>CM034149.1:68886992-69354279 GCA_019776745.2 Taxus chinensis
AGGTCCTTCAATACCACCTTGGATAGATAGTAAATGAATTCTAAAAATTTTCTAGTGAGAACACCAAAAACATAATTTGTAGGATTGAGATGAAGACACTACTGAATGAGACAAGTAAAAATTGATTCAAGGATGGTAAGATGATCTTTTTTTTTTTAATTTTCCTAAAAGGTCATCAACATAATATTCGACTATTTTTTGGATGAGGTAATGAAAAATGTAGGTCATAGCACGTTGATAAGTTGTTTCGGAATTTTTGAGACTAAATGGCATGACACGGTAGAAGAAGGTTCCCCAAGGAGTGATGAAACTGGTTTTATGTTGATCTTCGTGAGCAATAAAGAATTGATTATAACCGAAAATCCATCCATAAGGGACAGATAATTCATGGCCGACGCTGTTAGTTCAACTGAGATGACATCATATTTTGGAAGAGGGACATCATCTTCTAGTGACAAAACAAGATTAAGATCCCTGAAATCTATGCAATGTTGTAACTTACCGAGATCTTTTGGTTACGAAACACTGTTAGAGACCCCATTGTTGGATAATTACTAGGGTCTGACATGAATTTAAGTAGATAAAAGAAGGCACTTGTACTCTTCTTACTAGGAGATCTATCTGAGGATGCATCTTATGGAGTTTTTGTTACTGATTGGGAAATTAGTATCCAAATATGTGACAATTGTTGTGTACGATAATTTTGGCTCACCACTTCCGGGCAATATCACTAGATATGACCATGGAAGGCTTGAGTAAGATTTTGATCAACAGAGTGTGAATGCATCTAGCTTCTTTGAAATCAGTGAATTTGATCGACCTTAACGATGAGCGGATCCCGAGGGTTTCCTAAGTTTACAAGTAATCAGATGGTGGATTTTGTTAAGAGAGTTAGTGTATCAGATGGTAGGGAAATTTTATTGAATTCGTGCACAGTGATCCTCAGCTCCCATGTGGGAAAGGATTTTTTTGTCATCATGACATTGAAGGATATCTATGGTGGGTAATTCTTCTTCAACCATTTCTAGATAATAGGAGTTAATGATTTGATGGAGTGGTTGGATTGATAAGTAAGACTCCTAATGTATATAATGTGACTAAAAAAATGGTAGCGAGATGATACAGTCATCTATGTCCATAGGATCTTTAGGGGTTGTGGGTGATGATGGCTCTAGTTCAGTGATATGAACAAATGAAGTGGGTTTGGATGGGTGGGAGCCAGGTTTCTCATAACCTAGGCCATATTTCTCATAAGGAGTTTTTAAGGGAGTATTTGAAAATACCAAATTAATGTATTCCCTATATTCATAATGGCACCATCAAAACACCTTTCCACACACAACAATGAAGGTACCTAAAGTGAAATATGGATTATCTAGGGATTTACGATAATGTGAAAAGCATGCATTCGCTTTGGATTGATAGAATGAGATGAATGATGATTGCATCCCCCATAAATAAGGTTTGTTTTAAGATAAGTTGTACCAAAAGGGATAACATCTCCTACATTAGGCTCGTATATGGGTTTCTTATCAAGATGACCATAAAATTCTAACGGTGAGGGATGAAGTTGAGCAGTAGAGACGATGGCACTCCCTCCACGCTAAGACATTCGGCAACACATACTAAGCAGAAGGATCATTTGGTAGTTTGGAGAGGAAGGGATTTGTAAGCTAGTGAACTTTCCGTTAGATTATATGAACTTGGATTTAGGGACAAGAACATCGTTTAAATGATATGTCATGTAACAATCAGAAAATGGATATCATTCTATGGGGATTGTGAATGTTTGGTGTTCATGTTTGTATTTATGGCAATAATGGAGTGTAGAAGGAACACGCCACATAATGCATATCTTGGGGGCATCCTAACAACATGTTATACTGGAAATAGTCCTTCTATAAGTCAAGAGTTTATTAAGGTTTTTAAAATGCTGACTTGTAAGTGGTAGGATACATACCCTAAAATTGTGGGTGTGATAGTTTTTTGTTGAAGGATTGTATAAAACTCAGGTTCTGACAATGAAAAAAGGATAAGTTTAGTGATTGAAAGAAATGGGATGATATAAATGTTGATGGTTATTCCCCATAATTATAACCCTTATGATGAGAACTCATTAATTTAAGTTTGCTAAGAGTGGTAAATTATGCTCTTCTGGCCTAAGTGAGGGAATCTCAGATGGCTTGAATGATATATTTGTGGATGATTTAAGGCTCCCATAAATTTTTTAAAGATGAAGGGTCATCTTTTGGTATTGTTATTGATTGGAGGGATTTAATCATGGCTTGTTTATGGGAAGGTGATGTCTACAAAAGTTCATAAAGTGAGATTTTGATGGGAGCTTGGTGTAAAGTTGTTTAATAAGGGACCCCTTTTTTTTATCAGGAGGGGTGGGTGATTTGGTGAGTATTAAACCTTGGGCTTTGGGGTGACGCTTGGGACGCTTAAAGTATGATAATTTAGGCTTATCAAGAAGAGAAGATACCTCAGGAGTGGAGCTAGTCAACTATGAAATTTCTACTATCTGTCTTAGGCCTCGATGGATCTTGTCATAATTCCTATGAACAAGTTATTATGTGATACACAAAGTCGACCTGATGGGAAGAGGATTTCAGAATGGGAGTTATATGTAATGAAGATATGAGGTTTTGTGCAGTTCAGAAGGAAGGAAGCTCGGGTTACCAATTTTTTGAGCAATTAGGTAAAATTCCTTACAATCCTCTATAGAATTACCTCGTATTATTTGATAATTTCAAGAGACATCGAAGTCATACCAAGTGGGTTTCCATCCTCATGGATCTTATGGTTTGAAAGGTGGTAAAGCTATAAGTGATTGTTGAAGGAGGTCATCTAAAATAGTTGCATAATTCCCCCTAGGTGTTTATGTGGATGGTAGTGAGGTTTTGGGTATCTTATCCTCTAGAGGAAGTAAGACTTTGATTGTGGGTTGTTCGGTTGTTTTTTGCTGAGGAGTTTTAGATGGTGTGAACGATGAAGGATGAGGGCCTAATGGGGAGGCTTGGTAGGTAGGATTTGGTATCAACATGACAGGATGATTACTAGGAGTGGAAATAACCTTTCTAGGAGGATGTGGAAGAAAATACCAAGGACCATGAAAATGATATTATTTAAGGAAGGTATATCAAGGACATTTAAAAACTTGAACAAATTTTTTTTTATGAGGTCCTTATGTGGTTTTTGTTGAGCTAGGAGTGGATGTAGAGGTAGATGTCGATGAAGGAAGAGGAGTTTGAATGATGTGGTTGATAAGATCTAAATGAGTTGTGGGTTTTATAGGTTTTGAATTGGTTGGTGTAGAGATAATTGGTTTTTTAGATGAGGTATGCATAAGGTTCGTGGTTTCCTTAGGAAGAGGTGTTTGTGTCATAAATTTATTGAGAGGTATCATAGTTATATTTGAAAATTGAGGTGTAGAAGTAGGTATGGTTATACTAGAGGATGTGATGTGTGGGGTAGTAGATTAAGTAATAACATGTTACATGGATGGGAGAATGGTTTCAGTAACATTGCTAGCAGATGAGGACTTGGTAGATTTAAATTTTGGTTCAATGGATGTTGATATTGATTCTATAGATGTTGATGTTGGTTCTGCAAGTATGGATGTGGAATCAAGAGTGGGTAATTTTTTAGTGATGGTGTTACTAGTATGATGAAAATGGACGATGTTTGTTTGTGGTTGATGAATGTATGGGGCGTGATTTGGAAAGGGTTGTTTAAATATGTCAAGATTTTGATTTATGGGTGCATTTGGATTGTCTAAGTGGAGCTCACCTCTTTCAATAAAACTTGAAGGATGTTACAGAATGTTTTACACCTTTGAATGTTGTTTCCCTTAGCCATATGGTATTTACAATAATCATTATCTTGATACCAAGAGGGTTTGGATGTAGATGTATCGATAGGCTGGATGGGTGGGAGAGATATCATGTTTGTAGCAAGAAATTTGTCAAAAACTACACTATAAGTCTCTCCCATGGGTGTGTAACTACGCTATTGATGGGAATGCTCGATAGTGGGTTTTTCCTCAAGGGTAGATTTAACTACTACGGTGTTAACAGATGATTTGGATTCGTTAGGATTAGAAGATGACTTAGATGGGAATTTAGTTCATGGTTTCTTAGGATGAAGTTTAACACGACCATCTTCTAGGGTTTGTAGTTCCAACTTATGTGCCATAGTGAAAGCTTCATAAAATGTCTGGAAAGATTGGATTTTTAGTGTTGATGAGATGATTTTGGCACAAAATCAAGAGAGAATTTAAATCAATTCAATTTGTGGTAATGGGAAGGACAATTGATTAATTGTACCCCTCTAGTGGGAAACAAAGTCAAAAATGGAATCGTCCTCAAATTTTTTGATAGAGTATAAGTCACTAATAGTGGTTTTATGGGATATGTTTATGGAGAAGTATTCTAGGAAAATTTGTGTGAGTTGTGTGAATGAGAAAAGGTAGTACTGAGGGAAGTCATTTTACCAATCTAGGGCAAGACCAACAAGCGACATGGGTAAAGTCCTTAATATAAGATCTTAGTCAGAGGATATTAGATAATAGGTATGATAGAAAGCATGGATGTGTTACTAGGGATCTTCCTTGCTATAAATTTGATAAAATTTCAAAGTTCCCAATGGGGTGGATATGCTTTATATGGCACTGAGGGGTGAATGGGATCATTAAAAAATTGGTCATAAGAGGATGTTTTTGGGTCTTGATGAGGTAGCTTCACAATTGGATATGTAGTTTATGAGGGCTTGAAGAGGATCAGGTTGTGTTGGTTGTTGCAAAGATGAGCCAGGTTCAAATGAGAACTGGCTAGGTTGTGGATATGTCTGATATTGTTGAGGAATGTTTTGTTGGTAGGGAATGTTTTGCTGAGGAATGTTTTTTGGATAAGGAATGCTTTGCTGAGGAATGTTCTATTGTGGAATGTTTTGTTGTGGAATATGTTTTTGAGGGATATTTTGTTGTGAGATGTTTTGTTGTGGGATGTTTTGTTGAGAGGGAATGATTTTTTGAGGAATGTATTGTTGTGAAATTTATTATTGAGGGATATTCCGTTGAGGAATATTTTGTTGAGGAATGTTCTATTGTGGAATGTTATGGGTAGGCTAGGACACTAAAGGATGTGATGGTTGAATATACTGATAAGGATGTGGGATATATGTGGTGTTAAAAGGTTGTGAATAAGGAGGTTGTTGTTGAATGTATATTGCAGAGGCAACGGAATATGTCTTCTTTTGGGATGTTCTAAATAGGAATAGATTTTTTATGGAAACTAATGGTTGTAATGGTTGTGGAATATGTTGTGATACAAGGGGTATAGAGGATTGGACTGAAATAGGATGAGTGGTGGTGATAACAATAGTATTGATTAAGGGAATGGGTACAAGAATAGACATAGTGATGTGTAGAACAAGGTTGTTAATTAGTTGAGATACGGTAACAGAAATGGAAATAGAACTTATATGAATGATTGAAGATGCTAGGGGGGTATGTGTGGAAGTACCGGTATTGCTTAACGGAGGTGTGGAACCAATAGAAGGCTTGGTTGAAGATGTTGGTTGTTGGGTAGTTATGTCTTGAGATTAAATCATATGAAGACTAAAAAGGAACAAAAGATACAATTGTGGATGTTTCAAGTTAACTGATAGGAAAGGAATACTCAACATTTGATGTGTTAGATTGACTTATGGGTGGATATGAATATATTTATTAGACAATAGGTTGTTGGTTTGAATCGATAAGACGTGTAATACCAGATGAAGGATCATGAATGTGTGGTTTGGATCCTAATGGTTAGAGTTGGAAACCCCTATTTTCAAGATAAGCATTAAGGGAAACAAGGTTTGAATCTAATATCTCTTCAAAAATAAGGTCTCCTCTATCAAATAAATGAGGTTCAGATGCTTTCCATTGAGAGATGGGAGAATATGTTTGTTTGGTTTCTTCTTGCTTATATCCATGGAAAATATGGATATGAAGTTAATGTGCATAATCCAAGAGATGTTGATGCATTTCTTCATTTTATTTCTCCTTTATTTCATCCCAGTCTTGTTGATCATCAATAAGAGGAGTGGATGTGATTGGTTGATAAAATGGGTTTTTTTGTTGTAATGGAGTAGAGGATGTGGTAGGTAATGTGGTAGGTAATGGAATAGATGATGGGATATGTTATTGTAATGGTGTAGATAATGGTGTACACATGTTTTCTGAAGTTTGATTACAGGATTTCTATATAGGAAGTACCATAGTAAAAAAATGCACAATCACCTACAAAATAGTAACTAAGTGGGTTCATTACAAACAACAAGAAAAACAAGATTTTAGATTATCTCGATTTAATCAAGAAAAGTGAAATGTGTAAAATGGCTGATGGGTCCTAGGAAATGGAAAGCTATCGCTGGTTTTAGGTATGTTTGAGGGTATCATCCTCAATATAATTGAAGTTACATAAGGCAAAACTCTGTATTGTTATATATACAAGATTTGTATTGGGGCCTACCACCTCACTTCATGGTCCCTCAATGATAAGGGATTCGAGTGCTTTGCCAATATATTAACGGATGGGTGTTTATACTCGGCTAGAACATAGAGTCAATTTCCCTATTGGGTGATGAAATCCTAATAGTTATCACCTGGGTGGTAATTGTTTAAATGTGTTTTTGATGTTTTAAGTGATTTGGTTGTGTGTAGGGGAAAATAAAGTGAATGTAACCAATTAATTTTCCTAATTAAAACTATGTGAGGAAGAAGGATGTAATTGTTCATTTTAAAAAAAAAAGTTATTTTTGATGAGAAAAAACAAACAAATAATGCAATAATGAAAGCAGAAGAAAGTTTTAGGACTCACCATCATAAACGATTCCTTTTTTAAAAAAATTTTGCAATTTTTTTTAATTTTTAAGCAACAATCATTCCAACAATTCAGCGAGGAAAATATACAGAAACAACAACCTAAAAAATAGGTTAGCAAAAACAAATAAGAAACAACATAAAATAGGGATCAGAAGGCTTACTAAAAATTAATTAAAAAGATTCAGAGGAATCATTAGTAATTATGAGTATCGTTGGTGATTGACCAATTTTTTGGCGATTACAAAATAGAAACCAGATGTGGAAAAATATGATATTTTGGATGAATGAAAGATTTTTTTTAGATTTTGACTGTAAATCTACAAAAACATAATCTGAAAACCTAATCTAATCAGAATATAGACAAATGATAAAAAAAAAGTAAATTGAAGGAAAACTGCAAAGTAAGAAAAAGTATTAAGACAAATCATTGATAATTGGCTAAATCGCTAGCAATTCACCTGATCACTAATGATTGAATAAATTGCTAACAATTACTGAGCAGAGAACTAGAAAATTAAAAAAATGGTATTTTGATGAAATAAAACAATGAATTAAGGGACTCTGTTCCACCGGGCGTGTCAAGATGTGAATAAATATTCCTATCTCTTCAACTCAAATTAACTAAGCAACAAAATAGAAATAAACTAACCTCAGAAGACGTTGGGTTTAGTGATACCCATAGATGATGGATGACGATGTTTGATATTGCACTCCATGAAATGTTGGTACAAGATCCTCTCTGCTAAGAAACTTGCAAATAAGAGACTAAATAGAATATGATCAGTAAGTTAAATGGTGGATTTTCTGGAAAAGGTCAGTCCCCGGAAGTCAATGGGATTTATTACAAGGATGTCAACTCACTTTTAAAAAATTAAGTGGATTTGAAATATATGCGATATATGATAACCTATACAAGATAATATAATGATAAATGATAAGTTTATTACAAATCAGATAGAAAATTGATGAGAGAGGGAAGAGGAAGACTATGGCTCTAACTTGAGCTCAAAATGTGGATCTTGTTGTTGGACCTCATACTCAATCTAAGAAATTTCAATTCGGATACATTGATACTCAAAATATGCATCCCAATATCCTTCTACAACGTCATGGATTTGTTTAGTGAACTCAAAATTTTTCTCTAACTCATCACACGGGGCACAATGGATAACACACCAAGTTAGATCATGCAACAGGTCATATTGCTCTAAGTAAAAAGGATGATGAATTATAGGAAAGTAATGAATGTTGGTGATCTTGTGGTTTGGGCCACCTATTTCCATCTAAATAATTCCATACTCAATAATATGTTAGAATTAACCAATTTGATATGATAGATAAAATATACTTGATGAAAAATGGATGAAATTGTAAAAAGATAAAAGCGATAGGAATCATTGGTGATTGGGGTGATTCTGGTGCTTTGTAATAAACTAATAAATTCAAATATCTGATGAATAAAACTTGATTTCGTGTAATTTAAAATGTTCACAGATGATGTAAAAGAGATGAATAAATAAGTAAGAGGTACCTAGAGGTTGTTTTGGAGTTAAAATAATCCTCAAACCTTGTTGAAGAGTGATCTGTGATGACTGATGAACTTTGTAAACTGAGTGGTGAAGAGCTGATTATAGGTAATCCAAAATTACTCTAAGATGCTCAATGAAGATAGATGATAATTCTTGATGTTGATTTTATTTCCCAAGTGTTGAATGATGATGCATATGAAGTTGTGGAACAAAATAAAAAGAAAGAATTCATGAACTAAAGTTGAGGATCCTGGAGAGAGGAAAGAAAACTTGCTTAAGTAATCGCTAATGATTACTTGAATCGCCAGCGATTCAAGTCTATTTGATCTTTAGAGGGAAAATGGTTGGAATAATTTGCTAAATCAAGGTATTTGGTGTAGATTTTGAGGGGTGAATTTGTTAGGTTGTTTAGGGACATGTTGTAAGGGTATATGAGATGATAAAATAGGATAGATAAAGCTTTATTTTGATTAAGTTTGAGTTTTTATATTTTTTATTTGTAGATGATTTTTATAGGTATGTGAATGATAATGATTTTTTTGTTGAGATAAGGGAGTTATAAATAGGTTAAACATAATATTAAATGGATTTTAAGAAATAGATTTATGTTGATTTAGGTGGTTTAGAAAATTATTAAGCTTATCTAGGTGGTTAGGTTTTACAACCATGATTTTATATTTGTTATAATGATGTGATAAGTGATTTAATTGTTTTATTAATGTAATGTGATTAATGATAGGTATGATTTAGAGTAAGAAATATCAATTGATTAAACGAAGATGGGGGGTATAGTATATGACTTAGGATAAATAATTTTAATAATGTAGTGTGATTAAATGGTAGGTATAAAATATTGATTTTTTTGATTAATTTGATTGAATAAAAATGAAGAGTGTAGATTTTTGGAGTGTACAACATCTTACATCACAAGAACCAACAACGGGTAAGGGGATGTAAGACAATCCGCAAACTCATTTGGCAAGTGGCAACCTCCTAGAGTGTTGATTGAACTTATCATATTACCATGGAGACCACAATGTTTTTCCAATTATGATTTCATTTTCCATAGAAATATCTGTATTATGAATAGATTAATGTTTATTTGAAATATATATTTCATCAAAGGATCTATCTATGGGTAAATAAAATTTAGTCCTAAACATAAGCTCAATCGGTAAGTGGTAGCCGTAAGCTAAAATGTTGATTATTTCCATTAGTTAGAATTTATATGCGGCCAATTATAATAAAATTTATTTACTTCCTTGTAGTTAGAAATAAGAATTACTTAATTATTTTATATTTAGAGGTCTTACTATATAATAAAAACCAGTCACCCTCTAAGGAATTGTCATTCAAGTTTAGCAAGGAGACTATCAACCTGCGAGGTGACATGAAAGAATTTATAAAGTCATCATCAACAAAATTTGAAATGGGATTTTGGTCCGATTAAATCAATTTTTTTGATGTTGAAAATCTGAAAAAGGCCTTGGATAAAAATTTATCTAATGAATTGAATCTAGTACTCACTTGGGGAAAAGAAAATTGTAATATAGTCTATGGACTTATAATAAAAGATCTAGAAAAGGTTTGGAGTAGAAACGATAGTTCCTACAGTTATAAAGACACATTTTGTATTACATAGGTGTAAAGGGAAGCCCTCCTAATTTTTTTTTGGTTTGGATGAAAAGTAGATGAAAATATTATTTAAAAGATATGTGGTTGATGACTGAATTGTACAAATACTTATCACTAATAGTGTCTTAGGGATTGAATGTGGTAGAGGGCATCAAATATTTGGAATGAGAAAATGTTAAATAACTACTTATCATTTCAAAATGTTATTATGATGGTACTGCTTAACATGTTGTAAAAAATATGTTTGTATGTTATTATGATGGTTCTGATTAACTATGTTGTATGTTGAGATTTTACAAATATAATTTGGGAGTATTTATATTTTCACTAATTATAAATCGAGAGCATGAGTGTATAAGTTGAGTATATGAATTAAAAGAAATTTTTTATTGTAACAAAACTTTGAGCAATATTTATTAATCAACTATGTATTCCTAAATCAATTCTAAGCATGTTTGAATATTATTTTTCTTCCAAATTCAAAAATGCATACCACATTCAAATGAAATTAAATAGCTATAATATGGTTTGTAAAGACTCATTGTGATGAAACATTACATTCGATTCAAAACATTTCTTCAAAAAAACAATCCTAGTATAATAAGAAATGAGGAATGCCCTTTGATTTGTTACGTAATTCACCACCTACAACCAATTGATGTTTGATATAACAATAAAAAAGGGATGTGTTTTATTTATGGATTGATTCACCACCCTCAACCATTTGATTTTTTTTTCATTTTCAGATAAGAACATATGCAACATGAAACTGATCATATTTGATATAAAAAATGTTTTGGCACACACCATCCACAAGGTTGATTCATCATACATGAAGTTAAATAATATTTGTGCCATCTAGATGAAAAAAATCTCAGACCAAATGTGATAGATTTATTGCAATGTTGCAAAAAACATTTTAAAATGGAACTATGGACATCAACGAGAAAGTAAAATGTTGATGAAATGATGCCATCATTCCTTCAAAACATTGGCTTAGAGGTTGGAATATTCAAGTTAATATTTACATATGAAGATTGCATCGAGACCAAACACACTAAGTATGAAGCTTATAGGAATCCCACATTATATCTCAATAATATTAACTCCATTTGGTGGAGGTTTAATGCATCGTACCATTGTAAAAATACAATTCTTATAGATGACTCTTTAGAGAAAAACAAGTTCAATGATGTGGGGAACTACATAATTGATAAAACATTTAACATAGATTGTAAGTTAGAAGACAAATACTTTTTAAATGGGATGTGGCCTTTGTTACAACCATTGAAGGACATCGAAGATGTTTGGGATTTTATTAGATAAAAAATCCAATTATATGGAGATTATTTTTCAGAGATTTACTATGATTTCTATTTATTTAGGAGCACATCTTGGAGAATAGTGTTACAATAAAATTCAAAATATTATTAAATTGTTTTACTATAATTTTACCTTTAGTAAAGAATTGTAATTTATTTAATAGCTATATTTAAATACTAAAATATATCTGGGATGAATTTACAATTAATTTTAATTAATTTCATATACAATTTAAATATGAAAATATATATGCAATGGTTTTACAATTAATTTGATATCTAAATTTAAATATGAAAATATATCTGGAATGGTTTTACAGTCAATTACATTCTCCTACATTGGATCATTTCGCTATTGTAGTTTCTTCAAAATATCTTTGGTAATTATCTGGTTGTGTTGGGGTTTAATCGCGCCATATTAAATGAACCTGGAAGTCTCTCACATGTCATGAATGTCATTACCCTGGAAACCACTAGGCCATAATACATTTTAAGTATTCAAATCTACATAGTTTAATCTTAAAGACATCTTAAAACGGATAAAAAATTTATTCCAAAGAAAAATTAATCCTAGCAACCACTAGCCCATATAAAAAAACATGTTTTTGTTTTATACGGGCTAGAAGCCATTGGGCATTATTTCTCAAATCAATGTTGGATTCCCTGAAATCATTAAATGATTTTTTCCAGATTCATTAATTTAATGTGTTACCTGATATAATGCACTCCGGAAGGGGATATAATGGGTTCCAATATTTTAATTTTTAGATTACAATATTTTTTATTTTTGGATTCCAATATATGTGATTTTGGATTCTAATATGTGTGATTTTGGAGTGCAGATAATTCCAATATTTAACATTTTGGAATTCGAAACTAGTAATATTGGATTCCAATATTGCCTATAGTTTTTAGTTGCTTGGACTAGAATAAGTCCAGATTCAGTGAAATAATAATTTATGGTAAAAGATACAAAGAGGTGTTGTCATAAAACTCGAAGGTGAAAATAAATAGAACTTGGATGATTAGCCCAAAGGGAAAAAAGAAACGTTGAAAAAAACAAAAAACCGTGAGGTAGATATTATAAGAATATGAGTAGTAAATAGATCCAAGCAAGAATATGAGACTAAGTGAGGATGCACAAGACCATAATGATCCTATAGGAATGGCCAAAATTAATCGAAGACCAGATAGGTGGAAAAGAGGCAAAGACAACTGATAATAGGTTTTCAGGACATTTTCAGAGAAAGATAAATCCAAGTGAGGTCAAGTACCTATACGAGGATACACAAGACCAATACAATTTACTAGGAAAGGACAAATTAAAATGAATCCAAAACAGGTGGAATTAATACCATAATATTCCAATGGTAGGAGATGTCAGGGAAGAAGAGAGGTGACGATAAACCCAAGTGGGGCAATGAGCCCAAACAAGGATGAGATTTTTGGAGGTGTGAAAAACTTGGGGTGACCGAGATCCCAAGTGGAGGTGAGAGGCCAAACCAAAGAAAAATACATTGTCAAGGTATTTATAAAGATTATGTCTAGCCATGATGTCATCAACTTAGTTCACGTTATGGATTTTGGAACAAGTCATGAGGTCCTCTATGGAATGTTGTGTGATAGAAACTTGTTAGTGTACATATAATCTCATGGCAAATAAGGTTTCATCTATCCGATCCTCTAGCCAGGTGAGAATTTAATGCTGATTATTTCTCATGGTGGGACAAGGATCAGGACAAGGTGGGGGTCCATAAGTAAGTTGAGATTGACTTGGTCGAGGGGAAGGTGATCAATTCTGAGAAGAATCAACCCTACGCTTCTAAGTGCATGAAGAGGTTTTGGGAATGGGATGTTTACTACGTATAACCAAACATTCGACATCAATATGCATGCAATACCCATGATGAAAGAAGAAGAAAGGATTTAAAGTGGAAGGCTATGCAACCTTTCTAGTTTGGTCAAATTTTACCTTAGATTCAATCCTCTTCACATGGCTTCGATAGGATATATAATAAGAAACATCAAGCTATAGATTATCATGTCATGTAGAGTACGGATCTTCCCTAGAGGGACGAGGATAGGTAAGAGAAATAGGTAGGGGGAGATGTATCATAGGTCATAGAGGGCTAAGGGGAGTGTCTGATAGGGGTACTCATCCAATTGGTGGGGATGACACTGATGGAGAAGTGTTTCGCTCAATCATCGAGGCATGATAAATAGGATCATCACCCATGAGTTCATCAACATCATAGTCAAATTTGGTGACCCATTTGAATATTTTTGTTAGGGAATTTTTTTTGACTAAGTTAATGTTGGTATGTGGAAATATAGTCAGTGGAGTAATATGAGTCTCAGGAACTAGTTGGGAAGAATTTTCAACATCGTTTGGGGATCTGTCTGCACTATCATCCATGTAAGTTGTGTTTTGATAGAGGTCAATATAGTGTGTAGAGTAATTGTCAACTCTAGATGCCATCGGCCCTGCAAAATATATTCCACAGGGGCCGATGGTATTGGTAGAGAAATTTTCAGCTCTAAATGCCATCAGTTCTACACAATATATTCCATAGGGGCCAATAGTGTCTCTAGAGGCATTGTCAGCTCTAGACGCCATTGTCCATACTGAAGATATTCCATAAGGGCCGATGGCATCTGGAAAGGGAGGATTTTTGTCTTGGGAATCTTGTTATTGAGGTACATAAGATTATTGAGGTATTCTTAGGACTCTGTTGTAAGATATGTCAATGGTATCAGTTTTGAGTATAGAAGATCTCATTTAAGCTAAGGCTTATTGATAGTGTGAAGGTTCTATGGTGTCCATAGTATTTTTCATGGGGATTGTATAGTGTTGAATTTAACAGTTAGAACATGTATTTCTAAGGACTGGTGACATTATTTTTGCAAATTTTGTGACATCTCACTCTTGATTGGTAGAGGAGGAATATGATTCCCATGAATAATCACTAGTGGAGGAGGTGTATGAGAAGTAATGTTAGGCACCACATTTTGATATATTAATTGTAACATCTAATTTTTTATCTAAATCATGTTGGTTGTGGTGGTAGCCTATGATAAGGCCATTTGTTTTAGGGGTTTTATTATCACTATGTTAAGGCCTATAGAAGAGGAGTGAAAATTAGAGGAAAATTATTGTTTATCATGCTCATCAGTGGGATTTTTAGTGGACTCAATCTGATCACTTATGTAGGGATAATCCTAATCTTGACTAAGTTCTTCTTGATTAGAATGAGGCCTAATTATTTTCATGGTGCTAGTAGGTATCATTCTATAGGCCTAGTTATTTTTGTTAAGATTCCTAATGATGTATATAGGATCTATCTAGCCAACCTCAACCATTTACTGAGTGACTCTACTCTAACTGATCAGAGGGACATGGTTTATACAACAGAGTTTCACAAGTTGGATCAGGGTATGCGGGAATATTAGCAATTTTAGGATGGGAATTAGAGTATTTTTAGTGCATGAAGAGGAGATACATGCACATAGGAATATCCCTTGGATAATTTTAGGTTATTAAACTATGCCAGAAAGATCTTCAAATACAACATTTTTTCTATCTAGAAGTTGAAAACATGATACTGAAAAACTTTAATTTAGACGCAATCATCACTGTAGAGAATTTACACAGGGACTGATAGCGTTGGGAAGGAAAATGAACTAATACCGAAATAATCATCCCTGTACTAATTTTAGATGGGGACCAATGGTGTTGGCAATGAAAATGAACTAAGACAGACACAATCAGCCCTGCACAAATTTTACATCTGGACCAATAGCGTCGGGAATGAAAATGGGCTAAGAAAAACACAATCAACCCCACATAGATTTTACATAGGGGCCGGTGGTTTTGGGAATGAAAATGAACTAAAATAATCACAATCGTCCCTGCACATATTTTACACAAGGGCCAATGGTGTTAGTAAAAATTGGTTTTTATGGTTTTTATCAAATTTTAAGGGCTAAAATGAGATAAAAATTAAAAATGGATGCTTTTTATGAGATATACTCGATTAGAAGGTACAAAATAAATATTCATGTCAGGTTAACCAAGGATGTATGGTGGGGAAAAATGTGTCTAGACAACATGCACTTTCATCATCCATTCAACTAGGGTATCAAGGAAATGAGTAAGGAACACTAATACCGACATACAATGGATAGAATTCAAAGGGGGTATATGGACTGATCAGATCGCATATCTAAATGGAAGTAACCCTTACACTAAGACAACCTAAAGTTTCCAAGGCCCTAGGTAAAAAAATTGAAAGGAACCTTGTTGAGGTATCAACACTATGGGGGTGATTAAGAATAAAATAAGCATGAAAATTCTATGATAACTGAAGTAAAACATGTAAGATAAAATAAAGAACTGAATACAATAGGCTAACCTATCATGTGCATAAAATAATAAGCTATCATAAAGTAACAAGAAAAGATAGGATACTACTCTATACAAAATTACAAGTCGGGTTAGATCACTTACATGTTTGGGGGAAGTCATTGATGCATCTATTTACCAAATGACAATACATCAAGAGAGAATAGATTTCGGATGGAGAAGGTGAAGAAATATAGTTCTATCTCACTATAGGTGACTTGAAAATGCATTTAAACCAATCAAATCAAGAAGAATCTCTGAGCCAAGAGTCAAGATGCATTAAATCTAAGAGCTAAGTGAGAAGATGTAAGTTAGCACAAAAGAGAAGAGCTAATGGTGAGTTCCTATGATTTTTGTGATATCTAGTTTTGATATGTTGAAGATATGATCTATCAATGATATGATGAAATTTAAAAATGGTGTGCATATATATGACACAATCACCTGTAGATGAAGGTGTTTGCTAAAGAAAATCTTAATATGGACACCTTCATTCGCGGATGAAGGTGTCATTGAGGAAAAATATTACACCAACACCATCTTCCATGGAATATGGTGTTGGCCAAGAAGAAAAATTAACACCAAAACCATCTTCCATGGAATATGGTGTCATCTACGTATACCTGAATGTCAAATATTATGCAAAAGATTTTTCATGGATCAAGTAAGTGGATGAACAAGGTAATGAGATAAGAGTAAAATGGATACAAAAATATGACCAAAATACATTCTCTCTCCATGTATCATACCTAGCCTAATTATTACGTGAATAACCATACCCCTATTAAATAAAAATCCCCTTAAGGAACCCGTTCCTAGAAATAGATGCATTAACAATCTCTAACATGGAAGATAAATTTTTAGTAATAGGTATGAAAATATAAAACGTAAAATATTAGGTGTATAAACTATTTACTCATCTCAAAAAATTTACAACCCTTTGAAATGAGGGATTCATATAATATATACACTTTAAAATGAATCTTCGCTTACCACCCACATAAATTTTCACTAACCTTTACAACATGTAACCTTTCATATTTTTAGGAAATAAATTGAGTCCCTTTTTTTAATTATTTAGAGGAAAATAATTACAAAGTATAACTATAGATCATATTTTAATAAAAAAAAAAAAATTATAAGTAAAGCCCCCAACGAAAAAATAACACATGAAAGATGAGAGGAATGGGGTAGGAAAGAGAAAAGAAGAGAGATAGCTACTTAGAAGAAGAAGATGCATTTTCCAATGGGAATTCACTTGGTGAAGGAATCTTGGAGAGTGCTTCTAGAAATATCGTAATACCTTTTAACTCCTTACTTAAATCGATTTGTTATGGGTGCAACCTTCTCAGCCTTAGGAATGTGCACAAAACTCAAATATTTGAGCTAATTCTTAGGGGTGGCATTGATATTTGTACATTTCATCAACCATGCCTCATGCTTCTTCACAGTGTTGGAGATAACAACTCAGATATCTTCAAGAGATTCTTGTGTTTCTTCATTGAAATGAAATGGATCTCCAAACTCTCTCTTAACAACCTCTTCAAATGGTTTCACAAGATCGTTCACTGAATTGTTCTCATTCACCGCAGGTACTCCAAGTTTTGGTACTTCCACTTTGATATATTCCTAGATCTTTGAAGTAATTTCATCATACGATTCCAACTCATCGAGAGCAGAATTTTGAATTTCATATCAAGCAATAAGATTTCTTTCCCAAATTTGAGATAGGTCTTTAGATGTAGAGTTAACCACATATCTTCCCACCAATACAAAAGAGTTGATTTTTCCCATTTTAGATACTAGTGGGAACACCTAGTCTGAATGTCATTTCTATTTTTTAATTTTGTCTCTCATCATCCGTAATTTTATGGAATTTTCAATAATGTATTCAAATAATGAGATAATTTCAGGAAGTAAATTCCTACCTTTCTGAAGAATTTTTCTCACCCATTTTTCATTAGCCCTACCTTGCATGGTGAAACACTGTGGACTTTTGATGGGTTATGGATTTAAGCTAGTAATGGAAATAGATTCTTCATCTTGGAGATACAAAAATACATTTGGATCAATTAAATTTTACACATATAAAGATATATTTGTTACATGATCTTCTAGTTTTTAAATTTTCTCCTTATACTCCTCATTTCTCATAAGAAAGTGAGTGGAAGATTATTTGAAAAAGTGGGAATATCCCTCATGCATTGCTAGCCCTAGAGGAATGGTGCTCATTTCATAGTTAGATGGATTCATCTTGGAAATAGGTTTGACTACCTTTGGCCAAATTACTTCCACGTACCAATCTCTCAACGCACCACTGAAGAAGCGAGAAGAAACTTGATCTTTCTTACTTTTTTTCATTTTCACCATCGTGGATATGGATTTAAAATTTGGAACCACTTCTTGTTGAACTATTTGGGTCTATATTTTGATCATATCTTTAACCCATGGGAATATTTCAATTGTTTCAGGATCAACATTGGGCATGATTGTTGTTTCCGGCTTCGAGTGAGAGGGCACGTATTGCACTGGTTGAGTTTGATCGCAACTGAAAGAGGAGGAGATGCTTGATGACCATTGACAGGATTGATTAGATGAGATGGATAAATTTATCCCTATTCCTAAAACTTCTATAGAGATCTTGTATTGCTCTTGAATATTTTTATGCATCCTCCTATAGTGTGGGACCTCATATTCCATTGATTTCCTTTTTGAGAGCTCTCTTCAGTGAGCAGAGATTGAAGTTTTCTCATTTTCCTTTGAAGTGGAGAGGTGAGATTTTTTCCTTTTGAGAGTCTAAAAACCTCTTGATTCAATGAGTGTAGATTTAATATTTTAAAACCACTCCTTGGATCTCTGGATTATTGTTTCGGTTTGTTATTGTATGTCCCCTGACTCACGAATGCTGTATGAGACTTGTGGAAGAGGAAAGGCCTTCACCATTTGATACTCAGGATCATACAATTCAATTCCATCATCTTCAACTCCATATTCAAACCAATAAAACTTGAAATTTCTCATATATCCTAATCTCATTCTCATGTGATCCCACTCCCTAACCTCAAAATCATCTAATGAATTCACCCAATAATCCTTGATTTGTGGAACATGATACAAATTAGGAAGAGGGAATGTTTCTAGGTTGCTCTAAATGTCAAAATATGCCCTTGGTGTGTATGAGTAGAGGTTCAAAGGAGCGAAGGAATCTTCCAAGTTTGAGGAATCATAATCATTATTACAAGAGAAGATTACAAGAAAGATAGGGAATGAAATACCTTTCTTCTAGTAATTATTGAGCTTGTCATTGACATGAGTGAGTTGCCTAGATAAATCAAACATCACAATATTATTGTTGAGGTATCCTTCGGAAGTTTTAAGTAGATTGAGATCAAATCCAAATATGTCTAATGTATGAGAACGTTTATAACTGATGTGAAGAAGGATCCATATCTCTTGATCAAAGTGGAGGCTTGTGAAGATATTCTTAATTTAGGATTTCCCTCCAATAATCTTATGTAAAACATAGTGAATGCATCATTCACTATTGCAAAATGGAATTTTATATCCTTTAAGATAAATTACAGGTAATTCTCATAGGTAGGGTCCTTTTGAGAAACTTTTTGAGTGATGTTCAGGCCTCTTAATGGTCTTGAGCTCGCAAGAGCGTAGATGAAGTAGGATGTTATTGAGAACTTCTTAGTAGCCAATAACTAAAGGAATTGTTGATGATATGTTGTCAGCTGATTATCTATTCCAATCAATCATCTTCATAACCTTCAATGAAAATAAGGATGAACTCTATGCCATCCAATCTTGAAAATACATTCATAGTCCTCTTCTCCCATTAATCTTGCTCAATAGGATGATTGCATCTATGAAAATACTTCATAGAACTCAATTCTAGATAGCAGATTTCAACATACGAGATGGATTTCTTCCATTGTTTTAACCATGACCCCAATGAAATACCTTAGAGGTAGGATTATTTTTTATACCATTCACCAAATGCAAATTTCCTTTGTGATGATGATGATTTTTTTCCATTCTGGGATTTTCGTACATTGTGAAATTCCTTTAGGAGTGAGCACTGCCAGTATTGAGTTTATTGTCCTTACTTTATGATTCTTGACTCAATTTCTTAGTGATGAGCACATTTTAGTACCAATTCCATACTTTGGGTAAAATACTGGGATGACCACCTGTAAGCATACAATCCACTTGTGAACACCTTATCTTCCACCGGTTCCCTGGGACTTGTCGAGCATTCTGGTTCTTTAGATCTTCCAAGTCCATATGAGAATCATTGTTTTCACCCAATCCATGGATATTCTAAATACCAGGCTTGAAAAAATATTAATCTAGACCATAAAAAATTTAAACTTTATGATTGCAAAAATTAATAAGATGGGATATAATGAACTTTATATCAACTTTATGTAACTGAATCACACACTTTCTATTTTTAACAGTTAGGGTTCATGGGAAGATCTATTTTGGGAAAAGTGTTTTTTTACTTGAATTCAGTTTTCTGAAACCCTTAACATGCTATGAATACATTCACTGATGTTGTTTGTTGATTTTTGATAGTTTCTATTTTTGGAATGTTGTATTTTTGCTTTTTTGGTAAAAACTACCTGTTTGACCTAGTTTTTCTTGTTCATTGTTTTTCGAATGCACTAATCTGAGAGAACTTTATATTTTTAGTAAGTTTTATATTTATTAAGTTAAGGGCACCAGATAATTACATATTTTTATAAATATCACTTATCCATTTATATTTTCAAAAGGAAATGTATTCACTTAGATTACGTACTCATCTCTGGGACTCTGTACTCTAAATTTCACCTCAATTTGCCCATCGGAATGCTTGGAAATTAAGAAAGAAACTTATATGGCACAAAAATAGGGTTTTCTATCATTAAAAAATTATGGTATCATATGATTTGATGTTAAAATATTCTTTAAGGCTCCTAGAAGTAGGAACAACTGATAAAATCTCAAAGGATCCTTCTTGCAAGTTTGAAAGTTATGAGTTTTTCATGGTTTTGTTGTTCATGGATGCCTCTGGATGAATTTTGATAGAGTTATATAGTAAAATTACAAGTTTTTTTGAGTGTTTTGGAATCTGAAAAAATGGAGGTTATGCATCTGTGAAGAAATGAGTTGATTAGAATTTATTTGAAGTTTTTAGCTTTCACAAAAGTGTATTTCATTAATGTATGAGTGGTAATAGCAAAAGAAGTTAAAAATTAGGGTTTTACTTCATGGTATGGGGAAAATGTTTTTATCTCCAATTTTTTCCCTTTGGAATGGGGAAAAAAAATGAAAATAAATTTTTACCTCACTTAGGATTTCCACTTGTCACCTTGTGATTGCACGATGGGGAATGGGGAAATCAACCATTTAACACCAGAGGGGCTGAGACTGGGTCATATGGAAATCCTTGAAGAGGGATAAAGTGGGGAAATTTTTCATTTTCCCTCTATCCCCTTGGGAATGGGGAAATGAGGGGAAAAAAATATGCCTTCACTTGGTGATGACAAGTGGCGATACGAGATTCGATGAGGAGGTGAGGAGGAAAAGCTTGTTTAAGCACAATTGGGGCTAGAAATAGGTCATTTGAAAAACCCTAGAGCAAGGGCTAGAGTGGGGCACATTTAACTTTCCCCTCTATCCCTTCAGGAATGGGGATAAAAGAGGGACATAAAAATTTCCCCTCACCCTATGTTAAAAGAGTGGCACATTCTCATTTTGCACGATGGGAGGATCTAGAAACAAGTAGATAAGCCCTTGTGGAGTGCTTATCATGGTCACGTGAGGAACCTAAAGGAAGAGTTTAGGATTGGGATCAATTTATTTTCCCTCTATGTACCCTTGGAAATGGGTTATAATGAGGGAAACAAAAATTCACCTTAACCTAGAGGTGACAAGTGTCCTCACCCAAAATTTCACTAAGTATAAGAAACGTACCTTAAGACGAGAGAGACCTTAAAGATGAGATTTCCAGAGCTCTAGGAAGGATTTTTTGGCAAAATATTTTATTATTTTTACTCCTAAAATCATTAAAATAACAATGGGGTGGGTATCATCCTTAAATTTTACCTGAAAATCCTTAAAATTTCTCCTTTTTCCTTCAGACAATAGGGTATTTGTCTACACAAATTGAGTTTCCCTAAGAAGTAAATATATCTTATGAAAGTATTTAATGATTTCATCATGTAGAGGACTAGATTTATAAGAAATATTTCTAATGAGTACATGTTTTATTTCAAACTCATTACATAACTCATGTAATCCTCTACCAAATTTCAGGTACCCCTGATTTAGAATTTTCCCTAAACCTACTCAAAATTACCCCTAAAAAAATCCACTTTTACTGCAACTGTTATCCCTAAACACTTAAAATATAAACTTCTACACCAGATGAAATATTAATGGAAAACAAAGTTCCATTAAGACAAAAATGACTCATATCCAATTCAATATTCATGTCCTGAACACCTTAAAACTGCCTCCATATGATTTATGGGATTTTAGATCAGTCTTGGAGGATGCACACTTATCTTGGGAAGGCTAAAAATATCCTTTTTAGGCCTACCTGAAGATATTTCACCTTTGATGCACTTCACTGAATGAGTTGAATGACCTTATCAAAAACATTTCAAAATTACGTAAAGTTTTAAAACACAAATAGAGGAGATTACAAGATCAATATGGACATGATACAAAGGGAATAATAATACTAAAGGAGGGTTCAAGAGGGGTTTTTAAGAAATTTTTTGACACTTGGGTTTGGTTGTCATGGCTTCAAGTTTTGAAATTTTGAACCTTGTAAAAGACACATGACCAATAACTAGCTCTCACTTTGGGGACACTTGTTCTAGATCGAAACAAGTGAGGATAGGATAAGCATGAAATCTAAAATCTTAGGATACAATATAGACCAGTGACTTATCCATTGGGCTATACATAGTCTTATTACAAGAAACATATGTGAATGAAAAAATGCACACACAAAAAACAAAAGGAAACACACCACACTAGAAATGGAAAATAAGCACAATGAAAAAGGGAAACACACAACCTAAATTCACCCATGGTATAGGAGAGGGATAACCTAATTTCACGATTTATACAATTTTAAGTATTTCCCACTGTGAAGAAATTCCTAATAGGTGGCTCCATCTAGATATGAGAGATAGAAATTATTTTCTCCAAAAGCTTCTAGATATTGAAATGGTCCTATCCATAATGATTCAAGTTTTCCATAACTACCCTTTGACTCTCTTCTTTTATCCCATAGTAAGACAAGATCACCAATTTGAATATCCCTTAGCTTATAATTTTTATAAAAGATATTCTTCACTTTCAATTCATGTTCTTTGATTTGATCAACCACCTTTAACATTTCTTCACCAAGTTTCTCAAGATACAAGATTCATTTTATTAAGAGAAATAATGAGAATTGACCATCTTTGACTGCTCTGACCAATTGGAAAGTAGGAAATTCAATCGTGATTTGGATCTTGACATTAATCCCATAGAGAAAATGGAATGGTGACATGCCAATTTCCTTTTTCAAACTAATCATGTCTGACCATAATGCATCATAAATATTATTATTCCAATTTATCTAATTTTGATCAATCAACTTACAAAAAAAGTTTCACGATATTATTGTTACTAAATTCATCTTAATAATTCCCTTGTGGGTAATAGTATGATGCATGTGAGAGTGATATTCCATTGCTATAGTAGAACTCAGTTAATTCCATAGATGAAAAGTATGTTTCATTATCAACCACCATCTTTGAAGGAATTCCAAAATGTTTGATAATGTTCTTTTTGATGAAGTTACATACCATTTCGGAATTATCTTGGTTGATCGATATTGGCATCCAACCAATTTGGTGAAGTGTTTTGTAGATCTATGAGAACGTAAACATGTCTAGTACTTCAATGAGGGTTGAGCAAACCATTGATAAAGTCAAGGCCCCACTACTGCTAGAAAGGATCATCAATGACCACCTAGTCGAAGAGGGAGTGTGGATAAGTTGCAGTATTCTCAACAAGATTGTTGACATGGTTCACACTTGAGAAACCCATTATTGAGCATGTGTAAATAATATAGGCTAATAATACCCACCGAGGAGGGTTCCTTTGTGAGTAGTCGCCATGGAAGAGAAATGTCCCACCATAATATTTATCATGGTAGGCATTTAAAAATTTTTCCTTGTTTCTCTTTTTTAATGCACACCTTAGGAAACAACCATTCGTTCAGTCTCTTATATATCACATGATTCTAGATGAATTCTTGGATGATTTCAGCTTGAGAGTATCTTCTTTTTCTTATAAGAAATATGCATGTCAAGAACTCTCTGTAGGTGAGAAAATATGTGATATAATAATACCACTCATTAGTGGTGTTTACAAAAATAACTTGAGGAAAGTCCTTACTTACAGATCCATAACATTGTCACTTCTTTTTCTCCATGATGAGTCGCGACTAGACTAATATTTTTTCTACTAAGTTAGAACAAACCATTTACCTTAGAACAAATTTTTAAGGTTGGACTATCTAAGTCATACAACATGAATATTGGTCCACCCACTTACCTTGTTTGGTTCCCTGGGTGCTTGATGAATTCAGATAATGATTTCATTCTGGAGATCACTGGAACCTTCATAACAATTTGGGATTTGAGAATGTAGAATCATAATGTTATTGATTGAGTTTGACCATATAATATACATGATTATCCATTTCGTTATAATTCAACTTCATGATATTTTAATAGACACCTTGTGAAGGCAATGGGTTCTTTAATACCTTCTTCAGTTCTTCTAATGCACTAAGATGGCTAAAACAATATTTTCCAAAGCATATAAGTACATAATGAAGTCTTTGTCAAAGTTAAGGCACACCAGAGTAGGATCCTTTACAATTGCTTCCTTGATTACATAAAATTCATCCTTGCATTCCTTACTCCATCTGAAACTTTTTTGAGGCTTCATCATGCTATTAATGTGCTTTGTCAATTCAGAAAAGAAACTGAAATAAAGTGATGAAGAAACTTTGCTTTTTTGAAGAAGGAATGAACTCCATGCTTGTGGGTAAGGAGAGTGCTTGAATTTACTTTATCCTCTCAGTATCAATTTTGGATCCTTCTTTTTTAATGATGTTCCCAAGGATTTT
The DNA here is from genome assembly GCA_019776745.2 of Taxus chinensis. Lineage (NCBI taxonomy): Eukaryota > Viridiplantae > Streptophyta > Pinopsida > Cupressales > Taxaceae > Taxus > Taxus chinensis. The sequence continues at coordinate 68,911,951 of CM034149.1, forward strand.
CCCTCTAAAAAACACCAAATATGATTTTTTAGGATGCAAAGAAATCCCATGTTGTTGGAACATGATCAACACTTGTTCCAGATGTTTCAAGTTATATCCCTACCTTTTGAAGAATACCGTGAGATCATCAAGGTAAATAAAAATGAATTTCTTGATATCTTTGAAGGAAATGTCCATTTCCCTTTAAAAATTTATGCCATCATTAATGAGGCCAAATGACATTCTGTTATAGGAAAAAGTGCCCCATGGAGTTGTGAAATCTATTTTTTGTCTATCTTCTTCTACTACATAAATTTGGTTATATTTGGATAATCCTTCAAACAATGAAAGCATATAATACCCAGTGAGTGCATATAAGATATGTTCCATGATATGTAGATGGAATTTGTCTTTTAATGAAGCCTCTGGTTCAAATTTCAAAATTCAACACAAATCCTTATTTCACTATTATTCTTTCGTACTTGAATAATTTTGGCCACCCACATGGAGTGGCGAATAGGAAATACGATTCTTACACTAAACATTTTTAGTACTTATTCTTTGATTGTTTCATAAATCTTAGGGTTATAGGGACATTTCTGATGATTGAAAGGCTTGGCTTTGCGATTGAGTGGTATGGAGTGATGTATTTATTTTGGCTTGAAAGACTTGTGGTCATCATAAAAAATGATAAAACATCATGTTATCTCCTCATTAATGAGACGAAACTCATTTTATTCTCTACTGAGAAGCACTTTCCAATATTGACCATCCTTGGTTGTTCTGGGGTACCAATGTTCTCCTTCTCAAACTTAGAATTGCACCAAGAGGATTATTTTTCTTTTTCTTTTATAATCATGTCATGTTTATCAGACAAGTCTTCAAGAGAAGAAGGCCTTTATGAATTTTATTTCCCTTTATTCTGATGACCCCTTCTCAATCAATTCCATCTATCTCACCTTATCTTCATCTGCAACGGAAATGTGATTCGGATCATTACTCCTTTTGTAGAAAATATTATTGAAATTATATATTTTCTATAGGAAAGAGATAAGATGTTTGTCATCATTGAACACCTACCATTTATTGATATTATCTAGCACACTTGGCCTAAAAATTATCTCAACAATCACTTGGTCCTTTTTGAAGGATGGGTGTTGAGTCATTAAGGAAGTTGAGGCTATCAGAGATTCATCTTCTCATTTTGTTCATGGGGGATAGCTTGAATTAAGAAAACATCAACAGACTCGATGTAATCCCATAATTTTTTCATGTAATGCTTGAGCCTTGGATTCTTGACTTGATATTGGTTTCTAACTTATTTGAAAATCACTTTAGCATCTCCAAGAAATTTTAAATTCTTAATTCCCATGGATTTAGCTAAGTCCATCCCTAGAAGGAGGGTTTCATATTTTTTGTTATTAGTAGTGTTCTCAAATTATGATTTATAGGTTAAAAGAAGAAAATCACCCAAAGGAGAAGTTAAAACAACATCGAATCCAAACCATCACTGGAATGGATTCTATCAAAATCCTTTTTCCACAACTGATTTTTATCTTCTTTCGTAAGGAATGGAAAATTCTCATCTCTTTCTATAGGTAACAAGTATTTACCAAATCCACTTTCTTGAAACAATATATCATCCTTTGGTGGCAAAAGACCAATCCATCTAAGTATCACCCCTAACTCTCTATAGAAACTTCTACTCAACAAAATTCTAAATGATGTTGGGATGTCTTCTACTAAGATGGTCAACAAAACTGTCTTTTCCAAAAAGTCAACGCGAGCTACTTGTGCATCTTTGATTTTCCCGACCGGTTGAACTTCTTTAGAATCCATGGAGTAACATGGGCCAATTTCTCATTTCAAGGTAATTCCAATAGTGTTATCAAATTTTATTTCCATTACATTATTTGAATCTCCTGAGTCTATTATGTGATTATTCACCCAGTGGCCTTTGATTAAGAGGGAAAGATAAAATCGATCAACTTTGCAAGTCTTGGATGCAATCAAGGTAAGAATGTTCTGTGATGGAGGGGTAGGTGGTATTGTAAGTAGTCCTTTAGAATTATATATTGCATCATTTGGATTTGAACTAAAACCCTTGATGTAGTGGAAAATCCTTTCAAATTACTATGAATGGGTCTGTAAAAATAGAGATTCAAAAACATAATATTTTTAGTTGTTCACATGCTCAATGATGTCAAACAGATTGGATGGAGATGAGGTTTATGCTCCTGGGGCAATAGATGATTTTGTGGGAAAAGGAGGTACAACTCTAGGAGTTTGCATAGTTTTAGAAACGGGAGTAGCTCATTGGAAAATAATGGCTGATTTAGTAGGAACATTTGAAGATTTGGAAGAACTTACTTTTGTAGAAGAAGAATTGGAATTAGAGGAAGCATTTAGAGACTTACTCAACATAGAAAATTACTTTTTGTTCACCAAGAGGTCAAGTATTTCTTTTTCATACTCCATAGAATGTGGAATAGGAAATCCTCTATTGATTATTTTATTTTGTAGATTCGCCACCTGAGGATCTTCTTTCTTCTCATTTTTCATAGCAATAGAAGAAGATCTTTTTTAGGATTGAGAATGGGTGAATACTACACATGAAAATTTGCATACATATTCTTCTTCATCATCTTCTCCTAAGGAACACTTAATGAAATTGATGAGTCCATCATCTTCTACTTCTTAAATATCAAGGAAGTTATTATCCTCATTTTATTCCTTTGAATCTTCAATTTATTCCTCTTCCTCATCATCACAAGATACATTTCTTAGAGGTGATTTAAGAGAAATTCTTTGGGGCGGTGGAGAAATTATTTTATTATTTGGAAAGTTATTATTAGCAGTATACTTGTACATGAAATCTTGATCCATTTTCTTCTTAAGAGAGATAACATCATTAGACAACATATGAACTAATGATTTTGTAGTTCTTACATTATAACTTTGACCTTATTCATGCCTTTCTTGATTTTCTTTAACATTATCAGTTCCACTTCAACAAAAAGTTTTTGTGCTTCCTCCAAATTAGTTGTTTAAGTTCTTCTTAGCATGAAACTCATCTTGAAAAGTTGATCATTAGTGAATAATCTTTACTTATTGTCCTCTATAGGCTAGAAAACTTCAGTGATTTTATGGAGTAATAGATTGAATTTTGCAAAAAAAATCCCTATGGGCTTGTATGGATATTTCTTCATTTGAGACCATTGTGTAATAATAGCATGTGCATCTTTAGTGGGTTTAAACCTATATTCAAATTTTGTCTTCAAATCATTATAGTTAGTAATAGAACTCCTTGGAAGGTGGTAGAACCAGTTCACGACTACATCTTGCAAAGATTCCACAAATAGATGAAGTAAAACATATTCATATCCTATGCCTAGCACCCCATGATCGGTGATAAATTATGCAATTTTTCCATCCGGTTTCTTTTTCCTATCATCCTAGAACTTAGGAAATTTCTTCTGAGACCCTTCAAGAAATTCATGTAAAGGAAGATTGAGAGCTAAAGGACCCATGTTTTCCCCCCAATGTAGAGGTGTTTGTTGAGACATATCCAGTTCCTCTTTTTCAGTTGTTTTTTCTTCTTCAAATATTTCTACATCTTCTTCTACAAATTCTTCTTTTGTAGGGATATAGTTCAATTGTTCAAATATTACTTCGTTAATAGAGTGTTCAAGAGACAAGGTAGGATCAAATTCAGGGAAGTACTATTGACATGTTCTTCTTGAAATTTGATTGATTAATGAAATCATATTACAATTATTGTTCAAAGATCAGGTCAGTCACACCACTAGCTCTTGATGATCTGATATATCTTTTATCTGCCATATTGAATGCACAATTAAATTAACATTCTTCTAATATCTTCTCTGTTGATTTCAAGCTTATATAACATGTTGTAGGCTTGAGCACGTTCTTATTTAATGTCCAAGATTCTTGAAGCAACATGATAATTATTAAATCTCTCTCTATTACACCAAACACAATTTCTTAGATCAATAATTTCTTCTTGTGTATCTTCAAAGAACAAGAGATTATGTTGTAACATGGGACGGTTTCTAGGAATATCCATGAAGGGAAACCTGTTGAGCATATATGAAGACTCTTATGGATTTGAATATCTAATTTTTTGGTATTTTTCAGCTATTTAGTTTTTATAGATTTTTGTGGTTTTGATGTGGCACAAAGATGATAAAATATACCCCATAGTGGGCACCAATAATTGTTGGCAAAAAATATTTTTGCTAGGAAAAATTAGTTGATTTTCACCAATGCTCTGGGACTACGTCCCTCCTACTTGGAAAAGGGGAGGATCCCTTTATTTTATGCAAATAAAAAACCCTTTGGGTGGTTGATAGGATACCAATCAAATAGGAATACTCCATTGAACCTGCAGAAAATGTTTGCACCTCATGCAAGAGAAGAATTTTCAAGGAAGGAGAGATATTATGAGTGAGAATTTTGAGAGAGAGGTTTAATCCTCAAAGTAGGATTAAGAAGATTTGTACAAGTATTAAATAGATTTTATCAACACAAAATATAGAAGGAAAAATAAATTTTCTAGTTATGGAAATACAAAATGAACCATGAACATAAAATATCATTCATTCATTCATAAAAATATTTTACACCCTTCTTCGTTTTGCAAGATTCACATGTTCCCAAAGCCGTAAAAGAGAGAGAGAGAGAGGAAATATATTAAAAGAGAATAGAGGAAATGATACCCTAGCTTGTTCTTTGTAGTGCACTAGATATCTACTCATGAACTCAAAAAAATGATAACCCTTTAAAATGAGGGAGTCATACAATTTATAGACTTTAAAATGACTCTTCGCCTACCCCCCACATGAATTTTCACTAACCTTTACAACATGTGACCTTTCGTATTCCTAGGAAAGAAATCAAGTCCCTTTTTTATTAATTGAAGGAAACTCATTACAAAGTATAACTAGAGATAAAATTTTAATGAATAATACAAAAGTGAAAAGTAAACCCCCCAATGAATAAATAGAACATGAAATATGAGTGGAAGGTGGTGGGAAAGAGAAAATAAGATAGATAACTACTAAGAAGATGATGATGCACTTTCCAATGAGGATTCACTTAGTGAGGGACTCTTAGAGAGTGCTTCTACAAATATATCAATCCATTTAGACTCCTTACTGAACCGATCCACTTTAGGTGTAACCTTCTCATCTTGAGGAATGTGTACAAAACTCAAAGATTTGAGCTAATTCTCGAAGGTGGCATTGATATTTTATCATTTCTTGAACCATGCCTAACGTTACTTTATGGTTTTAGGGATGGCAACTATGATCTATGCAAGAGATTCTAGTGTGTCTTCATTAAAAGAAAATATATCTCCAACCTCTTTCTTAATCAACTTTTCAAATGGTTTCATAAGATCATTCATTGAAGTGTTCTCATTCACCACAGTTAATCCAAGTTTTTGTACTTCCACATTGATATATTCTTGAATCTTTGAAGTGTGTCCATCATATGATTCCAAATCATCAATGTCATGATTTACCATTTTATATAAAGCAAAAATATTTTTGTACCTATATTTGAGACAGGTCTTCAGATGTGGATTCGAACACAATTCTTCCCACCAATACAAAAGAGTTGATTTTTCCCATTTTTGGTACCAGAGTAAACACCAGGTCTCAATTCTCTTTCTCTTTTTCCATTTCCTCTCTGTTCATCCTTACCTTTATGGAAGTTGCAATCATTTTTTCAAATAATGAGATAATTTTAGGAAATAAATTCCTACCTTTCTCAAGAATTTTGTTCATCCTTTTTTCATTAGCCCTGCCTTGCATGGTGAAGCCTTGAGTCCTTTTGATAGATGTTGGACCCATGAAATATGCTAAGTATAGAGGTATGAGATTTTTTAATGCACTAAAGGGAGGCATGGAGGCATGCATAAAAATAGAACAAGAAGTGCATGGAGGCTTGCACCTAGGCTGAAAACCTTCGAAACTTATCTGTATTTTGAGCAGCGAGATGGAATTGGAAGATGAACAATTGGATTGGAGGTCAAGAAACATTTTGGAGATAGGATTAAAGCATGAAGACTTGGGGTTGAAGAAAAGTATAATTTGAGAGAGGTCACATGTAGAAAGAAGATAAAGCTTCATGCAGAGTTCAATATAATAATAAAATTAGATCTAGAGATAATTATAGGTAATCTATTATTAGGTGAATCTTGTATGCTTCTTTAGTTACTGTTATAACGGTGCATGGATATTTTGAGCATGCTTAATATTTTGAAAATGCATAGACAGTGAAGGGAAAGTCCCCATACCCTATCTTATGTATTTATTTACATAGTTTTGGAATCATGATCATCATAATGGATGAGTTAGAGTTATGCTGGTTTATGAGCATGTATAACTTATGATAGTGTTATTTACATGTATTCAACTATTGAATTGTGATGAACTAATATAATGGATCTTTGTGGATGGATATTGATTGTTGATGTTACTTCTCATGACTATTGTATGGTGAATATGATCTTGATTTTTGTTTGATTTATTGTGGACTATGGTTCTGAGATGATTCTTGTTATGCTTTACCTGTGTTCAAAGAAAAGTTATAGAGAGCCATGGATTTGGGGTAAGAATTCCTAAAGAATCCCCAAAGGCTTCAAGCAACAAATCAGTGGACCATCTGATAAGAAATGAACAAGATCTTCTAACTAGCATGCATTATGAAGTAAACATTCAAATTTAAGCTAATTAGACTATCTCTATTATTTGAAATCTTTAAAATAATGAACCTAATAAGTCCTAAGCAATCAGTTTTAGTGATTAGGAGAAAAAGATATCCCCATTATAGGCCTTTTGAGCCAATGGTTCTTCTCTTTTACTCTACAAAGTGGATTGACAATGCAAAAGTGAAGTAAATAGCTCAATATCTAAACTAGAAATGAAATCTAGAAATAAAACTAGAACCTAGATGAAAAATACTATAATCTATGCTTAGGAGGAAGGGAGGAATTCTTGAAAATGAGAGAGGGGGTTTATCCCTATATATAGTTTTCCATTTGGAAAAAAAGGGGAACTTGGGTGCATGTGGGACAAATACTAAATTCCAAAAAGCACTTTTAACAAGTCAAAACTTACTTTCACTAGGTTTAGGGAGAGAAAACCCATGTGAAAGCTTAGTTAAACATGTTTAAGAGGTGATTATGGTTTGGAGAGAGTTTTTAAGCATTGGATCAATCCAATGAAATGGATTTATAGGTCAGGAAGGTGGTAGAAGTGGACTAGAAGAAAGTAAGAAGATAATGTAGTTAGAACAAAGCTATCATAGCTTGTTTTAATGGTTTACAAGAGGAAAAATGACAAAAGGGATGTCGTAGGAAGAGAGTTAGATAGATCGAACCAGGGGTGTATTGTCGGTTTGCAAGGAGAAGCATAACTAGTGAAATATTAGTCCTAATAGTGAAATATCTAAACTACAGGTGTCTACATTTTCCCCTGTTTGAGGTGATGTAAGTTGCATCACTTCAAAGAAAGTAGACAGATATAAAAGAGAAGAAAAGTTTGGAGGGATAGAAGAAAAATTAATAGGATGAAGGATGCCCCCTCGAGTGTTGATGGGGTGATGAAAGAAGTTGATCGATGCTCGAAGAAGGTGAGATATAAGCAGAAGAATGGGGAAGGGGAAGGATGCAAAGAGAATGAGAAACAAGAAAATAGATATTGAGTTATCCACAAATTAATTGTATACACTATTTAAATCATCATTTTGCTTAGAGAATTCCTCATCGGTCCTTATCAAAATGTGAGCATACAACAGAAGCATATAGTGACATGGAAGCCAAGATACAAAGAAACTGTCTATTAATAAAAGGCCGACTCCATGCAACATACAGACATGCAAAGCAATACGAGAAATAAACAAACTCATGTAACAGGGAAATAAGTACAGTCACACACACTTAAACCAACAAGGTTCAAGAAGGTTTCACAAGTATTTTGTTATCAATTTGGAGTCCCAAATGTTTTGATAAATGACAAGGGTAAGAACGATGCCCCAAGAAATATGCATATACAAGGGAAATGACGGAGGACATTGGGGTCTGATGAAAAAGCAACGTGCACGAAGAAACAATACTAGGCAACTAATGTGCCCCAGAGTATAGACAAAGTAAGCAGCGGTATTTTGTAAATGATTGTAGATCAAGGTGATTCGCAACTCGTAGATTCAAAACATGTGAAAATACCAACATGATATAGGATGAGCATCATGTAAAAGACACAGATTTCAGCCAAAAAATGAGCTAGTTACCAATTTTAGTTCATTTTTCAAAGTTTTATACTGTTTTTGATTTTTCTAAATAAATTTTACAATTTTTTTAAATTTTTTTGATCGGTCAGAAGAATTCAAAAGATCAAATATCTTCTAAAAAGTACATGCAGAGGTGAATGGGGGAAGTCAAGGTCGACAAAGAGCCAAAAGGGTATCCCCATGGAAAGAAAGACAAGGTGATACTAGTTATTTATTTTTCATAACGGGAGGTAGATAGACAAAAAAGAGGAATCAAAATAGAGGAAAACCCCTGTAAGGTCTGTAAACAATGCCAGGGTTAAGAGGAAGTGTCTGCAGGGTAGCACAAAGTGCCCCAACGTGTGAAAATTAATAAAAATAATTAGTTTAATAGTAAAAATAATTATCACTGTGGATAAAAGAAGATTAGAATGACCATGGTAGAGAAAACATGCCCCAGGGGCATTGCAACAAGTTTATATACCCACCCAGGGGGTAAAACAATCACGATCAATTCATTTGTACCAGAGCCCTTGCAAATTTTTACCATGACGTGTTAGTGAGAGAGCCTAGAGCACAATGCAGAGGTTACCGATGAGACGGAGGTGAGTAGACCAGATCCGGGAGTACCAGTGAGACCCCACGGATGGATCCTTCATGAGTAGTTGATCCCTTCTCCTTTAAATTTCACATTTATTACACTTTTAGTTCATTTCTAGGGTACGGTAGGTAGAAAAAGATGCATGCGCACACACATGTGTCGAAAACATCTGGACGCGCACGCGTACGTGTCGGAAAAGTGAATACGCACGAGCGTATGTGTTGAAAAAAATATGCATGCACGTGTATCCATCAAAAGGGGGAAAACGGGGATGCGTGCGTGTGCACGTTGAACTAAGTGCGTAGGCACTGGGGGAAAATTTTGAATTTTTGGGATCAGATGCGCGCATGCGTGCGTGCTAGGAGGGATGCATAGGCATCACATTGGGTGCGTTGGCATCCTGTGTGGCATACACACAAAAAGAGGGAGAATTAGGGGGCGTGTATGCATCTATTAGGGCGCATAGGCGTCCAGAAGGTGCGTGTGCATCGAAAAGGGTGCACATGCATCAGGAAGAATAAAAACACACTTTAGTAAAAAAAAATAGCAAAGTGTAGAGGAGAAAATTTAGAAGAATTTAGTAGAAAAAGGGAAATTAGTAAGGGTCAAGGACTCTACGGACTATGTTTCCTTAGAAAGATAACTAGAAGTTAGATAAGTTCCTAACAGTTATTTTTGATCTTGCAGCACAAATTACCCGCACTTCAGACGCATGAGAGATATGGCCGCCTCAAGATGATAGAGGCGCAGTTTGAGGATGGAGATAGGGGGATATTAGATATCTTCCTTTATGTCACAGGGTTAGCCTATGTGGCTGACATTCCTCAGATCACCCTGGACCACGACCTTCTTACGGCCATAGCAGAGAGATGGCACATTGAGAGCCAGTGCTTTCGGCTACCTATAGGGGAGATCACCATTACATTGGAGGATGTCTGGTGCATCCTATGTGTTCCCATTGTTGGCCAACCTATTCAGTACGTGAGTGATAGAGAAGCATTGGATGGATGCATTGCACAGTTGTTCGGAGTCCCGACGATACCTCGTCATGGGATGACAGTGAGATTATCACGCTGCATCGACAACATGTCTCTAGATCGGGTCATGGTTTATATGATGGCCTTTGTCAGTGGAGTTTTACTCCCTAACAAGACGGCTCCTCATTCCCTCTTGGACTACTTGGAGTCATTCTTGGATTGATACAGGGAGAGACTTATTGCTGGGGCCAGTGCATTCTGGCACATCTTTATTGGGATCTTCATCTTATTACCTACTACTGTTAGAAGATGGTAGGTCTAGCTAGGCTCCTCATGATATGGGCCTGGGATCACATTGCTATCAGGCACCCCTTAGGTGCTCTGAGAGTTTGGGCTCTAGAGGAGCCATCTACCATGGGTTGGGTCCTACTCAGGGACAATGTTTGACCTTACAGGGGTGATCCTTATCCCTATCGTCGAGAGCTCAATGACTTACAGCAGGTGGCAGTAGTATGGAGGCCATATCGACATTTCCAGTGGCCAGAGAATGCCCGAGAGCTATCTATAGCTGGAGTTGATCATTTTATCATGGGAAGCCACAGCTATATGTGGGAGTTTTATAGAGTGGATAGGTGCCAGCAATAGTTTGGCACCACACAGGATGTTCCCGGGCTTGACATGTGGTACACGCTAAGGGCACGTGAGTATTTTGATATGGGGCCCCAGATAGCCTATGACAGAGCCCAGGCTAGCTTTACACAGGTGGTACCTGTTGCATGGGTACCCTTGAGGTAGGTTCAAGATCTAGGGTGCATAGCAGAGTACACATCCTGGTACCATGGCGTGATTCCACATAGGCTAACCATTATGAGGGTAGTATATGAGGCAGGTGTGAGGCCTCCCCCAGTGGGGCCACCTAGTGATGATGATGGTGCTGATGATGATGATTCTAATGATGAGGGTGGCCCTGATGCACATCATCAGGTTAGAGGCCGTGCTCTATAGCCGTAAGTACATGGCCCTAGGCCTACTCCTATACATGTACACTAGGCTCCAGCTAGTCAGTTGCCTCCAGTAGGCATTCCAGTGGGTATTTATGTCCCACTATAGTAGGTTTTACCACAGCAGGCTCCACCTCCTTAGGCTCAAGGGGGTGGTGATGATGGATGACTTTCTGCATTACAAAATCAACTATAGGCCGCTATAGCAGTACAGCTTAAGGTGACCACCGAGAGAGATCAGAACAGAGCACAGATTTAGGTTTTGACTGCGGAGAGAGACCAGGCTAGGTCTCAGGTCATAGATAGTGGTAGGGCCATATGGTAGGAGTCAGATTGCTCAGTTGGTAGTGCAGAGGCACTCAGTTAGTGGGTACCTTAGGCCAAGCACAGAGCCAATTACATAGTGTCATGGTCTTGCATGACCAGGTGCAGGCTGAGGGATAGGGCTATTTGATAGAGAGAGATTAGGCCCACAGTGATTTACAAACTGTTACACTGGAGAGAGATCGAGAGGCCACCTCTGCTAGGCAGGATGATGTAGACAGAGGTCGATTGATAGGCGAGTGTGATGCCACCCTATAGGAAGCTTTGGCCATAGGAGATGAGGAATTGATACGTGACACCATCAGGGCCATAGGCGAGGCTCTCTATTATAGGACAACCTATTTCTGAGTAGTTCCAGTATAGGAGCGAGTGATGCCATATGCCCAGCTCGATGTGAGCTGCACAGGCTCTAGATCACGGAGGTCAGTGAGGTCAGTACAACAGCCAGCCACCCAGCCGAGTACACAACAGAGGGGTACACAGGGTCCCTCCTCATAGTTGGTAGGTTCTTCAGGGGTAGGCCCATCACGGCCTCCATTATTCCATCCCCTAGGACATGGTCCCAGCAGCCCCGGTGAGGGCGAGAGTTGCGGATGAGTCTCCTACTCATGCCATTTGTATATGTATTCATTTGTATATGCCTCTTATGAAGGTGGATCTTGCCTATGTATAGATTATTTTGATTCTTTTGTGGATGCCTCCAGATGAAGGCTTGATTTTGATTGATGTATGTACTTTTGATGTACCACCATACCTCTGTATGAAGGCTTAGTATCTGATCCCTACCCCTTTTATATGGCAGATGGACAGAGCATTTTGTATATAGCGGACTTTGACACTGAGATATTGATTATACATGTATCATATGGACACTTTCTTGTATATCTTGTCATGTATTGATATATTGTCATGGTAATTACGTTTCATTGATATTCATGTTGTATCTTTTCCTTTTCATGTATGTGATATACTTTCAGATGTAGAGATGTACATGTTTTTCTTTCATAGCGATGATATACTCGTGTATTTGATATCATGTATTTTAATTTATGAGATGTTTGATTCCACATGGCTAGCATTTTGGGATGATACTAGATGATATTGGTGTGGGGGGGATAGATTAGTGATTATGCGCAACCCCTCTTGCCCCCATTGATGATACGATATGTGATGATTAGCTTAGCATACATGCATGATGTAATACTTAGCATTTTATTTATATATGATGTATAGATGATGTGATAAATGTGATGAAATGATAGATGATAGATGTGATAACAAACAAATGTGCTAAACAAACACACAAGCAAAAGTTAACAAAACTAAACAAATATACACATGCAACACAATGCAATGCAACTAAAATGAAGATTAATCTAACACTTTAATCTAAGCAAGTAAAAATGAGTTCTAACAAGTGTACATAGCAATCAAAGAAACATACAACAATTAATTACAAGCATAACAGTCCTAACAATGAATGCAGTGCAACACACAATTAAACCTAACAAGATCTAATATAATGTAAGCAAAGAATCATTCAAAGAATGAACAACACAACAAGCTAAGTACATCAAAACTATACAAACCAACAACTAAAATCAATCTAACTACCACCTTGTTTTGTGGGACAGTATTGACATATTTTCTAATGTTTTTGGATTTATCATGAAGGATAAGTTTTCATAGCTGTGTTCATCATTGTTGTCTAGGTTTCCTAAGATGACATTGTGAGACAAATGTAGCTTTATCCCTGAAAAAGGGAATTTTTCTAGATGTTTAGGATTTTGTGTACCCTTTTTAAATGTTTTTTTGTATTTTCAAGGTCATGTTTTGAAAGCAATGTACAAGCTTTTAAAGAAACGTGGAATGCCCCCAACGTGATGTGGGAATATACAAAGGGTCAAATGCCACATGTATTAGTGTACAATGAAGTGGAATGTGAATGTGCCCCCAGCGTGATGTGGGAATATACAAATAGGCCACATCCATCACACAGATATAGCGTAAGTAAACTAGATCACAAGCCCTACAAGGGAGCTCGAGGTCGGATTCCTAGACCTAGCCAAGGGTACTGCAGATTTTAGCAAGTAGAAAGAGTTACCCATCTTGTCGCAAGAGTGACTTGTGTATGAGAAACCTTCCTTGAGTGCCAGAAACTAGTTTTCACAAAAGGACATGCCCACTATGCCACAATTGCATGGTTTTCACATGAGGACGACCTACTTTTTCTTTACTTTTTCTCATTTTTAAATTTTTTTTTCTTTTTTTTCTTTGTTTTCTACTTTTTAGTTTCTTATCTCAATATTCCAGCCACACCTAAGCATAGAAGTGCTTGAGGTGAATGGCGTTCATGGGCTCTAGAAGCTCTTCACCATCTGAATAGGCAAGTCTATATGCCCCTGATCCATATTTAGCGGTCACCACATAGGGACCGAGCCAATTGGTCTCAAATTTACCTTTCTTTTCCCTGTCTTTGGTGGTATTCTTCTGATTTTCTTTCAGTACAAGATCACCTACATAAAATTCCCTATGAATGATGCATTTGTTGTATCCTCTGGATATTCTATTTTGATATACTTTAAGGTGATTAAGCGCTCTGATACGTTGTTCATCTAACAGTTCCAACTCTGTCAGGTGAGCAACTCTGTAGTCTTCATCTTTGTCAAGGTAGTCCCTAAGAGATATTCTTAGGGAGGGAAGCTCCACTTCCAAAGGTATGATGGCTTCAGTGCCATAGACAAGTGAATACAGGGTCACACTAGTAGGGGTGCGGATGGAGGTTCGATAAGCCCAGAGGGTGGGATGGATCTACAAGTGCCAATTACGACTAGTTTTACTGACCATTTTCTCCATAATGTGCACAAGAGTTTTGTTTTTAGCCTCTGCTTGCCCATTACCTTGAGGGTAATAGGGGGTGGACCATTTAAGTTGGATATGAAAGCATTGACACAAGGTTTTTACCATCTTGTTTTTGAAAGATTTACCATTATCAGTGACAATGGCCGAGGGGATACCATAACGACATATAAGATGGTTCATGATAAACTTGGATATTTGCGCACCGGTGACATAGGTAAGAGGAACAGCCTCCACCCATTTAGTGAAATACTCGGTGGCAGTTATGATGTGTGTATGACCATCTGATGAAGAAGGGTGGAGCTTCCCTATGAGATCTAAACCCCACTTTAAAAAAGGCCAAGGCGTTGCAATAGGCTACAAAGCCTGTGATGGTGCATGTATGAGATTACCTTACTTTTGACAAAGTTCACATTTCTTCATGAAGTTGCAGCAATCAGATTCCATAGTAGGCCAATAGTAGCCTACTCTCAACAATTTCTTAGCTAGCACCATTCCACTAGTGTGTGCCCCACAGATACCACTATGTACCTCTTTAATCGCGTGAACTGAATTAGTAACATTTAGATATTGAAGCAAGTTTCCATCGTAGCCATGGCGATAAAGTGTGCCTCCTAGGAGGGTATAATGGGCAATGCGGCAAATAAGGGATTTTTTCTCTGAATGGGTAATGTCAGGTGGGAAGGTTCCATCCTAGAGGTATTGGTAATTAGGGTCATAGCACAGGGATAGGGGAACAAAAACTTCACATGCTAAATAGGATTTAGGAATATCATATGCCGGCATCTGTAAGTGTTCCAAAAATAAAGGCATCTTACTCTCCTCTGGCGGGATGCGCAAAAGAGAGCCTATGGTAGCCATGGCATCCGCAAATCTATTATGAGATCTAGGTTTTTGTTAGAATATGACATGTGAAAAATATTCCTTCAGGGTTTCAACCATCCTCTTATAGAGAATAATTTTTTCATCTTTGACTTTGTGCTCATCATTGACCTACTTAATGATAATATGAGAATCTCCAACAACTCGCAGCTATTTGAAGTTCCAAGTGATAGCTAGCTTGAGGCCAGCGATGAGTGCCTCATACTCTACAATGTTATTGGTACAGGGAAATCCCAACCTAAATTCCCTTGGTATAATATCTCTTGTGGGAATAATAAGCACTACTCCTGCATCTGATCCATGAAAAGTAAATGATCCATCGAAATGGATCTATCATTCCACTGATTCTTCGATATACATCATAGATGCATTTGGGAGATCCAAACACAAAGGCTCTATTCCTGGTAAAGGTGCTTCTACCAACTAATCTACCAATACATATCCTTTTAAGGACTTCTGATTTACAAATTCTATCTCAAATTCACTCAAAAGAATGATCCAATTAGCCATTTGGCCTGTTAAGGCGGGTTTGGATAAGAGGTATTTAAGAGGGTCAACCTTGGAAATAAGTTTAGTTCTATTGTTAAGGAGGTAATGGTAAAGTTTTCGAAATGTAAAGATGACTGCCAAGTAGGCCTTTTCAATCTATGGATATTTCAATTCATAGGAAATCAATGTACGGCTAAGGTAATAAACAACTCTCTCTTTATGGTTAAGATCGTATTAGGCAAGCAGTGCACCAATAGCGAATTGGGTAGCAGAAATATATAAAAGGAGAGGTTCTCCAGGAGTAGGTGGCATCAGCACAGGTGGATTTACAAGGTATTTCTTGAGTAGAGTAAATGCCTTCTGAAATTTGGGCCCCCACTTGAAAGCAACATCTTTCTTCAAAATATGTGTAAATGGGTAACATTTATCCGCAAGCTGAGAAATAAAATGGTGAATAGCCTAGATCTTTCCTTGTAGACTTCTGAGTTGTTTAAGAGTGGTGGGTGGAGGCATGTCTGTAATAGTAGTGACTTTGGCAGGATCCACCTCTATCCCTCTCTATGATACTATGAATCCCAAGAGTTTTCCTAATAATACACCGAAGACGCACTTCTTAGGGTTAAGATGAACCTTGTAGTCCCTGAGGCATTGAAAGATACATCTACGCACTTTTGGGTGCTCTTGTCTACTCTTTGATTTAGCTAATATGTCATCCACATAGTCCTCCATAATATCATTCATCATATCATGAAAAATGACAGTCATAGCACGCTGATAAGTGGCCCTGACATTTTTGAGTCTGAATGGCATGACTTTGTAACAAAAGGTTCCCCATGGGGTGATGAAGGTAGTTTTGTGCTGATCCTCTTCTGCTATCCTTATCTGATTATACCCCAAGAAGCCATCCATTAAGGATAGCATCTCATAGCCAGTGGTAGAGTCTATGATCATATCTATGTTCAGAAAAGGAAAATCATCTTTAGGACATGCTTTATTGATGTCACGGAAGTCAGTACAGATCCTAATGCCAACGGGTTTCTTTTGTACAGGAACTATATTGGAGATCCAATCTGAGTAATCAATAGGTTTGATAAAATATGTAGCCAAGAATTTCTCCAATTCTTCTTTGACAAGAAGTGCAACTGTAGGATGCATCTTCCGTATTTTTTGTTTAATGGGCTTGGCATCTGGGTGTACAACAAGGTTATGCACAACTAGTGTTGGATCTAAGCCATGCATGTCTGAATATGTCCATGTGAAAACATCAATGTATTCTCTTAAGAGTTCCACAAAGGTTTTTTGTTCTTGAGCTGAGAGCGAAGCCCCCAACTTGATCATCTTGGGTAAATCCTTTGAACCAATGTTAACACTGATGGTTTCCTCAATGAGCATTTTAGATGCATCCTCCATTCTAGTAGGATCAGGAGGGAGGGTGAGATCAACCTCCTGAGGAAACTCTTTATCATCTTCAAATGGATAAGTTATTTTATCCATGTGCTTTGCATTTTGTTCTTCTATAAGTGTTTCAAAGAGTTTGTCACTGTGAGATTTCCGTTTATTCTTTATACTAGGCTGCTCTGAAGTATTTTTACTTTTATTCACAACATTCTTACCCAAGCGGCCACACATCTCTGCCTCTTCTCTGAAGTATGCACATGTGTTTAACTGAATTTGGAATCCTTTCTTGTGGTCCCCAGTAGGAATAAAATCCCTGAGTCCCATGAATTTCGTGAACACTTCATCATTCTCAAAGATATCAAGTGGTAAGTAAAGTTGTTGGTCCCAATCTACAAGTTCAGGATAAACTAGGGTGACTTGATAATTGGTTAAAAGGATGGATTCAGATAGCATAAGGATGGCTGATTCAGGAAATAGGTTTGTGGAAGCTAAATCTTCATAGAGGCTACATTGGGAACTTGTATTACTATCCTCATTATACGAAACATCCTCGCACTCAGAAAAGGTAGTGTCAACCTCGACGGGTTGAGCATCCTGGGATTGTAACCCAAGACCATGCTTGTCAGATTTGAAATGGTGAGTAGGAATAGGTTCTAGATGGCCTTGTGTGTTGGCTCTACATCTGTATCCTTTATAACCCATGACAAACATCATGCGGTGTCATTTACTATATTGAGGTTCTTGATGGCTTGAGGCCATAGTTCCTTCCAATACCTTTCTAATGGGATCCTCCAGCATCTTTTCTTTGGATAGGAGGCCACTATGGAAAAATTTATTCAATGGTTCTGAACATGGTCCTCGTGTACTTTTGAACTGAAAATAGGGCTTGCCCCATGTCCTAGGTGACACTGATAAATCTGAAATTAATAATGCTTGTTCAAGAGTAAAGGGCTCTCCTGGTCCATATTTTTCTGATGTAGCCTCCCAAGATGCAAAAGGATTAACCAAAGAAGGAAAGTTATTATTGTAAGGTGTGAGCGACTCTAATTCCACCCGATTCTTCATATCTTCCATTTTAAGAGGGGTGACAACATCGGCGGAAGGGCACTCATAGGCTGCACAAGAGAAACTATGCAACGCTCGATAATGAGTTACTGGATCGGGGTCACCTGAGATAATGACTATACACCCTTCATGGCACAACTTGATACATTGATGAAAATTCGAAGGGATAGCCTACATGGCATGAATCCATGGATGCCCCAAAAGCATGTTATATGGGAGATCTAAATCCAGGACATGGAAGGTCGTATCATGACAAGTTGGATCTACTTTCATGGGCACTATAATAGTACCTGCAGATTCTCTTTCCTCATTATCATACGCTATGATGGTGATGGTCTTAGCTCCTAGATCTATTTCTGAAAGGCCTAGCTACCTAACCAGCTTCAATGTGCATATGTTTAGACCAGATCCCCCATCGAAAAGCACTCTTTTAATATTACGATGGGTAACGACCACTTCTAAATAGAGTGAAAAATTATGCTCGGGGTTGTTACGCAAGATAGTGTTGAAATCAAAAGTGATATGATCAGCGGTTTCAAGGTGGGCGATCATAGCTTGCAAGAATGCGGGATCTACCTCAGTAGAGACTCCAT
The DNA here is from genome assembly GCA_019776745.2 of Taxus chinensis. Taxonomy (NCBI): domain Eukaryota; kingdom Viridiplantae; phylum Streptophyta; class Pinopsida; order Cupressales; family Taxaceae; genus Taxus; species Taxus chinensis. The sequence goes on from CM034149.1 coordinate 68,930,414, forward strand.
AATTCTATAATGTTTTGTACAATATATCCTTGTGAGAAGTAGAGATTTTAAGGTCCAAAATGGATATTTTAGCTGGTGTTTTCTCTAGCTAGTCTAGTAAATTATACTGGCTTTGAGTAGTTGGTATTGGATCAGGTATGATTAAGCGAGCACGTCACGTTCCAACTGCACAACTCTTTTTGAGAATTTGGATTGTGTTTACTCAATCATCAAACAAACGGATGCAACCTATAAGGGAGTTGAATGGACTATTATTACTAGGGTAAACATATGTAGTAGTGTGATAGTCGTTAGAGGCCTGCTTGTGATCTGGTTTCCTTTTCTTGTTATCTGCGTGATCAGGAAAAGTTTCTTTGTATATGCCCATTTTTTCATTAGGACCTTGTCCTGAATCATGAGGTGACTCTTTTCCCTCTTCAATGAGGTCTTGTATGAAATGCTTTTGTCATAGACATCTATCTGTTTTGTGTCCTTTGACACAATGGAAGTCACAATATTCATGGTCTTTATACCAACTAGGTTTTGGAGCATTTTCTAGGAACGGTATTATGGTGTTTGGATACTCTACCATTTTAGCATCATCTAATTGTTTTAATATGGCAGTCAGGGGCTCACTCAATGCTGTGAACATACGTTTTATAGGTGCCTTGGGACGAGGTCCTTGCGAAAGCTTCAAAAGTAGACCTATCTATACAGCTTGGACCCTTTTGGAGTCAGTAATTCCATCACCGATGACGTGCTTATTCTTATTAAAGAACTTAGGTTTGTCTACAGATTTGACCTCGTGTTTGTTTTTGACAAAGGGTTTAAGTGTTCCTTTAGTAATAAGAGCCTTTTCAATTTGGCTACCTTTCTCTATAACTTCTTTGAAGTTAGATCCGTAATGCATCTGAAGATGGAAGGCTATCTCTGCATTTAAATTAGGAAAAAAAATTCTCACTAATTGTTTTTCAGGTAAAGCATAGGGGAAGCAACTAGCTAGTGCTCTCCATCATTGTAAGAAACCCATGAAGGTTTCATTAGGCTTTTGCTTTGTATTGCAAAGGTCATTCATTGTGACATTGTTGTTGATATTGAAAGAATAGTGCCACACAAATTTTCTGCTAGTGTCGGCCACGTTGTTATAGATCCTTTAGGTATGCTATAGAACCATTCAATCGCCAAAGCTCCCAAACTGTGGGGAAAGAGTCGTATTAGAAAATTATCATTGTAGGTGACCTCTTGACAAGCCATGTAAAAGTATTTGACATGATCACGGGGATCACCTTTTCCTTTGTACTTGTCGAGCTTTGGAATAGTGAAATGTTTAGGAAAGGGCTGCAATAACATGTCTTTATCGAAGGGATAAGGACATAGTTCTTCGTAGAGATACTTTCTGTTTTGGCCTATATTTCCCTGCTATAAGGTTGTGATCATGTCTTTCATAGATTTCAATTCATCCTGAATGAGTTGCTCCTTAGTAGGTGATATTGACCTGTGAGCCTGAGTTGCCTTAAAGGTATAATTTGTATGTGGATCAAATTGAAACTCATCAATTTTACCTTTGTCTTTGTATTTATCTTTTTGAAGTACCTAGGTTTGCTAATTTCTGACTCAACTTCAATATTTGCTTTTGGAGGGTCTCCCCCTCGACCAAGGGATCTTCTTCTTTATCAAATTTCAAAGGAGGGGAGGCCTTCCACTCGGTTTTTACTTTACGCAAAGCTTTAAAGTGAGGTTTACTTGATGTTTCACCCTCAACAGCGGCCTTATGTTACCCAGAAATGGATGCATATCCCACATCGAAAGGATTATCTATGTCTAAGATGAATTTTGGATCTCATAAGTTAGGGTCAACGACCTTTGTTTCTTCTTCACGCTCGTGTGGAAGTTTATCTCCTAACACCAAGACTCTCGTGAGTACTTGATCTTTGTTATAATATAAGAGCTTGTCAAATCTGTTTAGGTCTAACCTTTTTTGTTCTCCCGAAGAGTCTGACTCTTCTCCACTATGATCGATTAACGTTTCTGTATCTTTGACTTGAGAGAAGAGCGGTCCTAAATTGTTACCGCTAAAGGGGAAATCATCGAAGGGATTAGCTCCTGCATTAAGCTCACCAGATTTTGTTGCCATTTTGAAAAGTCTAGGCATTACTAGCCAATACTCAGATGCAACACTATGTTTACTAGTTTTCAAAGGATACCAATATGGATAGATGAAAATGTATCACCCACCTAAGTCACGTTACGTCAAATTTATACTTAAAAGATCAAGATGAATGACAATGTTGTACCAGATATGTGGGCCGAAGTTAAAAAATCTAACAATGCTTGAATATTAGCACAATACTGTCAAAGTCCCCTAACAAGGTATACCTAGAACTGACTCAAGTACTGACAACAAGCCAAGTGTATTTGAAAATCTGAAGTCACAATTAGATATAGTGCAACAACACTGTCAAGATATCTCAAGCAAGCAAGCAAGGCGTCGATATCAAGACAACATCATGACGATATATATATAATGCGTTATCAACACTCGTCAAAACAAAAAACCTAGATGATGTTAAAACTAAAACCAAGTAGAAGGTATAACAAGAAGTCTGCGATGATGTAAGTAGCGTAACCGTGTAATTGAGGGATCTATACTTACATGCCCAAAGAATGGGAGACACAACATAAATGCCAATACTAAACGACTAAAATTCAAGCAAAATTCAACAAACTAGGGAGAGATAGAATGAAAAAACCAACCCGTAACAATGACGAAGATCTTGAAACCAAGATCGTAGGGCTGCCAAAGACGTGAAAACGTACCCACCCACTTTAGTCATTTAACACCCCAGCCACAAACATGGATGAGTGTAAACGTACAAAAAAGCAACTAGCACTATCTCTGACATGATATGTGAAGTATGCCTCTGTTTGACTTCCAACATGGAAAATATGAACGCATGGGTGTAGATCAAGAACATGTGAAAATAGACTTAGTTTCACTTGGGAAGAGCTTTTCCTTGTTAATAAAAATGAGAAGGAAGCTAAGATAAGTAATACATTTTTCCAAATTTGTGATAAAAAACACTTAGATCTAACTTAGAATGGGTTTGTTACCATGTTCGACAAACAAGGTGCTGAATCCAAACAAGTTATCACTTCATGATGGAAAACGACACAAATGGACTAGTAAAGTTGGCCTCCAGACAAAATGGTCTCCTTAATAAGCTCTCTCAACTAGGTGTTACAAGGTTGTCTTAAGCGAGCACGATTTACCCAAAAAGTCACACTGACTAGTTTGGGAGTATCTTGGCTTTACTTTACCCCCTTCAAGAACAGTAGGAAACTAGTGCATCTATGTGTACTATCACTGGGGTTGCCACATGGACAACCAGTAACGCTATCTCACAAGGTGTACTAGTCAAGTAGGTAAGCGAGGTGCTTCCCATTTTTTCCATGAGGTTACTCAGCGGTGGACTACTTTGGGGTTCCTAGAACCACCCCCATTGTTATAGCTTAAGGTGTTATGCCAAAGGGGTTACGTTCCAGTTAAGCGGAGAGGGACTTACCCTTTTCCGAAACCTACAATACAGTGTGTTGAATGTGGTGTGTTTTTTATCTTTTTTAATCTTAATGTGGTTTCAAAAGTGGCACACCTTTTGGCAATCTGCAAACACACGTGTATTAGAAGTTTTCGCTTTGTTCTCAACACCTTTCTTTGACCAACGTTAGGTCCTGTAGACGACAAGTTGGTTAGTAGTTTTCCCATTTTTCTGATTGAGGTAAAAGAGAACTCACACTTGCTTTTGATTCCTAAGATCTCCCAAAGGTGCGAAGGAAGAGCATACACAAAGTGGAAATCCTAAAAAGCACATAAAAATGTTACTTTATCCTTAAGAAGCAAGTGTTTTTAACATGTAAAATAGATTTTGTGTAAGTTCTTTTGATCTCCAAGATCACTTTGGAAAGCGCGAGGAGAGAGCATATACGCACGTTTCACAAACCCTAATTTAAGCTAAGGAATGAAAAACACTTAATCATGCAAACCAAAATTTTTAAAGAGTTAGTCTTGTTTTAAAACCTATCAATATTTTTAGAAACCTACACAAAAAATGTTAGAAAAATAGCTAAAATAGACCATAATTATTTTTAATTTTGACAGTAACACTTGTGCACCTAAACCGACATGTACACACCCCAGCCAACAGGTATGTGCCTAAACCAACACCTATGTGGATATGTTAAAATTTAAATTAGTCAGCAACACCTACATGCCCTGATCCAATAGGTACGCTAGGGTTTCAATGCGTACGCACTCCTATCGACGGATATGCGGCCTAAGTAAAAAGAAGTTTGTAAAATTTTACACAGTGACATTAATTACACAGACACGTGCAGAGAGGCAGAGATGAAGACATGGATAGGCCAACAGAGATGCGGATGCGTCCTTATGCAGAGAAAATTTTCAAAAACACAGAAGACAACCCTAACAGGATACATGCGTCCTTTTTGACAGAGATGCATGCCTATATCAACATGCATACGTGCTACCTCAAAACACCAATGCATGCCCTGTAAAAAAACCTGCAAAAAACATGGATTTTGAAATTTTCAAAAGCAAACAATAGTGAAATCTCCCTATTTCTATGTTAAACCCACAAATGTATGTAAAAAGAGATCATTAATCTAAGGTTTAAAACAAAAATGAGGAAAATAACAAGTGATTTACACTAAAAAAACTTGAAAAATGACTTTGAAGAACTCAAAGGACCTCCATTAATGGAGGATGGACATAAAAGTCCCACCGGGCGTGCCAAATGTGTTCAAAGAAAAGTTGTAGAGAGCCATAGATTTGTGGTAAGAATTCCTAAAAAATCCCCAAAGGCTTCAAGCAACAAATCAGTGGACCATCCGATAAGAAATGAACAATATCTTCTAACTAGCATGCATTATGAAGTAAAAATTCAAATTTAAGCTAATTAGACTATCTCTATTATTTGAAATCTTTAAAATAATGAACCTAATAAGTCCTAAGCAATCAGTTTTAGTGATTAGGAGAAAGAGATCTCCCCATTATAGGCCTTTTGAGCCAATGGCTTTTCTCTTTTACTCTACAAAGTGGATTGACAATGCAAAAGTGAAGTAAATAGCTCAATATCTAAACTAGAAATGAAATCTAGAAATAAAAACTAGAACCTAGATGAAAAATACTATAATCTATGCTTAGGAGGAAGGGAGGAATTCTTGAAGCTTGTTTAAATGGTTTACAAGAGGAAAAACAACAAAAGGGATGTCGTAGGAAGAGAGTTAGATAGGTCGAACCGGTGGTGTATTGTCGGTTTACAGGGAGAAGAAAAACTAGCACAATATTTGTCATAATAGTGCAATATCTAAACTACAGGTATCTACATTACCTTTAATTACTTATGGGTATGGATTATATGAATGATTATGCTAACATCTTTACAAATCTGGTATAAAAGAGGGACCTGGTACTTTTACATGCTTTGGGTGAGCGCTCAGATCTATCTAAGTGATATGCCAATGCATCTAGGGTTTGAGTAAGAAACATAGACTACATTTTGGTTCCATTATCGAGACATATTTTCAAGTTGTTGCATGATGAAGACATGTCGGTTAATTTTGGACAACATTGAGAGTTGGGTTGTGGACTTAGAAGACTATTTTTCTCACAGATATAATATTGGATCCGATTTTAGTGCTCACACATGGGTTGGATAACATCTATATCATGAACTCTAGGATACTTTATTTTTTTTTATTTTGCTAAAGAGTTGTATGAGTGGCTAGTAGCATATGCATCAAATTGGAATTGGAGGTATAGAAAATTTTTTTGGACAAAATAAGATTACCAAAATTTTTATGACGTCGATGTAACTTGGACACACGTTGTAGATCATTGGTGGAGTGGTATTTTTCATAGTTAAGCGTTAGAGTACATTGTTTCTACTTATTCTTTTCCATAGGTTTTTGAGTTTCAATTCTTGCACGAATCTAAAGGATATTATTTGTGCGTTATCCCTTTTGCAATTAAGATCTTGTTGGTGACTCTGGATTTGTAAGAATGACGTATGGATAGCTAAACCCACACCACGTGTAGGGGCATGAGAAGGTGTGGTAAAATATGGTAGACCTTATGAAAAAAAGGAAAGAGAGAAAAGACAACTTAAGTATAACGAAGTGCGGGAGAGGAAATTATCACAGAAGTGCAATGTTGAGGAGTTTATGGAGTTGTGGAGACAAATGATACGTGAAGGGTTCAAGGTTCACATGGAGGATGTGGGACAAGAGTAGCTGGTAATCCCCCATCTAAGAAATCACAGAAGATAATCCCCTTCAACTTAAAATGAGAGTGTGTCAAAATAAGAAAGAATAAGGACCATAGGCATGCATCTGATACAACCAGGTGACCTTTCCCTTACGCTTACTGTTCTAGTTCCAAAAAAAATTATTGATAAACAAGCTAGTGTTGATGATAGAGTAGTGCCATGTAGCTTTCATTTTCCATTGAATATAGAAGTTCTTCAGAAAAAAAAAATCATCTATGGCTGCACAAACATATTCTTTGTTTGGTGGTCCCATTGGTGGTATATTTTATGTCACATCATCAGGACAGAAGATAGGTGCACAAAATGTTGTAAATACATCTTGAAGTAACACAACATCATATACTATACGAGTTAAATTTAATACAATAGTTGGAACACATAGTAGCTTATCCTCTAGTCTAGTGCCTGCTATAAGAGGTGGATCAGGAGGATCTATTGATTCTAAAGGTGGAGGGAATAATGGATGAAATACAGTTTTTGGATCTGGTGGGCATGTTCTGCACCAACCACAACAAGTTTATTACAAGATATCTCTTCACCTACCAGAGTACATAGGCATTAATAATGTAGAAAAGCATGTGTACATGTGTGAGATATTATGGCACACTAAGGAAATCACAGCTCTTGGGTGTAAGGTAATTTATTTTGTTACTACTTTGCAAGGGTATGTGCATAGTTGGTATAAGAAGTATGATCTAAACTAAAATGTTATATATTATAATGAGTTTCATGATACTTTCTTGGATGAGTTCCATATACCTAAGTTTGAACAGAAAATCATTAGTGCATTGAAAAAGATTAAGCAGGGCATGGTTGAGAGATTGAGGGAGTATTATGCACTTTCCTATCATAGTTGTCTTATGATATTCACCCTAGTCACCATGTACAGTGGGTTTTTGGTAGTTTGATAACACCTTTCAGAAGGGAACTCTCTCATAAGATGTTTATAGACCCACTCAATGCTTTATAGGTAGCTCTGTGTGTTGACGTAGTTGGGAGCATAGACACTAGAGTTAGCTCATTCTTGGAGGCACAAATTACATATATGGAAAAACAGTTAGAGATAATATCATCCAATTCATCACATGAGACACTCAAAGGGATATTGTGTATAGATTGTGAGGTTTAAGGACACATTGAGGATAACTACCCTTGTAAATCATTGTGCGTCATGTTGTTGGATTGTGAGATATATCACTTATACAATGATTTAATTAGGTGCCCATTATTGCAGTGCATGATCTAGAAGAAAATGTCATATTATTGTAATATTCATAAGTCTCACACTCATGGTACGAAGAATTAAAGATTGATTGATCACATTCATGATGTTATTGAAATTGGTGTGCACCAGACTAACATCAGGAATAATTCAAAGGAGCAGGAAGGATAACATCATGAAGGGTGCTTTGATGGAGGTGGTAGAGGTAGAGGTTACCATGGAAGATACATAGGTCATGTACGCAGTGGTGGAAGAAGTGAATTACCTTAAGGAACCTATTTTACAGGTGTATCCCCTAATCATTATAGGTGTGAATGCCCTCAAAATGTAGTCTGCTCCTGTTGCACAAAGAAACATAAGTTTGAATAATGTCCTGAGTTATATAAGCACATGAGTAAGAACTATAAGGGCGCAAGGATGATTAAGGTGCTTTACGTCGTAGAAGACTAGTGGATTCCTAAAATTATGCCTGACCTTGAGATGTTGCCTATGTTAGTAACTACATGTGTTGATGTTGCACACACTCGTGAGATCCCAAAGTAGAAACATGTTATTACAAAGAAAGAGGTGATAAATTCAAAATATCTAGATCCTTCCCACCAGAAGGAAGTTTATCAAGATACTATAGAGGTTATTAGAAACTTACAAGGTGAGATACAATTCTTAAAGGAGGAGTCACGGAAGATGGAGAAAGAAAAGATAGTTGAGCTTCCCCAGAAGGACGTTGATGACTTGAAGGAGGTTTGTAAGATGCTGTGCCAGGAGAATATCATTCCTTTGTTAGGGGAATGGCTGAGGGATAAGATACCGTACATTGGATATGAGCGTGAGAGACAGATATTGCATGTAAAATTACCTCCTCATAGTCTTGAGTAGGATAAAGAGATCACTTTGAATGTAGTTGTTAATGGATGGTTATTGAGTAACATACTGATTGATGTAGGTGTAGAAGTGAATGTACTCACTTTGGATATGTGGAATCATATGGGTAGGATAACATTACAACCCTATTCGAATGTGTTGTATATGGTGAACAGGACTAGATCTACTCCCATTGGAGTATTGAAGGATGTTATTATTACTATAGAAGAGGAAAATTTCACGAGGGACTTTGAGGTTTTGGCACTTTAAAAATTAGATAGTTTCCCAACATTGTTTGGGCACCCTTGGTGTTAAATGAATAATGATGATTTGTAGTTTGATAAAGTTTATATCAGTTTTGAGAAAAAAGAGGAGCATGTAATTATTCCTTTGACAGCTGGGAAGGTTGCTCCTTATGTAGAACCTTTGAGTGAAGAGGATCTAAACAGGATATATGCGCGTATAGTTAGAGACCCTGAAGTGCTTGAGCCATCTAAGGAAAATGTTATACAGTGACATAATTCTCAGTGTATGAGTGATACAACTAGTATTTCCTATGAAAACTAGACACATGGAACATATGAAATGATCAGGTGAGAGATCAAGAATTATTTTACTCGCATGATCAAGCTGGACATTGTTCAATGTTTAAGTCATAAGGAGGTACCTCTGTACACTTGTGAAGTAAATATTGATGTATTTTTACATTCCATGGAATCCCAATGGAAGGATGAGGGTGATAGAAGTAATATGTTGGTTTATACCCTATGTAGGATAGTATCGTGTTCGTGGAATACACACAGAGACAACCTTTTGGAATGGCAAGAGGTGAGAATCGCATTTTCTACTAGGTTTCTAAGGAACAATGTACCTTGACAGATATGTGAATTCCATGGGAAGGATTCTTCTTTTTACCACATTCAAAAGTGTGAGAGAATTTAAATGGAGGGGTAAGAGGCCTTGCCACCATTACTCTAGGTACAGAGTTATACACCACCCTAAACAGTTACACGCGCATGGTATGTTCATGCAGAACTAATAAGAGAAATAGTTAATTAGCAGGAGATGACCTTAGGTATGATTCAGACCTTTGACTATTTTTCTACTAAACCTCCGTTGAATGCATCATTACAAATTGTGAAGCACCTTGAGATGGGGGATAGTTAAAATGCTAAGGAAATATTGTTAGATATATTTGAAGAGTTATATCTAGAGGTGCACTTTGAAGAAAAAGAGGTAGATGAGGAGCAACTGGGATGCACCTAGCTGGAAAAAGAGAAGGGTAAACTAGTTTTCATGATTGATGATGAAGAAGTAGAGAATATGGATGTTGATCACACTATAAGTTCACTTAAGGTCTTAGATAGTGCTGATGAGAAGGCATGCACTTATCATGAGCCTATGAAAATGAAGAAAGTCAAAATTTGGATAGATACAGAACCTAAGGAAGTCATTATTGGTGATTATTGGTCTGAAAAAGAGGTGGAAAATATTCCAGGACTTATTTTCACAAGGCTATCATGAGTTGAAGGGAGTGCATCCCTCTTTGGGTGATATGAGGATCAAGTTAAAGCAAGGTACACATCTGGTTAGAAAGAGGCCTTACATGATGATTCGTAATCTACGCGTCAAAGTTAAGGAAGATATTGATAAGATGTTGAAATATGGAACCATTGAGCCTATTAAGGAGTCATAGTGGGTTATCCCCATGGTGATAAGCATCAAGAAATATGGTAGGATAAGGATCTGTGTGGACTATAGAGAGTTGAATGTTACTTTTGTCATAAACCCCTTTCCCACACCTTTTACTGAGGATTTATTGGAAGGCGTTGCAGGGTCCGAGATTTAATCTTTCACTGATGGATTCTCTAGTTATCATCAGGTACTAATTGCTAAAGAAGAATAAGAAAAGAAAACTTTTACCACTAAGTGGGTAATTTTTGCATATACAGTTATGCCCTTTGGGTTAAAGAATGCACGTGTAGTCTTTTCGCACATTATGGTACAAGCTTTTGATGAATTTATACACAAGTTTTTTTATAGGTTTATTTGGATGATTGGACTGTATATGGGTTGGTAAAAGATCACTGTGACAACTTTAGACTTATCTTTGAGAGGTGTCAACAATTGAACATCTCTCTCAACATTAAGAAGTGTATCTTTGCAACACCCTTTGGAACTTTGTTGGGAAATATTATGTACAAAGAAGGTTTGTTGGTAGATATTGCTAAGGTTGCAGTTATTTTGGGCTTAGAGGAGCCTACCAATCAGAGTGTGCATGGATTTTTATGGAACACAGGTTATTATAGGAAGTTCATTAATGGATATGATAATATTGTCACACCTTTTGAAGAATTTTTGAAAATTAAAGGAAAATTCCAATGGAATGAGGTGCAATAGCTAGAATTTAAGACATTGAAGGAAATACTTACTTCTACACCCATTCTACACTTTCCTTCTTGGGAAAAACCATTTCATGTGCATGTTGATGCTTCTGGCATGACCATTGGCATAGTTTTAGCATAACCTAGTGATGGGATTATTGATCATCACATCTATTTCACAAGTAAGAAGTTGACCTCTGCTGAATATAATTATATAACTATATAGTGTGAAGCATTGTCCATTATTTACGTGATGCACAAGTTTAGAAAATATTTTTTGGAAACTCCTTTTATATTTTATACATATCACATGACACTTAAGTACTTGGTTAATAAGCCCGTTTTGTGGGGGCATATATGTTGGTGGATTCTCTTGTTTCTTCTTCATTATTGTTATGATTTTTCAATTTAGTTTAGTGTTTTGTTTTAATAAGTGCGCTTGCACGCTAGTAGTTGATTGTTATTTAGTGAATTCATGTGAAGAGGATTGTACATACTCTTAGTTTGGGGTGGAGCATATATATGTAAATGGTCCAAGATTGGAGAAATTTAACGTCCTTTAGAAGATGGGTATACATACAAGAAGTATAGTGTAGGTGCTTGAAGTAAAGGTGTGGATTAAAAAAAATGCTCATGAATGAAGGTAACGCATAGATGGATGGATGAAAAGTGTAACATGAGGTAGGAAGAAGAATGTTAAACTACTTGGTATTAGGCATGGAGGTTTTGTAATTCAGCACATGAAGTCATCCGAGAGGAGGTCTGTGGCCGAGAAGTAGTAGGCACGCCAAAATGTTACGGCTCAGGTGTAGAAAATCCACTACGGAAAAGTTATTTATGAAGCACGGAGAAAGGAAAGAAATTACATTTTAATGTTGAGTACGGTGGTAAATGGAGAGCAATAAATGTGGGGAAATTTACAAAAATTACAAAAGGAAGGATTGATATATCATTTTACCTTGCATTGTGAAGTGTTTAAGCGAGTTGAAGAGCAACCTGAAGAATGAGTTATGTGGGAAAGTGTGTGAAAGAGCTATTATAAACATCAAACTAGAAATATTTGTGCACGACATTGGTTGGAGCTCCATTAGAGAGGGTGTTTGAGTGAAGTGAAGGCATGTGGGGAAGAAAATTTGTGAGTTAGGTTTGGAGGAGAAGTTAGGGCATGCATGTTTGAAGTTACAAAGGTCAAATCCAGTGCAAGAACACATTTTTATCATCGTAATGGAACCAAAATGAGCACTTGGAGAAACCAAAAAGGGAAGGAAGGAAAAATAAGTGGAAGTAGAGATGGAGGATGCCCTAGAAAGTAGGTTTTCAAAAATATTGTACCCAGAAGGTGTTATAGTTGGGAGTGATTGGGAGTCCCACATCTACCGCAGCAAAGTAATTGATTATAGCCATAGGACATGCCATGAAGGATGAGATGGAAAAATGTTTAGTGGTACAAAATACATGCACATATGATGACTCTAGTGATAAGTTTCTTGAAAAGTTGGTATTTTACAGTTATATGTGCTCTTTTATTCTGGAAAACTAGAAAGAATGTACCAGTGGTTGATGTTAAGAGTCTATGAGGACTTATTCTATTTTCCTAGGAGGCAGGTGTGCATCACCGCACCCCTAATTGGTTAAATTAATGGGTTAAGGAGCACAAGAATAAATATCACATAGGATCTAATAGATGATCAAGTTGTTAATGCAACCTCTATAGAGTTTTCCTATGTAAAAATTATGCACGTAATGGACATAGAGAAACTAGACAAATTTCTGTTGGTTTAGGTGGTTGTAAAACTTTTGACAAAACTGAACAATCAAGAGTGTTGGACACAAGTAAACAGACGATGGCTACACATCGCAAAGAAAATATCATAAGGAGAGAACAAAGGTTATAATAGTGCATCAAATAGTTGGTTATAACTCTTTACTCAGGACATTGAAGGATGAAATGGAAGAAGGTGGTGGAGGAGATAGATGCAAAGTTTCCAAAGATCCTCCATTTTCCTACGCTTTAAGAAAATTGCTAGGTATGATGTTTCTTTTTGGGTGTCAAATTTTTTCTATATTCTCTAACAATTTTTTTGTTTGCATGATTAAAAAATTATCGTGGATCAAAATATAGTTAGTTTGGGGTAATGTTGGATCCCTGAAATATGATAAGTATAGTGACATGATATTTTTGAGTGTGCATAAGGGAGGCACGGAGGCATATGAAAAAGTATAATAGCCAGCGCAGGGAGGATCACACCCAAGCTGAACAAGTTCAGGATTTAGCAATATTTTGATCCATGGGATGGAATTGGAAGATGAATATTTGGAGTGGCGGTCAAGCAAAGTTTTGGAGATAGGATTAAATTATGAATACTTGGGGTCGAAGACAATTCTATTTTGAGAGAGGTCACATGCAGAAAGAAGATAAAGCATCATACATAGTTCAAGATAATAATAGGATTATATCTAGAGATAATTATAGGTAATCTATTATTAGGTGAAGCTTGCATGATTCTTTAGTTACTATTGTGATGGTGCATGGATATTTTTACCATCCATCCTATTTTAAGAATGTATGTGTGGTTAAGGAAACATCCCCACCCACTATGTGTGTGTGTGTGTGTGTGTGTGTGTGTGTGTGTGTGTGTGTGTGTGTGTGTGTGTGTGTGTGTGTGTGTGTATTGATTTGCACGGTTTTAGAATCATGATCATCAAACTTGATGGGTTAGAGTTATGTTGTTAGTTTATGAGCATGCATAGCTTATGAAAGTGTTATTTGTATGTATTCAGATAGTGTTTTGTGATGAAGTAATATAATGGATCTTTGTGGATGGATATTGATTGTTGATGTTACTTCTCATGACTATTGTATGGTGAATTTGTTATTGATTCTTGTTTGATTTATTATGCACTATGGTTGTGAGTTGATTCTTATTATGAGTTACCTTTAATTACTTATGGTTATGGATTATATGAATGATCATGCAAAAATATTGATAAATTTGGTATAAAAAGAGGGACCTCGTACCTTTTTGTGCTTCAGGTGAGCACTTAGATATGTACGAGTGATGTGCCAGCGTGTCTAGGGTTTGAGTAAGAAAAAAATACTACAATAGATTCTAGATATAATTTATTAATTATAGTAACATCTTAAGCTATGTGATAGGGGAAAATATTTGGATCCATGAAAGTTTGCACATATGAAGAGAAATTTCTTACATGATCTTTTGACTGTTCGTTTTTCTGCTTATACTCATTTCTCGCAAGAAGGCAAGTGGAAGATTATTTCTACAGGTGGGAATCTCCCTTATGCATTGCTAGCACCATAGGAATGATACTCATTTCATAGTCAAACAGGGTCATATCACTAATAGGTTTGACTACCTTCGTCTAAACTACTTCCATGTATGATTTCCCAAAGCACCATTGAATAAGTGGTAAGAAACTTAATATTTCTTACCTTTATTCATTTTTACTATCATGGATATGGCTTGAAAACATGAGATCAGCACTTTTTGAATATTTTGGGTCTCTCCTCCCATCATCTCTTACACCCATTGTAATATATTAATTGTTTGAGGCTTAATATTTGGAATGCTTGTTATTTTCAGCTTCAAGCAAGAAGATATATATTGCACTCATTGAGTTGGCAAAGCTATAGAGGAGGAGATGCTTAGACACCGTTGAGGGATTGATGGATGAGAAGGGTTAATTTCTCACTGTTCCAAACCTTCTACATGATTTGTTATTTCTCTTTTCTTTTTGGATATCCTCCTATAGTATGGGACCTTGGATTCCACCGACTTCATTTTTTAGATCTCTCTTGAGTGAGAGGAGATTGAATTTTTCTCATTTTCCTTTGAAGTTAAGAGGTGACATGCTTACCTTTTGAGAGTTTGGAGACCTCCTGATTTAATGAGTGCATATTTTTTTATTTTTAAACCATTCCTTAGATCTCCAAATTGTTGTTTTGTTTTGTTCATTTATCCCTTGACTCATGAATTCTCCATAGGAAATGTCAGAGAAGCGATGCCTTCACTGCTTAATACTGAGGATCATACAATTTAGTTCTAACATCTTCAAATCCCTCTATGAACCAATAAAATTTGAACTTTATTGTCTATCACATAGTCATTCTCATATGATCATGGTCCATAGCCTTAAGATCATCTTATAAATTCACCCAATAATTCTTGATTTGTGGAACATGGTGCAAATCAGGAAGATGAAATATTTCTGGGTTGCTTCGAATCTCAAAATATTCCATTGGTGTATTAGTAGAGGTTTAAAGGAGCAAAGGAATATTCTAAGTTTGTGGCATCAATTAAGTTCTTACATGAGAATATCTCGAGAAAGATAGGGGATGAAACACTTTTCTTCTTATAATTATTGATCTTGTTGTTGATGTGGGTGAGCCACCTACATAGATTGAACATCACGATCTTATCGTTGAGGTACCTTGGTAGCTTACACAGAGTGAGATCAAACCCATATATTATAATATATGAAAAGGTTGAGATCGGAGTGAAAAGGGACTCATAACTCTTGATCAAAGTGGTAGATTGATAAGGTAGTCTTGTCTTAGGATTACCCTCAATAAATAATATGACAAACATAGTGAATGCATCATTCACTCTTGAGAAATTGTGATTGATCTCCTTTAGGGTCGATTGGGGATACTTCTCATAAGTAGGGACCTTATGAGAAATGTTTTGAGTGAGGGTTAGGCCTCTGAACACTCTTGTTCTTGCAAGAGTGTAGACCAAGTAAGATGTCATTGAGAACTTCTTGGTATCTGACAACTGAACCAATTGTTGATGGATGATGTCACTAATTATTTGTCCTCAATCAATCATCTACTTACCTTAAATTAAAATAAGGATGAACTCTACCATCCATTCTTGAAAATCTTTTGTATCCTTGTCTCCCATTATCCTACATAGTGTGATGACTGCATTAGAAAATCCTACGTTAAACTCACTTTTGGACAAAGCTTTCAGCATGTCAAATTGATTCCTTCCATTTTTTAACCATTACCCCAATGCAATATCTTTTAGGTAGGATTTTTTTTCAGCCATTTTCCTGATGCAAATTCCTTCATGATGATGACCATGTTTTTCCATGTTGGGATTCGCATACATTGTGAAATTATTTTTAGAGTGAACACTGTTAGTATTGAGTTGTCATCTGCCCTTATGATTCTTTTTTCAAGTTCACAATGATGGGTACATTCGAGTACAAATTTTTCACTCTGAATAGACATGTGGTGACCTCTAGTAGCATACAATCCACTCGTGAAAACCTTATCTTCCTCTAGTTTCCTAGGACTGCCAAGAATTTTGTTCTTCAAATATTCCGAGTCCATATGAGAAAAATCATTATCACCCACCCCTAGATATTATGATACAAAGGTTGAAACAGGCTCTATACTAGAAAAAATTAACTTCATACTTGTAAAAATCAATAAGATGAAATAAAATGAAGATGATAGAAACTTTCTACAACTGAATCAAATATTTTTTATTTTTAGTAGGTAGGATTCGGGAGCTACATTTTTTCGAATAAGTACAAGTTTTTCTAAAATTATTTTTTGAAAACCCTAAGATGATAAAAAATACTTTCATTAATGTATTTTTATTTTATTTTTTATAGTTTCTATTTTTAGAAAGTTACTTTTTGGATTTTATTGGGAAAAACTGCCTGTTTGATCTAGTTTGTCTTCTTCATTACTTTTTGAATACACTGATATGAGAGAACTTGTAATTTTTAGTAAGTTACTATTTTTTTAAGTGATGGCACAAGATAATTAAAATTTGTAGTAATATCACTTACGGTGTCTATTTGCAATGAAAATGTCTTCATTGGATTTGGCTCGTCTTTGGGACTCCGTGCTTTAAATTTCACCTCAGTTAACTTGTCAAAATGCTTAGAAAATAAAAATGTATCTTCTAGGGCATAAAAATAGGATTTTTATACCATTAAATATTTAGGGAATCATCCACTTTATAGTTATAATGTTATTAAATGCTCAAGGAATTAGGAACCACTAAGAAAATCTTAATGGATTCTGCTCACAGGTTTGCAAGTTATGATTTTTTATGGTTTGTATGTTCATGGCTTCTATATGTGAATTTTGACAGAGTTTCTTGTAAAATTGTATGTTTTTGGAGGTTTTGGATCAGAAAAAATGTATTTATGGTGAATAAATAATGTGATTATAAGTAATTTCAGGTTTCTAGCTTTCACAACAATATATTTTGATGCACTGGTGTAGTAGCAACAGTTAATTAAAAACTAGGGTTTTCACTTCATACAAAAGGGAACATTTTTTCATTCCCATTGTTCCTTAGGAAGTGGGACACTAGATATAATATAATATTCCCTCACCTGGTATTTCAATGTGTCATTCCATGATTTCACGATGGGGTAATTGGTAAATCAACCATTTAACACCTGAAGGACTGAGACTAGGTCATATGAAAAACATTGACATGGTCTAGATTGGGGCACATTTTTTTGTTACCTCTATCCCCTTAGGAATGGGGAAAAGAGGGATATAAAATTTATCCCTCACCTAGTGATGACAAGTGGTGGCACGAGATTCAGTGTGTAGGTGAGGAGGAAAATCTTTCTTAAGAACTGCAGGGCTAAAATATGTCATATGAAAAACAATAACAAGGTATAAAGTGGGGAATATTTTATTTTTAACTCTTTCCCCTTGGGAATGGGGATATGAGGGATTAAAGAAATCACCCTCACCCTGTGTTGACAAGTGAAAATTTCTCATTGCACGATGGGAGGAGTTAGAAATAGGAAGATAAGCCATGTGGAGTGATTTTCATGGTCATGTGAGAAACCCAGAGGAATACTTGAGGTGGAAAACATTTTTGTTTCCCCCATGTCCCCTTAAGAATTGGGACAAGAGGGATAAAAAATTGTGCCTCAATTTGGAGGTGACAAGTGTCCTCACAAAAAAATTGCTACGTATAAAAAATGTACCTTGCGAGAGAGAGATATTGAAGATGATATTTATGGAGCTCAATGAAGTATTTTTTGTTGAAGTTTTATATTATTTTGACTCCCAAAAAAATCCAAGAACAATGGGTGTTGGAAGAAAAATGGATTGGGAGATGGGGGTGAATCATTCCTACAATAATTTTTACTTCATTTACCAAACCATGCATTAATCATTTAATATATACATTCATCATTCATAACCATACATGTACATATTAGATGTGTATTAACCAATCACAAATATCACAACACAAGAGAGAGCACACAAGACACCAAATATAAGTAGGAAACCCTTATGGGGAAGAAACCCACTGAAACTCTACTTATATTACACAAATATAATAAATTTAGTGAATCACCAACTTCACAAGGAGCACAAACTCCTGATTTTGGAGGCATCAACATGGCAAGGAGCACCAACCCTAAAAGGATAACCAACCCCTAATTTAGTGAAACAACAAATCCACAAGGAGGATACAACCCCCTAAGAAGATCAAGAACAACCTTAACCATATCAATATATATATATATATATTTGATTTTTTTTTCCAAAACTGATGTAGATCACAATTTCAACTCACAAACCTTCAATACTTCTTCAAACCTTCATTCTCCTAATTTTCTCTTTCTTCTTCTTCCATGGACTGATTTTTATTCAAAACCTTGAACACACACTCCTCATCACTCTACATATTCTCAAAATCATCCTCATCTCCAAATTCATTCCCTTGAACACTTCTCACACTTCCATCTAGGTCGCATTTCCCCCTCTAGATCAACTAGTTAAAATTTGAACTCAAACATGCATTATATACCCTTCTCAACTCAAAAAAATAAGATATGTTGGTCCTTCATCATTAGTTTCAAAAAAAAAAAAAAACATATAACAATAAACTCATGCATATTCATAAAATAGACCCATGTAGGTCGAACAAGCTCAAACACACTAAACAAGCTCAAAAATAACTCAAAACCCCATCACCTAGATCACTAAAAACCAAAAACCTCGTCAACATGATTATAAAAGATCCAAAATTATTCACACATGTAAAATTTGACAGAAATACATCATTTATGGTCACAAATTAAGTTTTACCAATCAAATTATTCATAACTCTAACAAAAAGGCTCATATCCTTCTCAAAACAATTGTTTCTAGGAATGAGTCTTCACCTATCATGCTCTAGATAACCCAATAACATATCAAATATGGCATGAAACCAAAAATTGAAAATATAGTGACCTCTATATCACATCAATTCTTGGTATAACTCATGAAACGTCCATACATGTAAACCGCACTCATGTTTCTCTTCACCGAACTAAGCTTCCTAGAAAGCAATTTTAGGAACTTAACTGGTTTTCAAATTTTCTACCACTTTCAATACCTAAAAATTACAAATCATCAACTAATCCAAAAAAAGTGACATCTACCTCCATCTTCTAGCTAGAGAAATCATGTCCTAAAAATAAACATCCTTCTTCTTCACAAACTAAGCTTGATGACCTATCAAATATCCTCATCATGAGAAAAAACATGCATAATTGGAAATATATTCTAATATTATTTCCATAACACCTTACCTTTCCTTCCAACTATAAGAGTAATTCCTTCAACTAGGTTCATCTTTGAAATAACTCCTTTAGGCTTCTAGGGCTTAAGAACCAAGGTTAAGACCAACTTACTCCATCACCTCCAAAATCACTTACAATATTAACCAAGGCATGGAACACCATTATAAATGTTTTCTAAGAAATCGTCAACCTTAAACCATCATGAATAAACTCAAAATAATCATCAACCTCATGAAGTTATTTAAGATCATGCTTAATTAAGCATATTCTAGATTTTACCTTCAAAGAATGGGCCATAACTTTCACATACCTTATCAAAAACACAAGTTTCATATATCATTGGAAATATCATTGAAATTTTATCACAAAAAAACTTTAAATAAGTCTTAACTCTACATGTAGCTCCTGAAATTCCACTTTTACCACAGACTGCTCCAAACTCTCCCAAAAAATAGTCCTCATAAATGGGGCGCATTTTCCCCTTAAGGACCTTAACCATAATCTTAAAGAATCATGGACATCTATAAAAACTCCTAGGATAAAAAAAATTCAATTTATTTCTTAATTTCTTTGTGAAATGTTTCCTCAAACTTAACTTCTTTAGAAAAAATCCTTTTTTAGTGTGGCCCACATACAGTCACAAGCTCTACCAAAAATTTCTGGAAAGTTGGAGGGTTACTCTACAACTTTCAATCATAAATTTATAAAAATAAATCAAAATAGGTTTAGTATAATCAAATTTCTCTAATTCACTTCTTAACTAGGATTTGGGAAGGGTTTCAAACCACTTTTCTTCTTAACGATCGTTCATAAAAATGTGATGATAAAACCAACTTGTTATTTTTTATCAACCTTCTTAGTTCTATGGAAAAGAATACCCCAATATCTCTAGGCACCATGTAAATCATACAATCCACAATGAGCATCAGAATGTCCACTTTTACTTTGAAATCACACTCATGAAAACCCATCTTTACAAAAATTGACATATATTGCAATTCTCTTTGACCTAAAACTTGTCATGAAGCATCATGAAAACATCCTCTCACTTTCCATACTCACCATATAGCTCAAATATGTATAAAAATATCCAATCAATCTCACTTTCATATGTTATCTTACCTGTTCTCCACTTGCTTACTTCCCAATGACCTCATACATACACTAAATCTATAAGAACTGACCTAAAAATAATCATACACCTCATATATACTGGCACCATATTAGTACCATGCTTCAATAATAATGATCAGCTCCATTTCTCAAGTCACCATACCATACTACATGCTCTAGGATTAGGAATATGCCTAGAATTACAGCTTCACACCATGACAAACCATTAACTGACCACATTGACCTCATACAGACTCATTAACATCTATTACAAGCCTCTAAAATTGTGTTTGACCTCATGATAACCTTCAATAACTTTGGCATAACTCATATAGTGACTTTGCAAGCTATAACATGATTTATATAATTTTGTACAAACTTTAAATTACATAGTCATGTATGGTAAATAAACTAAAGCACATATATGACACAAGCAATAAGCTAATAAATAAGAAACCCTAAGTGCAAGAGAGAGAGGAAAGGAATTAGTTAATTTACTCCTAATTTTGGGACTGTGCAAACTAGATAAAAATATAAACAAGAAGAATAAACTGTCGCAACTAGGCACTGTAAAATCTAGAATTTTCAGATAAGCCTAGACTGGGGTGCCTAGATTGGCTCAAGGGTGCTTAGGCACTAGAGCCTTCTATTAGACGGCCTTGGCTGCATAAGAGCTTGGAACCTAATTTTTCTTGTGTTGCACAAGTGTCACTGGTAAGTGGTGTAGGTCACTTGTATGTCATTAGATGATCTTTGAACACACCTATAACATACAAAACCCTCCAACTACATCAAAACCCAAAAATAAAATATGCAATATGGGGATTCTAAATGACCCCATGGATCACCTAACTAAGTGAACTTATGATTGAGTGATGCACTACATCTCAGACTCCATGTATTTCTTGTGAGTGTGTGATAGAACTGTGCCCTAGGAATCCCTTATGAAAATTCACTTGATAATGAGTAATAGCTAGATGTACCAATGTAAATAGATGTGTGGATGGAAAAATTAACTTCCCCTTCCTATGAAGTGTATGTAGAAAATGCATTCCCTTGTCCCTTGTATGAGTACTAAATGGATTCCTTTGATGTTATTATATGCAATCTTAGATGATGATAATAGATTCTTAGAATTTGTTACTTTATTTTAGTCACATGGCTTTGTATTATTATAGTCCCCTTGGTTGAATTTTGTAATTAACAACTGGAAGGATGACCCATTAGAAAAGAAGATTCGTAAAAGATAAAATATTCCCAAAAAGAGCAAGTAAGGTGGAAATAAGTTAGGGGTTCCTAGAGGGAATGGGGGTGCCTGAGCACTGGTGTCCTAGCTGGGTGTTGGTGTCAAGAGTCATATAAGATAAGAAAGTGAAATAGAAACTGGGTTGTAGGGTGTAAAGGAAAAAGAGAAGACAAGAAACTAAGAAAAGACGCCAAAGAAAGCCGTCAATTAATAGTTTTCTCAGTTATGAATCATATGAATGCAAGTATTCTTTTAGGACCTAGAAATTTACCCAAGTGTGTTATTTTTTGTCTAAATAACCATGCCAATACAACATGACAACTCACCAAATCCTATCACTACCAATTAACCTTGATATCCACCTCATGGAAAATCATATAACACCATGACACCCTTTTCCATCAATGGACTTGACATCAATGAAAACACTAACACACAATGGCCAACAATCACCCCCTTTGTCATTGATGGAAACCACCCTCATAAACATTAATTGTAACCAAAAATACCAACCACACCTAATAGAACTTTTTCCATGTTTCTCAATCTTCTCTACCCTTTGACATCTATGAAAAAGGATACGATGATGACACTACATCAAAAATGACAACACAAAACAAGACATAATGGAAATAATGTAAAAATGACAAACTTACTTGACTCAGTGACTCCCCCTTGGTCTGCACTTTCTCCTTTCTAACCTTAACAACATCAAAATTGATCCATTGACCGAATATGATCCTCAAAACAACTCCCCGTGAGTGTATTCTCTCTAATTTTGTCTTCAATCTATTTTTACATCATCATTTAGGTCTATCTAATGATCAATCACAAATTATGCCTTCAAGGTAGGTAACACACCATTTAGGACCATGAGCCCCAAACCTCATCTTCAGTGCAAAAATTACCACCTTTTCTATTCTTTAGAAGACCGTATATAACATGAAGCAACTCCATATGACTCCCCTTGGAATTATACCATCCTTCTTTAGTAAAAGGTACAAAAATAAAACCACATACTTTGCTTACAAGTCATAGAGATGACTAAAACATAGTACCCTTGTCCTGAAGTCATATTTTAGTATCCTTTTTCTTCTTTGCATGTAATTATAACCTTCATGTGTCAACCACACACTCACTTTTTAATTATACCTACACACCTTTCTTCATATTTCCATTTAGGCCACTTACACACTTTATGTGCTTAAATAAGAAACAAATAAAAAGTCCCCTTCCTTTACTTAACTTCTTAGACTTGAGCCTTGTTATTTCCTCCTCTTTCTTAGTTATACCATGCTCTTTCACAATATTTTTATTTTCAACATCAAGCTTTCATATTGCTAATTTGACCAACACATCCTTACAAACCTCCTAAACACCTTCCTCACTTGTTTGGGAATGAAAAATTTGACTCCCCTGCCTTAATAGGCTCTTATAGACTTATAGATTGAAATTGCATCACTCCAAATCATGCTAAAAAATATGTGACTATCTCTCCTTTGAAGAAAACCTTTACTCATCAACAAATATTTTGACTTCCTCTATGCATATTCACACTTCTTAGATCATCTACCATATTCCAAAATTCTTTACCATTATAAATCTCTAAGAACCATCGTCATGAAGCATATAACCATATTAAGTTTCCCATTTTCTTGTTCAAGATACTACTGTAGACATTAAATGGCTATGCACAGGCCTCCCACTTGGGATTTAGTCATTCAAAATCTTGATTAAGTCTTACATCTCTTTAAACTATATTCAAGATGTAATAACATAGTGGATGCACTTCATTAATATATCAGGGCTAAGACATATCATTTATAACATTCTAAACACAGTCATACCTGAAGACAACAATCATACCATGTTTTTGTTTAAGTCATCAACTGAAGAATGGCCTTTTCTTCATAATTTTTGTCTCCTTTCTCACTATTGGTACCTTTCTTAAATTCTTAAACATGTTGAAAAACTTCAAGAATCATGAAGAACACCTCTTGACACCATTATCAAACAGCCTCCTAGATTCCTTTGAGTACTTAAATCACTTTATTTATGATCAAAAATCCTTTTCATTATCACAGTTATTATAGAATCTTTCAATCTTGTCAACTTATATTTTAATGTACATAACCTTGATGAATACATCCTTCAAATATCACTATCAAAGTATTTTTGTCCAAATTTGATCTATCATACTATAAATTAAGAGATCAACCACATTCAAATATCATTACCATGCAAATATAGTCATAATGTTTATCCCTTACTTCCTAAGACAAGATTCATAACAACCACTTGAAGCTAAAAAAAAATTCAATACTGAACTATGTCATCTTCCTCTACCTTATAGGTTTTCATGGCCTCCTTCATACATACTTCAAGATTTCATCTTGTTCCATCAAATCCTCTACATTCCTAGTTCACCTCTTTAGTCCTTTATTAGTTACTTGGATGTATTTGTAGACCTCCATCAAGCTAAAGGCTCTTTATAGTTGAAAGGTATGCTCATGGAATACAAGTCATTACTAACCCATAATTTCACATTCTCTGTCATCATTTTGATAGTGTAGTTATTTGAAGTCATGAACTTTAACCTTCAAACTTATCTATATCTTCGAATCCAGCTCCATAGTCCTTCACTTTGCGTTTTGAACTTCATTTATGTTTATCCTTCCATCAATTAACATTTTGAATTAAAAAAAAGGTATTAATAACATCTTAACACACATATTCATTATATGACTAGTCTTAGATCCTTAGAACACACATGTTTAAACATCATTAATCCACAATATTCTTGAAAACCTACTAAAATATGTTTAAGAAATATCACATCATACTAAACTAGGGCTTTTCCTCCAGTCCATTGAAACATCTATCACAAATAGTAAGGATGACTTCTTGACTTGTTATACTATGATTGAATTGGTACCATAATGTCGAATGAATTACAAATCACTTTCATGATTAATCAACAACCCCAAGTAAAATTACCTCTTATCCAAATTCAATTCTCATTCTTCTTAGCTTGTCATGATATAAGAAATTTCTTCATGCATCTCACAAAATTTTAAGACCTTGATGAAGCTCAACAATAACTTTGTGGCCCTTTCTATACTCCTATATCACATCATTATAGGGAAAGGAGAACACATAGTTCTCTAAGAACTCTTTCATGCCTCTTCATGTCATCATCCTCACTAGAGTGACCTACAGACATTAGATTACCTTGAAACTTGATGAGTTAATATTGATTTACTAGCTTCATGAAGACACCTTTTGACTTCTATAGACTTTCTCATTCTTTAATATTACCTTGATAGGCTTCCCATGTCTTTCATAAAAAATTAACACTTGTCTTCTAATAGACCTTCTTATTTCATGAGTAGCTCAGATCTTCCACTCTTCTTCTTGTTTACACACTTCTTCTTTCAAATACAAACTCATATACATGAGCCTACTCAACTTAGGACTTCATCAAGATACAACTTCAAAAGCTTACACTCCATTGACTTAGACCTTAAGAGTGATGAACACTAACTAAAGAAACTTATATACCTTTGAAGGATGATTGTCATACCTATAGTTTGACACCTTTAGATTACAATATTCACTCAACATATTTCTTTCCCAATACACCTTAAATTTTTTTGAAACATCTATCTACCTTGACTACTAGGACCAAAGACTTTAACAAAGATTATTCAACTAGCAAGACCTTTGTTTTCTCATTAACTTGACATTCACAAGATGATTAATCAATTATACTTCATAGTCATTACATTATTATATATAAGGAATTTTTTTTACCCTTTTGGAATTTCATTTTGATAGTAACAGATCACTGACTTGAGAGACCCTGTCAAACTTCTTCATAAGACTTCTTTGATGAAAGACCTTATTAACTCAATTCACAAACCATGAAGATTTATTATGACATACTGATTTCAATATATTAACACTTACACACCATGATGACCCAAATTTGGACTCAAGAAATGATTCACGTAGATTTATCCTTTTAACTTAAAGACCTTGACACAGAACACCTTAGATCATCTTTGAATGGATAAAGGACCTCTGTAACCTCTAAGGATCACTTGAACTTAGACTCTATATTGAATGAAAAGGACATAAACATATCTTATCAAATCTTATCACAAATTTCAGACACCTCATGAATAACACAAGAGAAATAGTACTTTTCCTTAGCAACAACAGACCTTAAAGATGCACACACATCCAAGACAATTGATATACTCTTAAAATATCAAATCTTATCATTTTCTCCTTATACCATTTGTAAATAGTATTATTCTTCTTTTATCTGATCAAGGAAATATATTCATAAAGAAATCATCCATACCTTGCATGAAGGAATGATAGATAAACAACTAGCTACTTTCTTATGAATTTCAAGTCCTCGTTGACCTTAAACCATGCATGAATCATAAACTCAACCATATTTATTTATACTTCATAAATTAACTCCATGATTAAAAATTCATGATGTCCCTTCTACTTCATCTAGGTTGATTGCAAGGTCTTCAAGACACATAAATACTTTTTATTTTGAACTAAGAGATTAATACACATCTAGAACACATTAAAACTATGATCCTAGGTCATATTCATCTTCTTCATCCTTTCCATTAAGAAAAATTGCTTCAAAATCAACACAGACAACTACTTTGACACCTTCATCAGTCTTCTCATAAATTGGAGTTGAAAAGGGAGTGTAAATACCAAGAACATTTTTCCAAATTTTAAACCCTAAGTGTTTCAAACATCATCTCATCCTAACCAATGGATTCTCTTCAACTTGACCTTGACTATTTATCATACCCATGCTATAAGAGGATTTCCTTCAAGTTTTAAAACTTGCTTCACAAGGACCATCTCTGATACAAATTATTGGTAGAAAAATGGACTGAGAGGGGGTCTAAATCAGTCCTACAATAATTTTTAAATCATTTAACAAAATATGTATTCATCGTTTAATATATACATTCATCATTCATAACCATACATGTTCATAATAAATGTGTATTAACCATTCACAATATCACAACACAAGAGAGAGTACACAAGACACACAGTATGAGTGGGAAACCCTCATGGGGAAGAAAATTCACTGAAACTCTACTTATATCACACAAAGAAAAGAAATTTAGTGAATAAAAAAAAATCAAAAGGAGCACCAACCCCTAGTTTAGTAGAACGCCATCCCTATAAAGAGTACCAACCCCTAATTTAGTGAAGCACCAAATTTACAAGGAGGCTACAACCCCCTAAAATGATCAAGAATAAAATAAAAATTTTGATTATGAATATCTCTGGATATTATTTTTTTAACTAATTGAGATCACAATTTCAACTCACAAACCTTCGACACCTCTTTAAACCCTCATTCTCCTAACTCACTCTTTCTTCTTCTTTCATGGATTTAATTTGACTCAAACCCTTTAAAACACACTCATCATCACTCTTCATATTTTAAAACTCATCCTCATCTCTGAATTCATTCCCTTGAACAACACTCACAGTTTCATCTAGGTCATATTTTTCCCTCTAGATCAGCTAGTTCAAATTCAAACTCAAACATGCACTTTATACCCTTCTCAACTAAAAATAATAATATGGGTAGGTATTTAATATTTATTTTGACCAAAAAACTCAAAAACATAACAATAAACTTATGAACATTCATAAAATAGACTCATGTAGGCCGTTCAAGATCAAACACACTAAACAAGCTCAATAATAGTTGAAAACCCCATCACCTAGATCGCTAAAAAACCACAAAGATCATCACTGTGATTATTAAATCTCCCAAATTATTCAAAAATATAAAATATGACATAAAAATTTATCTATGATCAAACATTAAGTTTTACTAATCAAATTAGTCTTAACTCTACCAAGAAGGCTCATATCCTTCTCAAAACAATTGTTTCTAGGAACCATTCTTCACCTATCATGCTAAAGATCACCCAAGAACATTTCAATTATGAAATAAAACAAAAAAATGCAAATAATATTACCTTTATATAACATCCATTCTTGGTATAACTCATGAAACATCCATACATGTAAACCATACTCATGTTCCTCTTCACCGAACTTATTTTCTTATAAAGAAGTTTTAGGAACTCAAATGGTTTGCACCCTTTATGCAACTTTAAAGACCTCCAAAGGAATTCAATATGGATAGATTTTATCCCTATTAACTATACAATAGATATAAATAATCAAAAAATCCAAAACAATTGGATCATACCTCCATCTTCTAGCCAAAGCAATCCTATCCTGAAAAACAAACAACCTTATTCTTCACAAACTAAGTTGTATGTCCTATCAAATATCCTCATCACGAGACAAGCTATACATAATTAGAAATATATATGAATCTTGTTTCCATAACACCTTACATTTCCTTCCAACTCTAAGTGGAAGGCCTTCAACTAAGTCCATCTCTGAAACAACTCCTTTAGGCTTCTAGGCCTTAAGAATCACACTTAAGACCAACTTACTCCATCACCTCAAAAATCACTTCCAATATTATCCAAGGCATGGAAAAGATTTATACGTGTTGTTTAAGCACTCATAAACCTTAAACCATCATGAATAAACTCAAAATAATCATCAAACTCATTAAGATACTTAAGACCATGCTTAATTAAGCGTCTTCCAGATTTGACCTTCAAAGAACGGGACATCAAGTTCACATCCATTATAAAAGATTTTTTTATATATATAATTGGAAATAGCATTTAACTTTCATCACAATTTTTTTTTACCTAAGTCTTAACTCTACCTCTAGCACCTGAAATTTCACTTTTAGCACAGACTGCTCCAAATTGCCCAAAAAACCAGTCCTCATAAATAGGGAAAATTTTTACATTTGGGACATTAACCATGATTTTAAACTATCATGGAAATCTATAAAAACTCCTAGGATAAAAACAATGTCAATTTATTTCTTACTTTCTTTGCAAAACTTTTCCTTAAACTAAACGTCTGCATAAACAATCCTTTTTTAGTGGGGACCACATACAGTCACAAACTTTGCCATATATTTTTATAAATATGGATTACTATACAACCTATAATCATAAATTTATTAAAATAAATAAAAATAGATTCAATACAATCAACTTTCTCCAAGTTGCTTCTTATCTACAATTTTGGGACGGTTTCAAATCACTTTTATTCTTAATGATATTTCATAAAAGTGTGACAATAAAAAAACCTCATTATTTTTTATAAATCTTATTAGTTCCACGTAAAAAAATTCCCAAAGATAGTTGGGTCCCATGCAAAGAATAAAATCCAAAACGAGCATCAGAAGGTCAAATTTTACCTCAAAATCACACTTTGGAAAACCTGGTTTTGCCAAAACTTACATATCTTACAATTCCTGCAACAATTTGATCTAAAACTTGTCATTAAGCATCATGAAAGCATCCTCTCAGTTCCCATACTCACCATATATTTCAAATTTTCTTGACACTCTTCAACCAATCTCACTTACCTATGTTATCTTTCTTGTTCTCTAGCTGATTACTTCCCAAGGACCTCATACATGAACTAAACCACTGAAAAATGACCTAAATATCATTATACATATGTTATACACTAACACCATGCTACAAAAATTCTCCAATAATATTGATTATCTCCATTTCTCAACTCACCAT
The DNA here is from genome assembly GCA_019776745.2 of Taxus chinensis. Taxonomy (NCBI): domain Eukaryota; kingdom Viridiplantae; phylum Streptophyta; class Pinopsida; order Cupressales; family Taxaceae; genus Taxus; species Taxus chinensis. The sequence goes on from CM034149.1 coordinate 68,959,849, forward strand.
ACCATACTCCATGCTCTAGGACTAGGAATATGCCTAGAATGACTGCTTCACGTCATGATAAACCATTAACTGACCACATCGACCTCATAAAAACTCATTAACACCTGTAACACACCTCTAAAACCATACTTTACCTCATGAAAACATTCAATCAACTTGGGACAACCCGTAGAGTGACTTTATAAGCTAGAACCATGCCAAGACAACATGACAACTCACCAAATCCTATCACTACCAATCAACCTTCATACTTGACCTTGATTAACACCTCATGGAGACTCATAAAAAACCATGACACCATTTTACATCAATGAAAAAAATAACATGTAATGGCTAGAAATTGGAGTGATCTCATCCTTGAGATCTTCCTGCAACTCACTTAAATTGCTCTTTTTTCTGTAGGAAAGAAGGTTGTGTCTCCACAAATTGAGATTACCTTATCTAATTAAACATATCTTATGAATATTTTATGATTTATTAATCTAGAATAATATTAAATATTTATAATTACTATTTTATTAAATTCTAACTCCTTACGAAGCTCCTGGAATCCTCTACCAAAGTTTAGGTACCGATTTAAACTGTATGCTCCTTAACCCTGAAAAAACCACTTTCACTGCAACTATCCCTAAAGTTTTAAAACTCTTGTAAATATTCAAAAATCAGTTCCATTACTATAAAAAATCTTCAATATTAAGTCTATATGGTTTTTAGCTTTCAGATTAGTCCTAGAGGATGCACAGCTTTCTATAAAAGGCTGAAAATTTGCCTTTTTAGGCTTACTGAAGATTTCATCTTTGGCGGTACTTCATTGAATGAGATAAATGGACTTATCAAAACATTTCAAACATTATTGAAATTTTTTACTACAAAATTAGAGGACCTATAAGATTAGGATAGGCATAATACAAAGGTTAGAATGATCTAGAGAAGGGTTCAAGAGGGGTTTTAAGAAAGCTTTTGACACTTGGGTCTAGTTTTCATGATTCAAGATTTGAATTTTTAACCTTGCAAAAACACCAATGAAAACACATTGGTAGGATCTTGAAACTTAATTGTAGAGATGGAATTGAAAATTTCTTTAACAAATGATATGTTTCAATTAAATTTGACATTATTTGATGGATGACCTTTTTCAGTAGCTTGTCCACTCATGGTATACTTAGGAAAAGTGTTTGAGAACACCTTTAAATTATCATTAGGTGTCTTATTAGATGGTGGGATTTCATCTGTGATATATCCATTATCAATGAGGTATTGAATAGAATGGTGAAAACTCATACAACAATCTTTAGGATGGCATTCGATGTGATGAAAATTATAATATGTGTTTTCTTCATACCAAGATGACTTTGGTTCCCCTTCAAACCAGGGATTTGTGATAGGATAAGTGACCTTGTTGGAACTTATCCATTTTTGTAAAGCACTTAAAAAACTCTCCCCTAATGGAGTAAATTTTCTTTATTTATTATCACGAGGATGGGGAGCTTATTTACTGGGCGCCACAATGGCTTGTTTTGATTTAGTCTATTTCGCTTGATTATTTTATACATTTTGTACATTGTGGTTATTATTTACACCATCGTTGAAGAAATTTTGATAGCGGTTGATGTACTTGGGTTTTCCTTGATGAGTATTGTGGTTATTGTTAGAATGTTTGTGTGTTCTTTCCCTAGAATGAGGTTTGATTAAAACTTATGTAATGAGGGATTTTTTTATTTGAGTCTTCTTCTTGATAACTTCCTCAAAAATATTGAGGAAATACGTATGTATATGGAATGAAAATTCATTGTTAAGGTTTGGTATAAAGATATTTTCCATATGATTCTCAGGAATTAAACATGGGAATCGAATGTAAATTTCTCTCCATTGTTGTAGTAATTATGCAAAGTTTACATTTGTTTGATGTTTTGCATTACACAAGTCCATCATGGTAATTTATGAATTAATATTAAAGGATAAATGATTAAAACATTTCTCTGAGAGGTCTCCAAAATTGGTGATCAAACCTCTTGGGAGATGTAATGACCAATCCAATTTTTTTCCACCCAATATTTTTGGAAATATTCATAAAATATATACTTCATTATAGGCTACCTCTTGACAAGACATAAATAACTCTTTGATATGTTCATAAGGGTCGTGTTTGCCCTTATATTTTTTAAACTTTGGAACTCCAACATATTTAGGAAAGGGTAAGCGTTAGATGTCATTATCGAATGCATAAGGGCACGTCTCTTCAAAGTTGATTTTTTTCCTTTTTTTTACATTCCCAAAATTATATCTTTCATTGTTTTCCATTCTTGAGAGAATGCTGAGTTAAATTGTGAAATGTTGGGAATATTGTCAATGTGTGCGTTGGTTGTCTTTTTTTATGGTTTACTATTTATTTTTGATTCATTACCACTTTTTTATTTTTATTTTATGTTCTTCATGTTATCAGTGACTTTAGAATCTATTAAAGCTAGTTGCATATCCATTGCATTGATTTGATCTATCAAAGCTAGATTTGGCTCAAAGATGAAAGAACCAGATTTTCCTTTGTTATCAACGTTGTTGTTACATGTTTCAGCTCCATTTCTTTTTTATTTGGGTGGATTATCCTTATTTTTTTGGGTTGGCTTATTAGATTATTCAAATACTCATCATCAAAATACAAAGGTAATTTTTCTCCCATTTCAAGGAGATGAAGAAGGAATTGGTATTTGTTTTTTTGTATTATCCCTTCTAATTATACGTGTTCTTCTAAGGAAACATTATTTTGTTTATCCTTTATTTGGTCTTCATCAAGCCTTCATCAGAACTAAAGTGAACATTATTTCCATCCTTTCTTTCAAAGGGTCATAATTTTGATTCCTTGTTCCCACCATGTTGTATAAAAGAGGAGGGGAATGGTGAAACTTGTTTGATATACTTATATTTTGGAAAAGTGAATGCCAAAATATAAGACTAGGAAATTGAATTGATTGAGTACTCAACTCTTAAAAAATGAATGTTAAGATAGAAAAAATGAGGGAAAATACAATTGGTTACTCAACCCTTAAAAAAATGCATGTTAAGATGGAAGAGATTTGAAAATATATTGAATACTAAACCATTAACAAAGTGTATGTAAGATGGAAGAGTTTAGAAATGAAATAAATTTCTCTTCCCTTAAAAAGGTGAATGCTAAGATGGAAGAGACTTAAGAATACAATTTGCTTTCTCAACCCTTAGGAAAGTGAATGCTAAGATAAAAGAGACATATGACTAAGATTTGATTTCTCAACACTTATAAAAGTGAATGCTAAGATGGAAGAGACATAAAGATAAAGTAATATTTACTCGACCCTTAGCAAATTAAATGCTAAGATGGAATATTTTTATGATTTATTTCTCAACCCTTAACAAAGTGAATGTTAATATGGAAGACACTTATAGAAATGGCAATGAATTACTCAACCCTTAGAAAAGTGAATGCTAAGATGGAAGAGACATGTAGATTTAGATTGATTGTATGTGACAAGAGTGTGGAACATAAACCTAATGATACATAGAGTATATGAAAGTAATGTTGTTTAAGGAAGGTGTATAATCTTGAATTGGTTTGGTCAAGTGGGGCTTTCTATAGAAATGGTTCTCTCCCTAAGTACCAAGAATTATCCGAACAAGCGTGATATAATATTGCTAGTTTTCAAATTTACTTCACCCCTCTTGATATAATTATCTAGAATTTACACCACTCAAAGGATCAAACTAGGGTCGTCACTATGGATAGTTTTTTCTCTAATCCTCACAAAGGTATAATAGTCAAGTAGGTGGAGATCCCAATTTTTTTGGCCTGTTCACTCAAAGTGCTAACTACTTTGGGGTACCTATGGTAACCCTTATAATGAGTTTCTTTCCCCTGACAATGCACTTCCCACAGTTAAAGTTGGAGGTGGAATAAACCCTAATTCAAACAAAATAATTAAGAAATTTTTATCAAGTTTAAAAAGAGGGTGATAATTTTTTCTTGACTCCATGAGAAATGAAACCTGCAGTTAGTATTTTTAATGTAACCTCCATAGAGATGGTCTTGTAAACCAAAAATTAGCAGATTTTTCTGAGGTAGAAACCACAATGAAAAATACCAAAATGCTAATACGTTTTTTCATATTTTCAAGGTCACTTAGAAATGTGCGAGAAAAGTGCATAAAAAGTAGTTTTCACCTTAGATTAAAAATGTAAACAATTAGAAAAATAAACAGTTCAAATGACTCATTATCATAAACCGATATGAAATGGGTTGGGATAGATCTAAAACAGTATCATTAGAACAAAGCTAAGTTTCTGGAAAAGTAAAAAGACTAGAAAAACACAGTGAAAGAAAACTAGTGTGTGTAATGGGGTGCACTAATGTGATAGGGGATGCTAGAATGTGTGGGTGAATGTGTCTATATAACAAAGAAAATATGTTAAAATAGAGGTAAAATCTGCTTAACACTAGCACAAATAGTCATATGCTAGCGTGTGCATAGATACACTAGTGCATGAACAATATAGAATATGGCACTTGCGTAAAGAGAACTATGCTAGCACATGAAAATATATGTTAGCGCATGAATTACTACACTAGCACACTCCTCAGGTAATGGTAGTGCAAAATTTCTGTAGGTGGCTAAAAATTGGTTAGTAATATGGAAATTTGGCTAGTTTTTTTATATTTATTAGTTTTCTCCACCAAAAGACCTCAAAATTGGACATTAAGTCTGAAATGGGAAAAAGAAAACACCCAAAAAAATTAGTTTAGCAAAAAGTAAACTAGAAATAATAGAAGAGGTGGTTCGTTTCCTAGAGGGCATGCCGGAAATGTATACAGGAAAAACTTACATAAGTGAAACATAAGAAATTGATTAGAAGAAAGCCTTTCTCCAAGATCCTCTTACAACCTTGATGATGAAATTCTTGAAGTGAAAAAATACTTGTTGAATTTCTTATGGTCTTTAGATTGTGGATTATCTAACTTAATCTCCAAATGAAGAAATGAAAATGCTACGAGAAAAATTAATGATGCAAATTTGAATGGAAATTTTGGCAAAGGTTGACTGTAATTTGTAAAAATATTCTAGGGATTATTTGTTAAGGATATGGCCTGTTATCTATAATTGTGGGAGAGGCCATGGATTGGTTGAATATTAGTAATGAATCATCAATTCATATTCTTAAAATAGTGTTGGATGAGGTTATAACAGTTTGAATGGATTGAATATCCATTCAAGGGTAGTAAAGTTTTTTTAGCAATAAGTTTTCATATGAGAAGATGGTTGTACGTGTAACTTTGTTTCTTCTACCTTTGTAGTATTCTATAAATGGAGTGGAGTGGAGTGACTAGGATAGTGAAATTGAGCTTAAGCGGAGGATGAGTAGGAAAATAGATATATTTCTATTTAAATAACTAATTTAATTAGTTAACAGATTTGAGTGGGAAATTAAATATTTAATTAAATTATATAAAGGTCATAGGAGTATAGTGTAATGGAAAACCTGAAGGATTCTTTCAAGTTGGGAGGGGGCTTAGACAAGGTGACCCCCTCTACCCTTTCCTTTATATTATTGTGGAAGAGTCTTTAAGTAGACTATGCAATCAGGATGTTTCCCTTAATATCTTGGAGGGACTCACAATTTCTAGTGGTCTTCCTCGCATCTATCTCAATCAATTTTCGGATGACAAATTTTTGATCGGAAAAGTATCTATTCAGGAAGCCTTTATTTTCAAGAGTGATTTGAATGAATATGAGAATGTCCCAGGTCAACTTGTTAATTTCCACAAAAGTCCTATTTTTTCATTAATGTGGATAGGTAGTTTCAAGTGAGACTTGCTCGTATCCTTGGCTGCAAGATTAATACTTTCCTAGATACCTACCTAGGAATGCTTCTCATTCATAATAAGTTGGATCCTTCTATATGGAATAAATTTTTGGAGAGAGTAAATAGAAAAATAGATACGTGGAAGGGTATCCTCCTTGCTCAAGCTGGAAAAATTCAATTGCTCCAAAGTTCTCCCAAAGGCATTCCCATTTATGTTATGTCTATTTTTCAGGTTACTAGTTAAGATCTTGGAGGCAATGGAAAAAATTGAAAAAATGTTCCTCTGAGCTAGGGCAGAGGAGAAGTTCAAATTCCATCTTGTGGCCTTGGATAAAGTTACTAGACCCAAGTTATGTGCTGTTATGGGCTTGAAGAATATGAGATACATGAATTAGGATATTTTGGCTAAATCATGATGGAGTGTGATAAAGGAAGATGGTATATGGACTGACAACATCAAAAGAAAATATTTAGGAAATGTTGGAAGAGTAAAAACTTTTTTCCTCCTTGACTATCTCCCTTGTGGTTATTTTTTATTGAGATCTTTTCTTTCTTCTAGGTATATTTTTAGCAGGGGTATTAAATGGAATATTGTGAAAGGAAACATGATACTCTTCTGGAGGGATTTCTAGTTGTCTAAGAAAATGCTTGTGGAGGAAGAGCCTTGGAGATCTGTGGCGCGGTTTTTTGAAGATAGGGGAAAAGTGTGGGTTACAAACTATTGGATTTTTTCTAATGATGATATTATTTGGGAGACTTTGAATCCATTCCTTAATTTCATTGGGGAAAGGCTCTCCTTTTATATTCTCAATCTTAAATTATGGAGTTTCTATATCCCGAGGTTTCAACAACATGAGGACTCTATCTTTTGGAAGGAAGAGGACTCAGGAAATTATTCTGTTAAATCTACCTACTACCTTAATTTCAAAGATTCTATTCAAAATTAATATTGCCGTAGACTTTGGGTGAAATATCTTCTACCTAAAGTCAACATTTTCTTCGTATTGGCGCATAAAACAAATTAATCACTTTTGATAACTTGAGGAAATGGGGAATGGTTTTACCTAATAGGTGTGTCATTTGTAACAGAGAGGAGGAAAGTGTCAACAACCTTTTCATCTCGTGACCCTTATCTCACGTGGTATTAACTAAGGTGATGGATCTAGTCCAAGTGCAGTGGATTCTTCCTAATTCCATTGAGGATTATTGTTTGTAATGGGAATGCCCTTTCAGGTTTCCCTTTCTTATTACTGCTTGGAAGATTGCCCTTCCTCATTTATCCTGGTGCTCATGGAAGGAAAGGAATGCCCCAATATTTAGAAAATCAGAAATCTAGCATTAGAAAGGTCAGTGCTTTATTGATTTCCTCTATTAAAGAAAATTCCAAAATTTTCAAAGGTAAGATTAAAAAGGCTTGTTCTTGCAAGCAAGATGAATTCCTCAAACAATTCGCCTATAGTCCTCCTCAAGTGGTCTTTCCTTCTATTCATATCAAGTGGTCCGAATCGGAAAGATAAAGGGTAAAAATCAATTTTGATGGGGCTTTGAAAGGTAATCTTGGAATTGCAGGGGGAGGTGGCATTATCAGAGATCATGAAGGTGACTGGATCCTTACCTATACTGAGCCTTTGGGTATTTAAAGCAACAATTTTGCAGAGGCTTGCGTATTGCTCTAGGATGTTATCCTAGCTAAAGAAAGAGGTATCAAATATATTTTAATAAAGGGGGACTCTCTTCTCATTATCAATGCCATTAAAAAGAATAATTACCACAATTGGGATTTGGGTAACATTATTTTTGATATTAAGGAGAATATTTAAGGTTTTGATTCTTTCATCATCAAACATACTCCTCACCTTGGTAACACATGTGCGAATAGGATTGCTAATGAAGGGGTACATTATAATGATTTTAAAGTCTAGCATAAAGGTGACATCATCCCCACGCCAATTAATGACATTACACACCATGAAAAATCATAATAATTTCACTATAGTCTACGCAATTAAGGAAAATTGGCCCATTTTTGAAACAACAAGCTTGTGTTTGGCTTTATTTCATTTTGGAAAGGTAATTTTAATACCAAAATTAGCAAGAACTATCTGGTTGGGATTGTGGAAAGTATTTTGGCAACCATGGGAGGAGACAGAGTCATGGTGGAACCATCTAGCCATGGAAATATTGTGGATGACCCTTTTATGTGGCAGATGCTTTGGGTTGGGGGATTTAGAAAGTATATCATAAAGTTTCAAGGGAAAAATCCCTCATTAATTAGGGAGTTTATCTTGGCGTGGAAGGATGGTAAGGTAGTTGTCAAGGGTATAGAAATTGAGACCTCAGAGGAAGCCACTGCCTGGATTATTGGTATGGATATTGATGGCTCACCTAAAAAAATTTAAGGACAAGAATAGACATGAGCATGAAATTAACAAATTTTTCATTGGAAAGGAAAATGTGCATTACTTCACTGATAGTATTGCTTGGTCCTACATCTATGGAGTTTGGAGGGAGGTTTACCTTCACATTATGTAGTATTTAACTTTGGAAGGAAAGTATCATAATATTTACACTCATCACTTATCTCTCCTGAATATACTCAGGGACAAGAAAATGTTAAGTATCCCTTTCTTTTTGTTCATTTATTTTACTACCTTTGTGAAATGTTTTTAGTGGGGTAAGTTGGATACCGATATTCATGAGGGGTTCATTCTCCTTTTGTTTCATAATGGTAAACCCGTGTCAGGAAAGCCATGCCCCTAACCAAGGAGGAGGAGAATATCACTCTAGATGAATGTCTTACTAAGATGTGTGATGGAAAACTAGTACATAACAAAGGTGAGTAGGGTAAGAATGTGGTATAATAGGAGAGTAAGGAAGTTGGGTCCTCGAAAGGTAAAGGAAAAATTATCTCGGAAGCTAAGAAAGACCATGAGGATTTGAAGAAAAAAGTGCAGTACTTGGAGACTGTGGTTCATGTCATGGAGAAGGTGGACTTGGTGGTTAGGAATGGTATGATTGACAGCATCAAAGCTAATAAACAAATTTTCTTGGCTCAAAATAATATTAGGGGGGAAATCAATGGTCTAGATAAACTTGTTTGGGATATGAGGGTTCGGTTACAAGTGGTTGAAGAGGAGTAGAGGAAATTAAAATATTCTAGGGTCACTATCTTGGATGAAGAAGAGCAGGATGAGGACGAGAAAGAAGAGGAGCTACCTCATAAGAAGCTACGACTCGGGCACAACAAGGTGACTAATACCATGGAGGAAAAACCCTCCAAGAATCAAAAGAAAAATTAATGGTGCTGCTCCTAAACTTTAGGAGGTTTTTTGGTGTAGTTATGTAGTTTTTTTTTATCTCGCTCATTGGGTTTTTGGACATTTTTATCTTGGGGTTAAGCTTGTTTAACCCTTTTTGGTCATGTTCCTCTTTTTTTTCTTTTCTGTATGCGAGCTTTCACATGTCTATCTTTCATGTACTAGCCTCTAGGAGTCGATCCATGTTTTTACCCTATCTAATAAAAAATAGAAGTATAGTGTAAGTGTAATTAGATTTAGTTTAATTAATTATAAAGGAATGTGATAGATTTAATTGAATTAAATTTTACAGGGATGAATACTCAAAGTATGAATTAAATAATTAATTCTAAAGGGGATGTGAATAAAAGAGGATAGGCCATGAATAAGTATGTATTTTTAGGGTGTCTACATGGACTAGATATGCTTCATACATAAAACTTGGATCTGAAAATCCTTCGAAAAATACTTCTTATATGGGGATAGCACCACCTGAGCACTGGTGTTTGAACTAGGCTCTAGTGTTCTAGCATAAGCTCTACTTCTGATAATTTCAGGGTTTGAAATTGTATTATTCCTTTCACTCTTTTTCACATTCACTTTGGTGTAGGGTTTCACTATCACATTTGAACATGAAAAAAAAAATCCTAGTTATTTATACAAGGTTCAAAAAATCATTACATGAAGTAAATAATTCATATACTTGAGTCATATTGAACTTCACGGTCACCCCAATGTGATTATCACTGAGAACTGTGCTACATTTAGACTCTATGTAGTTCTACTCTGTGTGTGATTGAATTGTGTCCCTTGAAGCTAGGTTTCTCTTGTTATATTCATACTAATATAGTGGGCTATAACTAATTTTCCTCCAATATTAATGTGTGAGATGGAATTCAATAATAACCTCTCTTATGTAGTTAATAATACATCCCAAATGTAGTCCTTGAATATTGTTTTTTTTCCAAGTAGTAGATAATAAGTAATAGCATTAGTTTTCCATACCTTAATAAGAGTGTGTTTCACTTGATTCTTAGACGCTTCTTTGAAAGTGACAAAACATATAGGGTAATGGGCATAGGAGGAATACCTGTTGAAATATTGCTTATTGGGTTGTTGTGTGCATATGACTTCTGAATCTACAGCTGATCGTGAGAGCTTCCTTTTGGCTGGGAGGAACTACCTGAAATGGAACACAAGACAACCAAATAAAGTTAAACAATATGTGCAATTAACTGCCTAGCGTGTGCTAGATCCAGGAAGTGTGATACTTCCTAGACGACTGTCAATCCATTGTTTAAAACAATTTTATGTTGGTAAAGAAGTAAATCCTATTGTAATTGAAATGATTTAGGTATCTCATTAAAAATACAATAAGAAAGATCTAATCTAACAGGCTAGATTCAAATAAGATCCGAAGGTCAAGTAGTTGGTTCTAGTTCTTTGCAGGTTTGATAGAGGTCTCAGGAAGGTCACAGGTGATTAAGGGTGATGTGAGAATAGATGGGGTATGTTACTGTTCTAGGATGTATTGGTAAATATAGAGATCGAAGCCGATTAAGGGTGACCGATGCCGGTTGGGGAGAACCAGTGTCGGTTACTATGGAAAAGTGGGAATACCATAGAATGAGCTCTCGATCTCCCTTATGATTAAAAAAAGGACTTGGTTGGCCAGAACAAGGTATTAGGTTGTTTGAACGGGATTTGGAAAGGTTTTAATGGGTATGTGGAGGGGTGAGTACTAAAGGAGGTCAATGGGTGGCTTGGAGAACAAAGGATGAAGATACAATGATTAAATGAATGAACCAGAGGAGTAAACTATTCTACTTACTTGAAATCTAGTTTTAGGTGCCTGTGAGTGATGGATGAAGGTGCTGGTAAGAGGTTAAATGTTGTTGAGGATCACCAAATGTTGGAAAGCTCCTGCATGGGCTGCATGTGCATTCCTTTTTTCCTGGTTGAATCAGATGTGTTGGGTGATTATTGGATGGTTTTTGGGTGAATGCCAGATGTATGGGCCAGAGAAAATGTTTGATCTATTTCCTTGCATGCATGTTCTTGTGGAAATTGGTTCTCAAAAGATGTGTTATCTCTTAGGGATGTGCCAATATTTTTTCCAACCTTGAAAATAAGGTGGTTTTCGGCATTAAAAGGTGCCCAACGACTGTTCCGTCTTAACCGACGAAGATTAGGGGTAACCGGTGTCAGTCAAGGTGGGATTTCCTAGGTTTACTATACTAGGCAGATCCCCTTGATTTTCTAGGATCTCATATCATTAACTCATGGATTAGACTGGAAGCTTCCTATAAGCATGTGGTAATGTGGTTAGAGGCAATGCAAGCATTGATTTTTATGGTTTGGGTAAGTCTTAGTTAGTTATGGAAACTTACTAAGAATAGATCTTAGGGTGAGTTGGCTTGGTGAGGTGTCTAGGTGAGGTGTAAGTGTGGGAATTATCTAAATTAATAAACTTAAATAATAAATATGGTGAGGATAATGAATTAATTTTATTAAATTAATTAAATTAATATTAGTCAGGTGAAGGGTGCCATGACTAGGTGAATGTGATGAAGGTATTTATTTGTCGATGGACCAAGGGGGAGTGTGGCCTAATTTTGGTGTCTACATTTTTCCCCTTTTTGTTGCATAGATTATATTGGTAAGTGATGCTAAAAAAAATAAGATGTGGTTTCCCCATGTGTGGGTGAAGGTGATCCCCCTCAAACCAGGAACTAACAAGGTAGAAGGTAGAATCAGTGTGTGGTTTGATAAAAGGTAAATGTGATGAAAAGGAAGGTGGGTAATAGGGGAAAAAAAGGAGCCATGTCTACTCGGGTAATCTAGGTAATGGGTCAAGGTCAAAGGTAGTAATAGTCAAACACACACACACACACACACACACACACACACACATAAACTGCAGCACAATACCAGTTTGAAGAGCAGGAAAACTCTACACTGTCTAAGGTCGATAGGTTCATCCAAACAAGGTTGAAGTGATTCTGGTATCCAAGGTATAGGATATGGTTAGGATGCACAATGTAGGTTAGGTGCAACAATGTTTAGGTATGTTCTGGTACACCTAAGGTAAGGTCAGGATAAACAGTCATGACAAGAGGCAAGATAAGGTCATTAAGTCAATCAACACATGTAACAGTGCCACAAGTTATAGCGAACACATGAGGTCAAGAGTCACTAGCAATGGTCCAGGTCCAAATATCTAGGTCACGGTGCGGGTAAGGCCAGGGTATGGGTAAAATAGTGAGCCCCCAAAGGAGGAAAAAGGTAGGTAGTAAATGATGAGGTTGGGAGGGTGAGGTAAATAGTCAGGGTAACGGTTGGGTGAGGTAAATGGTCAGGGTAAAGGGTAGGTGTGGAAAAAAAAGGAGGGATAGGTGGGGTAATAGGGTAAAATATTGGGTTTTTTGCAAGAGAGGGTGACCAATGCTGGTCAGGGGTAACTGACGCCGGTATAGTGCAACCAACTATGGTAAGGTAGGGGACATGCCCGATGCCGGTGAAGGTAAAACTAGCGTCGGTTAGGTCGGGGTTGTTATAAAAACAAAAGAATATGTGTTTTTTGTTATTCATTTGTCATTTAGCAAATTGAGAAAACAAAAAAAGAGAGAGAAAAGAGGGAAAAGTGTCCGGATGGAATGGAGTGTTGAGTTGGTGGTCTAAACGGTGGATGATTGGTTGGTGAGAGGTGGGTCCACAAGTTTGGTGTGTGTGATTCAATTGGTTGGAGACGTAGGTAGAGATTTTGTGATGGTAGAGGCCATAGAGGGATCAGGAAGGCCACTGATATAGTGGCCAGACATGCCACCATGATGAGGTAGACATCTAACTCTAGTTGTATTTGGTTAGATAGATTAGGTGATTTGCAAATTAATTTTTTTTGGTTTTGGTTTTTGGGTGGGGGAAAAATAAAATTTGGAAATGGGAGGGTAAAGTGGGTAAAATATGAATGGAGAGAGAGATAAGTGGGAGAGGAGGGGAGGGGATGAGGTGTAAGGGTTGGTGTAGGTGGGTAAAAGGGGTAGGGTGGGAAGTTTTTGAGAAAGAGGGGTTTTCGGATCATGGGTTTTTACCATGACATTGACCGGCATCAGTCGGGATGAGCCGACGTCGGTAGGGTTAAACCGGTATCGGTCACGAAACAAGTGACCGATGCCAGTTTAGGGGTGACTGGGGTCGTTTAGAGAGAACCGACACCGGTTGGGTTTTAGAGAGAAAGGGGTCAAAATTTCCACAGGTTGGGTGATTGAGATGGGTAGGCGTAAAATAGGGTGTTGGAAAATGATAGGAGGAAAGTATGGGTGTGATAAATGTAGATAAATGTGTTGTTTGTATTGGATGTGTTGGTGCCCATTTTGATCCTCTGTTATTTTCCCATCTTTCCCCTTTGTTCTACGTGCTCAAAGAACATTTTTCTTTGAGTTTGGTGGTCTGCAAGTTTCCCCATCCAGATTGAATGCTTTAAATGGCTCATAAACATATTTGTTTTTCCCTACATGAAAGAAAAAGACATGCAAGCTTTGTTTTATGCCCTAAATTTCCAAATCCATGGAGCTCTATCATTTTTTCTATTTTTCCCAACTTGTGGAGCTTGAATTTGCTCGTTTTGTACTTATTTGCCCTAAAATATCTTTCCCCATGCTCAAAAATTGCTTAAAACCACTTCCCATATGTTTTTTGACCAAAAAACTCTTTACCCACGATGAAAAATTTCAATTCAGGCATCCTTAGAAAATTTTATGTTTTTTCACGGTCGTACGGGTGTCATTTGACTGTCAGAATTATGCTCAAACGATGTCTCCTACGTGGCCGCTTCTGGTTGGACAAGGATTAGTGGGGTTTCTTTGCAAAACTTGGCATTTTTTGTCTTTGGAAAAAAAATCAACGTTACCCTCGCAACTCCGCAGGAAGACACGTGTCACGTTCTTATGCCAAGGTGGGATGGAAGGCGGGCGGGGAACTTAGGTAAATTTTTCCCTTTTTTTGTGAAGGGGGAATAAAGGTGTGGAAAATCCCGCAGATCCACAATGGAGCAAGGGGTGGACACATGGTGGGCATAGAAGGAAGTGCGGGCTAGCGGGGGCAAAGGGGAAATTGTTCCCTTTTGTAAAAAGACTTAGAGCAAAAAATTAAGCCATGGGTCCAAATGAAGTAGAGGAAGACACGTGGTGGACAGAGAGGGTCGGCGGGCCAACGGAGGTAAAAGGGAATTTTCTCCCTTTTGAAAAAAATACTTAGTATGGAAATTTAAAGCATTGGCCCGCAAACGAACCATAGGGGAACACATGTCAAGGACAAAATTAGAGGTGCGAGCCCACGGAGGCAAATTTGAAAATTTTCCCTCGGCCAAAAAAGGGGTTAAAACATGAAATAAGCCCACGGATTTTTATCGATAGAGAGGATGACATGTGTCAAGGATAGAGGTGAAGATGTGGGCCCATGGGGAAAAAAGTGAAATTTTTCCAAACTCCAAAAAATGGTCAAAATGCATAGAATTGAGCCGCGATCCCAATGGGACCCACCATATGCCATGTGTCATCACCAAATTGCAAGGGCGGAGGGGCGGAGTAAAGGGTCAATTTTTTCCATTTTTCAAATATGTTAAAAGGTCAAAAAGTGAGCCTGAATTCATTCCCAATCATAGTTTGACATGTGGAGGGCCCAAATTGAAGGAGAAGGAGAAAATCAATGGTAACTATACATTATTTAATTTGGCCGCCATTTTTTGCTCCAGGAAGTGTGGAAATGTAAATTTTGCATCAATTTTGATTGAATCTTTGGTGAATTCATGTTGTTTTTTCCTGCAATGACCAATGCAAGTGGCTTTAGGGATTAATTTGCAGATTTGAGGTGTTTTTGAAATAAATTTTTACTCAGGCTTGTGAAAAATGTGATATATAAAATTATAAAGTTGCAGAATCAAATTTTGGAATGATAAGGATGAAATGATGAAATGAAAGGGGTCTGCATGCTTGGAGAATGAAAAACGTGCCTCCACAATGGATAATGATGAATGATTTGTAATGATTTTCCATTTTAGAAACACCTAGAAACTCTTGTTGCAAATTTATTAAATGTCCCTATCTGTGAATCATGTTGGAATTTTGTAACAAACTTGATGCTGCACATATTCTTTTCTTGGGAAAGAAGGATCAAATGTAATTGAAAGCTATATAATTCATGTTTTGAGACTTGTAAAAGGTCAGAGAAACTTAGAAATTCACAGGAAAATTTGGGAAGAAGCCCATTCTCTGAGAAACTACCTAAGAACCATTTCTAATTCCTTTTTGCATGAAATTTGTATCATTTTGATTTGGTTTTAGTTGTAAATCAATCAACAAGCTCTGAGATTGTTCTTATAACATTCCCTTGTTGATAAATTTGAACATTCTAGATTATTCTATGTTGTCTCTTGGTAAATTTTGCTTGCACTTATGTTTCAAAATGTTTTCAATTTGTGTTTCTTGCTCCTGTTGCAATCTTGTGTTTAAAATCTCTCTTGATCATACATGGTCTCATTTCTTGTTGATAGTTTAGCGGCATCTGTAGTCTCACATTTATAAGAGCTTTCATCTGATAAAGAGATAAACAAATTTAAAATCACTTTACCTTGCTTGAATTCTGAGATTTTTTGTAAACATTTGGGTGCACCTTAGGTCATGATAAAATAGATATTTCTAGATACTTTGTTGGTTCATCTGCTTTAAGATTTTGTGGTAGATTGTCAAAGATTGTGTGGAAGAGTGAAAATCTGGGCTTCCATTTGGTGCACATATCCTAGTTGAAGGAGTACCTTAACCCCTTTGAAGCATTCTACTGTTTAGGTGTTACAAATTTCTTGCAAAGGTCCTCAAATAATTTGGCAAATTTTGGTTAGTCTTGTCTAAAAATCTCCCACCAAAAATTTCATTTAGAATAACTAAGCCTACCCCATACTACCCCTGCATTGCATTGTGTGTCAACAAAAGAACACAATCCATTTAAAAAAATGCACAAAGAAAATTATGATCATACCATGTCTCTAGCAGCCTCAGCCTTGTCTTGAAAGCATTTCCATCATTTAGTAGTGACAACTCTGTTGAGTTTGAATAATGGAAAATCAATCATGTTTTGCCAAGGCCATCTCCATACAATATGCATAGTATAAGGATATCTCCACCTCCTTCACAAAATAGAGGCTGCAATATAGGTTCTCTTACCTTGGTTGAAAGGCACAACCTAAAATAGTGAGGATTAGATCATAATCCTTTCAAGGTGCTACCCACTTCTTCAAAGCCTGAGTGCTAACAAGTCAGATAAATTGCTTCCTCGGATACAAAATGACATATAAATCATTTATCTGCCTCTGAGTGTCTTGTAAAATCCATGATGATGCTCAAGTTGTATTGGTCTTTGTATTTACCAATACAACCTAGAACAGTAACCTACCCCACCTATTCTCACATCACCCTTAATCCCCTATTCTCACTGTCATTTTGGTTAACCTACCTAAAGGGACCTTTTATTCACCTTCTTGATTAAGGTTGATGTGAGAATAGGTGGGGTAGGTTACTGTTCTAGGTTGTATTGGTAAATACAGATACCAATGCCGGTTAAGGGTTACTGACGCCAGTTGGGGAGAATCGGCACTGGTTACTATGAAAAACTGGGAATACCACAGAATGAGCTCTGGATCTCCCTTATGATTACACAAAGGACTTGGTTGGCTGAAACAAGGTATTAGGCTGTTTGAATGGGATTTGGTGAGATTTTAATGGGTATGTGGAGGGGTGAGTACTAAAGGAGGTCAATGGGTGGCTAGGAGAACAAAGGATGAAGATACAATGATTAAATGAATGAACCAGAGGAGTAAACTATTCTACTTACTTGAAATCTGGCTTTGGGTGCCTATGAGTGATGGATGAAGGTGCTGGTAAGAGGTTAAATTTTTTTTAGGATCACCAAACATTGGAAAGCTCCTACATGGGCTGCATGTGCATTCCTTTTTTCCTGGTTGAATTAGATCTATGTTGGGTGATTGTTGGATGGTTGTCGGGTGAATGCTGGACATTTGGGCTAGAGAAAATGCTTGATCTCTTTCGTTGCATGCGTGTTCTCATGGAAAATGGTTCTCAAAAGATGTGTTATCTCTCAGGGATGTGCCAACATTTTTTCCAACCTTGAAAATAAGGTGGTTTTGGGGATTAAAAGGTGACCGATGGTGGTTACATCTTAACTAGTGACGGTTAGGGGTAACCGGCATCGATCAAGGTGAGATTTCCTAGGTTTACTAAACTAGGCAGATCCCCTTGATTTTCTCGGATCTCATGTCATTAACTCATGGATTAGACTGGAAGCTTCCTGTAAGCATATGGGAATGTGGTTAGAGGGAATGCAGGCATTGATTTTTAGGGTTTTGGTAAGTCTTAGTTAGTTATGGTAACTTACTAAGACTAGGTCTTAGGGTGAGGTGTAAGTGTGGTCATTATCTAAATTAAGATATTTAAATAATAAATATGGTGAGGACAATGAATTAATTTTATTAAATTAATATTAGTGGGGTGAAGTGGGCCATGACTAGGTAAATGTGATGAAGGTATTTATTTGTCGATGGATCAAACGGGAGTGTGACCTAATTTTGGTGTCTACAGAGTGATTAAATCATCTCTCTCTCTCTCTCTCTCTCTCTCTCTGTGTGTGTGTGTGTGTGTGTGTGTGTGTGTGTGTGTGTGTGTGTGTGTGTGTGTGTGTGTGTGTGTGTGTGTGTAAGATTCCCTTCTTTAAATTTTTTCATTAACAACCAAAGAGGCTTACCCAAAGTGATAAATTTTTTTTTAGAAAAGGTAACAAGTAATGTGGTAATTAAAATTTGAGAAAAGGATGTTAAAGGATAGAAGTACCTTAAGGGTGCCGTAGCACCTCGGTGATATTGTCCCAAATGGGTTGTAACGTCCATGATGCTCATAAGATAAAAAAGAAATAAAGATCTCTTTCACAAATTTTTAAATGTTCAGAAGTAAAGTGGTCATTCTAAAAACTTAAATGATAAGAGTATCAAAAGGATAAAGCAATGTAAAATCAAAACAAGTGTTATTAATGTCTAGTTTTCTTACTTAGGAATCATGAATATAATAACATCCTTAGAGTCATGATATAAATAGTAAGTGCTTGATTCTATGTTTGTAGTTTCCCTCACTTTTTGATGGTGAATTAGCATTCGATAGCATAAAGTATATAGAACAAGCATACCTTATGGAGATCCAAAGGGAATTGTAACTTATAGCATTCTAAATGAGGATTGTACTTGATATTATTTTGAATGGAGACTGAAGAATGTGTATCGTGGAATCTAGAAGATGATAAGGATCCTACAAGTGACTTTGTGTGAATATTATAAATGATGTTTACATTTTATCCTTGAATATTTCCTTTGCCATAACATCTTGTGCTTATTATTTCTTCTTGTTCCATTTGGGTGTCACCATTTGTTGGTGTAAGTTTGGACCTACAAAAGAAGATAAGTGTTTTCAATGCTCATGATAAATGAATTGAACTTTAAATTTGTAAATGCGAAAATTGTAATTCATATTGAAAAAACATGAATCAAGGATTTAATACACCTTAATGTCATAAGAGAAGAGATAGAATTGTTCCTATATGTTTGTTGATTTTGAGATGGTTGCAATAGTACACAGGATTTAGGTGTCCTATCACCAAACTAAATATTTTAGGAAAATATTGCTAAACTAAGTATTTCGCATCTTGTGGATAAGGGAAGAGTATTGGGAGAGTTGTAAATTTTTCCTTTCAATTGTTAAGGATTCCCCATGGATAATTATGACTGGAGATGATCAAAAAGCCAACAGAAACTTATCATGGGTGACACATCACTCGAGGCATATCATTACCCTGGATATGCCCTAGGATCCATTCCTTATTTTAGCCCAAGTGTTTCATCATTTTCTTTACATTTTGGAATGATGAAACAAATGAGTGTAAGGACCAAGGAGGAATACCTGTTAGATGGATTAGTTGATGGTTGTTGCAGGCATTCTGACTTCTTGATCTAGTGTCGATTGTGAGAGCTTCCTTTTGGCTAGGAGGAACTACCTATAATAGAAAATAAGACCACAAAAGATAGTTAAATGATATATGACAGTAGAATGCCTAGCATATGCAAGTTCTAGGAAGTATGATGCTTCCTAGATGGCTGTCAATCCACTGTTAAAAACAAATTAATGAGAGGAATAAGTAAATTCTGACTGTAGTTAATATGATTTAGGTATCTCATTCAAGAATAATAAGAAAATCTAATATAATAGGTAACGTTATAGTCAGATCTGAATGATAGGTAGGTGTCAGGTTGTTGGAACTAGACAAGGCTAGGTTTTTGGTTGTTTAGGTCACTTCGTAGTAGGTTATGTGGCTCTAATATTGGAAAAAGGTATAAAACACAGAGACCAATGTATAACCGATGATGGTTTAGGAGAGACCAATGATGGTCATGGGTAATCGGCGTCGGTATAGTTGGGTGATAGTGATTCAATAAAATCTTGTTGTAGAGTTTGGGTGAGTTTAGATAAAGCTAAAGGAGGGGATGAAACATTCTGTGGGAATACTGATAATACTTAGAGAGGTGGAATGGCTAGGCTAGGTGATCTGACAAGTGGGTGGGTGAGATATTTTGGGTTTTTCGAAAAGAAGGCTATGCAGGAATGGGAATGTTAATAGGAGAATGGTAACATAAATGATAACCACTCTATGAACAGAATAGGAATGGAAATTATTAATGATAAAACACTTACCAATATTGTAGGTCCAATGGTTGGGTGGTGGTGATGATCATTTGATGGAATGGAGATTGTTGCAATAGTGATGCTTCCTAGAATGTTACTATGAGTGTCAATGCTTATGGATCTGTCCTAGTGCTGACTAGGGATGCTTGGGTACGTGACAAGACTCTGGTTCTACTTGCATGCAAATCTCTTCTTGTCCTCTTGCTCTAAGAATGTGCCAACCCAAAAACAAGGTTATTTAGGTGAATAAATGATAAACGATGACAGTTTCGGGTTGACCAATGTTAGTTTAGGGGTAACCAACATTAGTTAGGGTGGGATTCTGGGAAGTATGATGTTTCCTAGATGGATTTCAATCCACTGTTAAAAACAAATTAATGAGAGGAATAAGTAAAGTCTGACTGTAGTTAATATGATTTAGGTATCTCATTTAAGCATAATAAGCAAATCTAATATAACAGGTAAGGTTATAGTCAGATCTGAATGATAGGTAGGTGTCAGGTTGTTGGAACTAGACAAGGTTATGTTTTTGGTTGTTTAGGTTACTTGGTAGTAGGTTATGTGGCTCTAATATTGGAAAAAGGTATAAAACACATAGACCAATGTATAACCGATGATGGTTTAGGAGAGACTGATGGCGGTCATGGGTAACCGGCGTCGGTATAGTTGGGTGATAGTGATTCAATAAAACCTTGTTGGAGAGTTTGGGTGAGTTTAGATAAAGCTAAAGGAGGGGATGAAACATTCTGTAGGAATACTGATAATACTTAGAGAGGTGGAATGGCTAGGCTAGGTGATCTGACAAGTGGGTGGGTGAGATTTTTTGGGTTTTTCAAAAATAAGGCTATGCAGGAATGGGAATGTTAATAGGAGAATGGTAACATAAATGATAACCACTCTATGAACAGAATATGAATGGAAATTATTAATGATAAAACACTTACCAATATTGTCGGTCCAATGGTTGGGTGGTGGTGATGATCGTTTGATGGAATGGAGATTGTTGCAATAGTGATGCTTCCCAAAATGTTACTATGAGTGTCAATGCTTATGGATCTTTCCTAGTGCTGACTAGGGATGCCTAGGTGCGTGACAAGACTCTGGTTCTACTTGCATGCAGATCTCTTCTCGTCCTCTTGCTCTAAGAATGTGCCAACCCAAAAACAAGGTTATTTAGGTGAATAAATGGTGAACGATGACAATTTCGGGTTGACCAATGTCGGTTTAGGGGTAACCAGTGTTAGTTAGGGTGGGATTCTGGGAAGTATGATGTTTCCTAGATGGTTGTCAATCCACTGTTAAAAACAAATTAATGAGAGGAATAAGTAAACTCTGACTGTAGTTAATATGATTTAGGTATCTCATTCAAGCATAATAAGCAAATATAATATAACAGGTAAGGTTATAGTCAGATCTGAATGATAGGTAGGTGTCAGGTTGTTAGAACTAGACAAGGTTAGGTTTTTGGTTGTTTAGGTCACTTGGTAGTAGGTTATGTGGCTCTAATATTGGAAAAAGGTATAAAACACAGAGACAAATGTATAACTGATGATGGTTTAGGAGAGACCGATGGCGGTCATGGGTAACCAGCATCAGTATAGTTGGGTGATAGTGATTCAATAAAACCTTGTTGTAGAGTTTGGGTGAGTTTAGATAAAGCTAAAGGAGGGGATGAAACATTCTGTGGGAATACTGATAATACTTAGAGAGGTGGAATGGCTAGGCTAGGTGATCTGACAAGTGGGTGGGTGAGATATTTTGGGTTTTTCAAAAAGAAGGCTATGTAGGAATGGGAATGTTAACAGGAGAATGGTAACATAAATGATAACCACTCTATGAATAGAATTGGAATGGAAATTATTAATGATAAAACACTTACCAATATTGTAGGTCTAATGGTTGGGTGGTGGTGATGATCGTTTGATGGAATGGAGATTGTTGCAATAGTGATGCTTCCCAGAATGTTACTATGAGTGTCAATGCTTATGGATCTATCCTAGTGCTGACTAGGGATGCCTGGGTGTGTGACAAGACTCTAGTTCTACTTGCATGTAGATCTCTTCTCGTCCTCTTGCTCTAAGAATGTGCCAACCCAAAAACAAGGTTATTTAGGTGAATAAATGGTAAACGATGACAGTTTCGGGTTGACCAATGTCGGTTTAGGGGTAACCAGCGTTAGTTAGGGTGGGATTCTGGGAAGTATGATGTTTCCTAGATGGATGTCAATCCACTGTTAAAAACAAATTAATGAGAGGAATAAGTAAAGTCTGTCTGTATTTAATATGATTTAGGTATCTCATTTAAGTGTAATAA
The DNA here is from genome assembly GCA_019776745.2 of Taxus chinensis. Classification (NCBI taxonomy): domain Eukaryota; kingdom Viridiplantae; phylum Streptophyta; class Pinopsida; order Cupressales; family Taxaceae; genus Taxus; species Taxus chinensis. The sequence continues at coordinate 68,982,080 of CM034149.1, forward strand.
GCAAATCTAATATAACAGGTAAGGTTATAGTCAGCTCTGAATGATAGGTAGGTGTCAGGTTGTTGGAACTAGACAAGGTTAGGTTTTTGGTTGTTTAGGTCACTTGGTAGTAGGTTATGTGGCTCTAATATTGGAAAATTGTATAAAACATAGAGACCAATATATAACCGATGATGGTTTAGGAGAGACCGATGACGGTCATGGGTAACCGGCATCGGTATAGTTGGGTGATAGTGATTCAATAAAACCTTGTTATAGAGTTTGGGTGAGTTTAGATAAAGCTAAAGGAGGGGATGAAACATTCTGTGGGAATACTGATAATACTTAGAGAGGTGGAATGGCTAGGCTAGGTGATCTGACAAGTGGGTGGGTGAGATTTTTTGGGTTTTTCAAAAAGAAGGCTATGCAGGAATGGGAATGTTAAGAGGAGAATGGTAAAATAAATGATAACCACTCTATGAACAGAATAGGAATGGAAATTATTAATGATAAAACACTTACCAATATTGTCGGTCCAATGGTTGGGTGGTGGTGATGATCGTTTGATGGAATGGAGATTGTTGCAATAGTGATGCTTCCCAAAATGTTACTATGAGTGTCAATGCTTATGGATCTTTCCTAGTGCTGACTAGGGATGCCTAGGTGCGTGACAAGACTCTGGTTCTACTTGCATGCAGATCTCTTCTCGTCCTCTTGCTCTAAGAATGTGCCAACCCAAAAACAAGGTTGATTAGGTGAATAAATGGTGAACGATGACAATTTCGGGTTGACCAATGTCGGTTTAGGGGTAACCAGTGTTAGTTAGGGTGGGATTCTGGGAAGTATGATGTTTCCTAGATGGTTGTCAATCCACTGTTAAAAACAATTAATGAGAGGAATAAGTAAACTCTGACTGTAGTTAATATGATTTAGGTATCTCATTCAAGCATAATAAGCAAATATACTATAACAGGTAAGGTTATAGTCAGATCTAGAATGATAGGTAGGTGTCAGGTTGTTAGAACTAGACAAGGTTAGGTTTTTGGTTGTTTAGGTCACTTGGTAGTAGGTTATGTGGCTCTATATTGGAAAAGGTATAAAACACAGAGACAAATGTATAACTGATGATGGTTTAGGAGAGACCGATGGCGGGTCATGGGTAACCAGCATCAGTATAGTGGGTGATAGTGATTCAATAAAACCTTGTTGTAGAGTTGGGTGAGTTTAGATAAAGCTAAAGGAGGGGATGAAACATTCTGTGGGAATACTGATAATACTTAGAGAGGTGGGAATGGCTAGGCTAGGTGATCTGACAAGTGGGTGGGTGAGATATTTTGGGTTTTTCAAAAAGAAGGCTATGTAGGAATGGGAATGTTAACAGGAGAATGGTAACATAAATGATAACCACTCTATGAATCGAATTGGAATGGAAATTATTAATGATAAAACACTTACCAATATTGTAGGTCTAATGGTTGGGTGGTGGTGATGATCGTTTGATGGAATGGAGATTGTTGCAATAGTGATGCTTCCCAGAATGTTACTATGAGTGTCAATGCTTATGGATCTATCCTAGTGCTGACTAGGGATGCCTGGGTGTGTGACAAGACTCTAGTTCTACTTGCATGTAGATCTCTTCTCGTCCTCTTGCTCTAAGAATGTGCCAACCCAAAAACAAGGTTATTTAGGTGAATAAATGGTAAACGATGACAGTTTCGGGTTGACCAATGTCGGTTTTAGGGGTAACCAGCGTTAGTTAGGGTGGGATTCTGGGAAGTATGATGTTTCCTAGATGGATGTCAATCCACTGTTAAAAACAAATTAATGAGAGGAATAAGTAAAGTCTGTCTGTATTTAATATGATTTAGGTATCTCATTTAAGTGTAATAAGCAAATCTAATATAACAGGTAAGGTTATAGTCAGCTCTGAATGATAGGTAGGTGTCAGGTTGTTGGAACTAGACAAGGTTAGGTTTTTGGTTGTTTAGGTCACTTGGTAGTAGGTTATGTGGCTCTAATATTGGAAAATTGTATAAAACATAGAGACCAATATATAACCGATGATGGTTTAGGAGAGACCGATGACGGTCATGGGTAACCGGCATCGGTTATAGTTGGGTGATAGTGATTCAATAAAACCTTGTTATAGAGTTTGGGTGAGTTTAGATAAGCTAAAGGAGGGGATGAAACATTCTGTGGGAATACTGATAATACTTAGAGAGGTGGAATGGCTAGGCTAGGTGATCTGACAAGTGGGTGGGGTGAGATTTTTTGGGTTTTTTCAAAAGAAGGCTATGCAGGAATGGGAATGTTAAGAGGAGAATGGTAAAATAAATGATAACCACTCTATGAACAGAATAGGAATGGAAATTATTAATGATAAAACACTTACCAATATTGTAGGTCCAATGGTTGGGTGGTGGTGATGATCGTTTGATGGAATGGAGATTGTTGCAATAGTGATGCTTCCTAGAATGTTACTATGAGTGTCAATGCTGATGGATTTGTCCTAGTGCTGACTAGGGATGCCTGGGTGCATGGCAAGACTCTGGTTCTACCTGCATGTAGATCTCTTCTCATCCTCTTGCTCTAAGAATGTGCCAACCCAAAAACAAGATTATTTAGGTGAATAAATTGTAAACGATGACAGTTTCGGGTTGACCAATGTCGGTTTAGGGGTAACCAACGTTAGTTAGGGCGGGATTCCTTAGGTTTACTAGAATTGGTAGATCTTTCTAATTTCTTGGGCCCAGTTAGTTTCTTCTTGTGGATTAGAACGGAAAGTTCTTCTAATGGGCAGGAATGTGGTTAGAGAGATTTTAGTGTTTAGTCCAAATCTTAGTTCATTAAGGCAAGTAAGACTTAGTTATTGTTAGTTATGGAAACATGCCAAGAATAGGTCTAGGGTGAGGTGGCTGGATGAGATGTCTAGGTGAGGTGGAAATTAGGTCAATTAATGTAATTAAATGATGAATATTATGAGGATGGGTATTAATTTAATTTAATTAATTAAATTAATATTAATGTGGTCAGGTGAGTATGTTTGGGTTTGTTATTAAATGGGGTGCCAAGGGGGATGTGGTTAGGTGAGTATGTTTAGGAAGATGGAAAATGAGCTACGGGAGCTAAAACTGCTCCGATGGATAGAAGGGCGACGTTCTGGAGAGCATGAGATGATACCTATGGACAGGGTTAGACAGTAGTTTGGGCTACTTCAGGATATACCCCCTCCCTTCCCGCAGTATAGGAGGGATGATGTGGAGAGGCCTTTACCTGTACCAAAGCTGACAGTACCGACAAGGTAGGAGGATTAGGTAATAGACTTGTGGATTGAAGATGTCGAGGTGACTAATAGATACAGGTAGTGGTGGGATACACATTTATGAGCAGTACCACTGAAGCTGGGGTAGCTAGATTTAGCCACCATCACAGTTAAGAGGGATTCCCTATAGGGGTAGGTGGCTACACATTTGGGGATACTATAGGGGTGGTTGACCATCTCAGAGGCATAGGGTGCTATTTTTTAGGAAAAGGTGGCCACCCTACAAGCCCATGTAGTGTAGGGACAGGTACCCGCACAGGGTGGATATGGGTATGGGGTATAGGTGTCTACCCTACAGGCACATATTACAGGTTTACATGGCCAATTAGCCACTGCATAGGCACAAGTTGTGGCCCTTTCGGCCTAAATACAAACAAAAGTATAGGATCCCTTAGGATAGGCAAGGGCATAGGAACAAGGCCCTTCTTTATAGGTATCAGTGGGATAGGGTCCCGAGAGACAAGCACAAGGGCTGAGACCGATGACTCCACCCAAGACAGTATCAATAGGTAGGTTGAGGGATGCCTTGGGTGAGGTCAGGTATTATTAGGATATTTTGATGGCCGCAGGGATAGATTTTCTATCCTATGGGGAGTATAGAGCACAACAGGCCTCGAGTGAGAGGACCAGGTTATGTACCCATAGTATAGAGAGTACAAGGGGCCGATGAGCCCCAAGACAAGGTCAGGGAAGACTACTAGTGCACGGAGGCCACCTCCCGGTGTGGGACCATCAAAGGATAGATCAGGCATGGTGGAGATATGTTGGCAGGTCACCCCACTGGAGGGGAGATAGAGGATACTGATGAGACAAAGATGGATATCAGGTGGGGTGACAATTAGTCATTATTATTTATGATCAGTGTATCCGTGTTGTTGACATATTTTTGATATGTATACCGGCCTGCATGTCGAAGATGGTGAGGTTGTATATGAGATCATTTGAGAGATTGTGATTATTATTGGTATATATGTTCACATGCATTTTTTTATGCAGACTATCTGATTTATAGATGATGGTGTTTATAGTATGGATGGTGTACGTGTTTTAATTTTCATTGTTATATATAGATAGGTGGAAATCAAGTGGATTAGGCCTGATAGAGTCAAGGTCGTGTAGGCATGGTGGAGTCAAGTTTGTTTAGGCATAAATGGAGTCAGGTCATAAACATGGATTTAGTCAAGTGAGTTTAAGCATGGTGGAGTCAGGTTGGTTTAGGCATGGATCAAGTTAGGGTGGTTAGGTATGGTTGAGTTTCTAATTCATTAATTTGTGTAATTAATGATGATGTGGATCGTGTTAAGATGATTTATAGGAAAATGTTTGATCATGGTAAAGAAATTGTAGACAAGATGAAATGAATGTGTAAATTATGAAGGGAAAGATGTGTAACAATTATTGTTTGTGTGGTTTAATTACTAGTTATTTATATAGAAAGGAAAATAACTAGGGTAGAATGTGACTAGGAAAATGAAAGGGAGAGCAGGAATTGGTTAGGGTAGAGAGTGGCCGAGCTAACCTCTAAGGGCCCCATGCCCTCAAAGTTCTCCCTATATAGTCCCGATGAAAAGGGACCTCAGGCCGATGTAGTTCTCCCATAAGCTAGGGAAGATTGTGATGAAGGAAAGGAATGAATTGATAGGTGCTAGGCATGGGTGGATGTAGGTCATAGGCAAGATTGAGTTGAGGTTGTAGACATGGTTGAGTTTTTTTAAATAGAGGTGTCAATGATCTATCCTTGTATAGGATTGTCAACAAGTAATGAGAAAGGTGAATGGTAAGAGGTAGTAAAAAGAACTGTTATCACCGAATCACAGTACCCCTGGATGTTGATCAGATTTCTAGTTTGATCACTCTAAGCATCCAGTGTGATTGGATAACATGGGTACTATCTCCAAGTTGTGGGACTTGCTACTTGAGATAGACCTCCAGAGAAAGCTAGTTCTTGCTCCTAAACTACCTGCCACAATCTACTCCAGTGCAGGCAGGCTAACTGTTCTAATCTAAAATTCCAAGGGACCAGGGAGAGAAAATGCATAAAATGAAAGCCTTCACTAAAGCGGTGATACACCAGAAAAAGAGGGTGTGAGAATAATCTCCAAATGTGTGAAATACAGAGGCAAAGTGCACACTAGAAGAGGTGATGACAGTTCACCATAATCCAGCAGAATGCATTCACAGCAATATTCCAAACACACACAATAATAATGAATTCCTACAAGAACATAATAAATAGACACAATATACTTGTAGAAAGATTAAAGGGGCAAGAAGAATGCAAAAAAACACAGCAGGGGAAGATATATCCACAAACTGATATTTTATTGCTTCATGATATGCACAGTTCAATCTATTACAAGATAAGGGCCTGGATCACCATGCAAGGAGTCCACTACAAGGGCCTGCAACACACTGGCTTCACAAAGCAATTTTGACAGAGCTTTGCTACCCAAAAACTCTCCCTTTTAAAATGAGCCCAACACTCCAATTTATAGAAAAATGAGAAGGAAAAGAGAAGGGAAAAATGGAAATCCCGAAATCTGTCCTTCAACCACCTGTAAGAGGCATTAAATTGAGTGGAATGGTTGTCCATTACTTGCAAAAGGCTCCCCATACTGTCCCATGTGCTGCAGCAGAGAAGGAATGATGACCATGCCTCTTAATTGCACTCCCAGCTACCAAATAAAACACTGTTCTGAACCTGGCCACGTTTCCTCAAAAATCTCAGTCAATTTCTGATCAAATCCAGAATTTTTTGATTTCTGTGCATCAAGCTCGGAAACACGATTCCAACGGTACCAATTTTGTGCAATTTCGTTGAGAAATGCAAAAGTTATGGCCTTCTGAGTGCGGGTAGCTGTTTTGGGCCTGGCAGGCGTTTTCTGTCATTTGACGGGAATGAGCATTGATTGACTGGGGCAGATTATGTTTCTTTTATTTAAATATATCTACCCTCATCAAAATTAAGAAATCTAGTTTCTGTGGCATAGAGGACGTCGTGCTCGTTCCAGAAAGTCCAATTTTATGAAAATCGGAGCTCGGAGTCAAAAGTTATGGCCGTTTGAAGTTTCTGGACCAAACGTTGACTTTTCTTCCCTGCCTTCGGCCATTTCGGCTTTTCACGTCCCGTGCGTCCCTTTGTCCCATTTAGCACAGTGCTCCTTGTGCTGATTTCAGGCGAACCGGCCGGTTCGTGCCCATTTGTCCCAAATGTCCCATTTGCTTTCGGACCGTCTGGGACAAATTCGCCCGGTTCGGCCGGTTCGCGCCCTTTTGTCCCAACTGTTCCGGGACAAAAGTTCTCATTTCAGCCGATCCGGCCGGTTCGCGTACTTTTGGCCCGCGCGTCCCAAACCTTTTCGGGCTGCCTTGACTCATTTCGCCCGGTTCGGCCGGTTCGGGTATTTTTGACCCAAACGTCCCAGACTGCCCCTCTCAGCAGTTAGTCGATTTTTTCTCTGTCGATCCGGCATTTCGCGCCCGCCGCGTACTTTTGGCCCGATTGTCCCTGCTGCATTTCAGACTGTCTGTGCTGATTTCGGGCGAACCGGCCGGTTCGCGCCTTTTTGTCCCAAATGTCCCGGAGCAGGACTTAGCCAATTTTCACGATTTTTCCTGGATCGACCTATTTGCCTTCTTGAACCCTTTTTTTTCACATTTTCTCAGAACTTACTCTCTTCCTCTTGGACAGGGGAGTTAGACAAATATGAGGGGACCCTAGAAACATGACTTTTTGCCCTGAATCAATATAATTGCTTCCATGTTATCAAAATTACCTTGGGGGTGAATTTTGGATAACAAGAACTACATAATTGATAAGAACCCTAATGATTTGATCATACCTTAGAGGGGCTCATGAACAAAAGACCCTAAAGGCGTTGCATAATGGACCATTCTAAGGGTGAAGAAAGTCACATAATCACGAAATGTCACTTTTGCAGAAATTCCCTTGAGTAATGAAGAAATTAGGTGAAAAAGGCGAGGTAGTGAGAATGGGTGATTTAGTGTAACTTAGTGTACAACAGCGTGTTTCTTGGAACAAGAAACCCAAAATCCGAAAATAGGCAAGTCCATGAAAAAATTTCATCCTTTTTTTATAATAGATTGATCGATGCGAGAAGTCTATATGGGATGAATACAAGGATTGTCCTTCATGAAGTTGATCGATGCAGGAAGCTTCTAGATATTTATTACATTTGTGTAATCACCTTATATAGTTGTCCTTCAAGGGAGTAGTCTATCTATAGTGACGATATATAAATAAGGGAATTCCCTTTTGAGGGACTCGTATTTTGCTGGAAGTTTGAATGAAGGAGTTGTATCCCTTTTTTTTGGACGTTTAAGTCATGGAAAAGACTATAGAGGAGGATTAGGTTCTTGTTTAGAAGACAAGACCGTAGCACAAAGAGATCAACTGTGGAAGAGGTAGTTTCAATTGATGAATGACCATGGGATTCCATCTTGAAGAAGATGCAAATTATCCATGAGAGTCATGCTATGAGTATAACTATCGTACTCATATTGAAGATAAGGCTGAAAGGTGATGGGAATCACATGATTCTTTTTGAGTCATGGACCCTCAAAAGGGGTAACATGGAAGGTGAACGATTCTCAAGGGATGACCGATCAAGAGACAAAAGGTGATAGAGGACTTGATATCAACAATAGAATGGTCAAAGATGCAAGTCATTAAGGGGCTCGAGTTTGGGTTTACCTTCGAGTGAAGACAAATAATAAGCACCTGATCCATAGACATGGGAAATGATGTAGGGTCCAAGCCAATTAGGATAAAATTTTCTCTATTTACTTTTCTCCTCTTTGGTTACATGTTTATTTTCCTTTAGGATGAGGTCACTGACTTGAAAGCTTTGTTCATGAACATGCTTGTCATAGGCACATTTGATACGTTTTTGGTAAATTTGGAGATAGTCAAGAGCATTGAGATGGCACTCATCTAATAACTCAAGTTGTGCCAAACTATCCTGGCAAAAGTCATCGTCATTGAGCATGTCTTGTAGTGAGATGTAGAGAGATGGAATATAGAATTCGAGAGGTAAGACAACCTTGGTATCGTAGACCAGAGAAAAGGGGTTGGCTGTAGTCGAAGTGTGAATACTAGTATGATAAGCCCACTAGGCAAAGGGGATTTGTGTATGCCAATCTTTCCCAGTATCATTGACTACCTTCATAAGAATTTTGTTTAATGTTTTATTGGTCTATTCAGCTTGACCATTGGTTTGCGGGTAATATGGTGATGAGAAACTGAGTTGGATGCCAAAAGAGTCACATAGTTTGCATAGGGTTTTGTTTTTGAATTGATTTCCATTATCAGCGATAATGCGGTGAGGGACACCAAAATGATAAATGATGTGATGGTTGATGAATTCACATATTTCCTCAGATTTTGTAGAAATGAGAGGAATGGCCTCTACCCATTTGGTGTAATATTTTGTAGCAGTTATGATCCATTGGTGGCATTGTGAAGAATGGGGGTTGATCTCACTGACAAGATCCAAACCCTATCGAGAGAAAGGCCAAAGGTCTCGTGTGACCTGTAAGGCATGACTAGGTGTGTGATGAAGATTATCATGTTGTTGGCATTTTATGCAACACTTGACATAATGACAACAGTCATAGTTTAAGGTTGGCTAATAATAGCCTAGGTGAAGAATGCACTTTGTGATGGCTAAACCACTAAAGTGACCTCCAAAAATTCCGTCGTGGACTTCCTTAATAGTGTAGGGAATTTCAGAAATCATAAGGCATCGTAAGAGAATGCCATCGAAGCCACACTTGTAAATAAAACCACCCATGATGACATAACGAGGGACACTTTTAAGAAAGGCACATTGTCCATTATGAGTGAGATCAACAGGTAGAATGGAAAGGGAAAGATAGTCTGCATATTCCTTATACCAAAGGTCACGTGGGTCAAGGGAAATAGTTCTGATAGAATAAACCTCATGAGGTAAATAAGAGGGTGATTGTAGCCTTTATATGGTGACAAATATTTTAGAGTCAGTGGGTGAAGCAAGTATTTGAGAAGCCAAACAAGCCATGGTATCCATAAATTTATTGGTAGAACGTGGGGTGGTTCGAAGTGCGTGACGGTCAAAGGTGGTAAAAAGTATGTCTACGTGATGCTTATACTTTTGAAGTATCTCATTATGAAACTGGTATATACCATTGACTTGGTTTATGACCAACTGAGAATCACCAAAGATGTTGATTGAATTAACATCTAAGGCATGAGTATCCTGGAGACCCAATACGAGTGCTTCATATTCAAAAATATTGTTTGAATAATCAAAATCAAGTTTGAAAGATAGAGGTATATGTTCACCATCAAGTGGAATGAGGATAACACCACCCCCACCCCCATGTTGACACTTGGAGCCATCAAAGAAGAGTGCCCTTTGGTAAGTGGATTCATCCAGGGAAAGTGTAACTATAGACTCGTCTGGGAAGTTGAAGTTAGAGGGTTGATTATTGGAAATAGGTGTGTCAGACAATTGGTCAGTGATATCCTAGCCCTTGATGAAATTTTGATGAATGAATTCGAGGTCGAGGTCATCCAGAAGCATAAGCCAACATGTACCACGTTGATTTTGATAAGGTTTGGCATACATATAGTGTAATGGGTTAGTATTAGTGATGAAAAAGGTTTTTTGATTGGGTAGGTATTGGTGAAGTTTGGTGGCGATGAAAACTAAGGCTAAGTAGATTTTTTTGGCACGGATATATCTAGTTTCATAGTCAAGAAAGGTACAAATTATGTAATAGACCACTTTCTCTCTGTGTTTCTCATCATGATGAGTGAGCATGGCACCTAGAGAATGGTCAGTGGTGAAAATATATAGGTAGAAGGGCTGGTCATCCTTAGGAGGAATGAGCACTGGTGGTTGAAGGAGGTATTTTTTCAAGGCTTTGAAGGCTTTATGGCATTTCTGCATCCTATTTGAATGAAATGTATTTCTTGAGAAGATGATGGAATGGTTGACAGTGGTCAGAAAGCTACGAGATAAAATGAAGAATTGATGTAACTTTCCTTGTAGGTTGTGAAGTTGACAGAGATTAGTCAGTGGTGGCATTTCAAGAATAGCCTTGACTTTAGTAGTATCAACTTCTATGCCATGCAAAGAAACAATGAAACCTAGGAGATTTCTGGAAATTACCACAAAGACACACTTCTTTGGGTGAAGACGCACACAATACTTGATGAGGTGGTCAAAGATGACTTTAATAACGAGCATGTGTTTAGCTCGATGTTTGGATTTGGAAACATGATCGTTGACATAATCTTATAATATGCGATGTATGATGTCAAGGAAGATGTAAGTCATGGGTCGATGATATGTAGTACCAGTATTTTTGAGGCCAAATGGCATGACTTGATAGCAAAAAGTCCCCCAAGGGGTGATGAAGGAAGTCTTGTGTTGATCCTCTAGAGCTAGTAATATTTGATTATAGCCTGAGAAACCATCCATGAGTGACAACATTTCATGGCCAGCTGTGAGATCGACCAGTTGGTTGATTCCAGATAGGGGGAAATCATCTTTGGGACAAGTGAGGTTAAGGTCATAGAAATATGTGCGAATGCGGAGTCCCCCTATCACTTTTGTGACAAGAATGATTTTAGAAATCCATTGGGGATAATCAATGGGTAGAATGAAGGAAACTGAGAGAAGGCACTGAAGCTCTTTTTTTTAACAAAAGAGCAATGCGAGGATGCATTTTCCATATCTTTTTTTTGATGGGTTTGGCATCAATATGGTTACAATATTGTGAACCAAGATTGTTGGGTCAATACTAGGCATATCAATATAGGACTAGGTGAATGCATTGTTATGGTCCTGAAGGAAAGAGGTGGAGGCTTCCTGTTAAGTAGCATCCAAGGATTGGCCAATATTTAGAATGTGCGGGTCATCCTGAGTATTAATGTTGATTTCGATGGTTGATTCATTCAACATGGTTTGCATCTGAGAGGGTAATGACCGATGAATATAAGATTCTTCTACACCAAGGTAGGTGAGGATGGACTCATCATCATGACATTGAATGGCATTAATTAAAGGCATATCGTCATCGATCATGTCAGAATACAGGGATGGGAGAGAAGAGGGAGCCTCATCATCATGTTGATAGGTCAGAGGTCCTAGGGAAATGGTTTTTACAAAAAAAAAAGTTAGGAGGAATAGATTTAGGATCTATGGACTCCATGAGTAAAGATGGTAATGTAGGTGAATGAGAGGGGGAATATTTTTCCATCTTGGATAAGGTCTATGTGAAGCTTCTTGGAGGGTGGAGCATTAAAACCAATGCCACTACGATCATTGTGTTTATGAGAGGTACATGAAATGATAGTATGGCAGCCTTGTTCATAAAAACCAAAGCCAAATCCTTTCCACACACATCGGTGAAGGAAAGTGTGAAAAAAGTGGTGGTTAGTGAGGGAGTGTAGTTCAGATGAAAATGGTTGGTTTTGGGATAGATGTTCAGGTTTATAGGTGGCCATATCGAGTCCCCCATAAGTTAGATTAGTGTGAAGGTGGGGAGGGCTATAAGGAAAAACTTTTCTGATGTGGATGTCATAACTGGGGTGTTGGCAGAGGTTCCCATACTCTTATGGGGTGAGAAAGGTGTCGATATTGTATAGGTGGTATTCCCCCAGAGTGAGGCATTGAAAAACACCTTCTAAGGAATCAGTAGTTGGTATGTGGGTAGCGGGTATAGATGGCTCACTAGATGTTGGGGAAAAAAGTGCATCAATGATAGAGGTGACAGTTGCAGTGGAGATAGAAAGGTTAGATGCCACAAAAGTAGTGGCGGATTTGGTGGATGGGCTCGTGGGTGAAGGTGAAGTGGTGATAGTGGCAGATGCCTCGACCAGTACAAGCACATCATTGGGTTGATATAGCATATTATAAGTCTTGAAAGTTGATGGGTCTACAAGGACTATGTAATTATGTCTCTCGTGTTCAAATTTGAGGCATCAATGTAGATTCGAAGGGACATAACCCATGACATGGATCCAAGGTCAGCCAAGCAGCAAGTTAGATTGGAACTCTCCTTCTAGAACATAGAAAAGTTTTAGGATAGTGTGGGAGCCCATGTGGACATGGAGAACAATGGTACCCAGGGTAGAGGTCATGGTGTCATTGAAGGAACACAACATAACAGGGTTACCATGCATGTAATTGGTAGGTATCCACATTTGGTCGTATGTATGGGAGGATATGATATTAATGATAGCACCACCATTGATCATAACATGTCGTATGAGTATATTATCGATAAAGACAAAGATGAAAAGAGCAGGGTCAGGGTCGTCAGACTAGAAGGGAGTGATCTCTTCATCTGAAAAGCTAAGGGTGGCCACTTGGTGAGTAGATGGAGGTGTAGAGGAAGGCAAAGACCTAGTGAGATAGGCTATGTGGTGAGGGGTTATGATGGAGGCTATGGGTGTGGGGTCATTTGGTAAGACTTCAATAGATTGAAGGACCTCTACGAGGGCTTGACGATGTGACTCTGAGGTTTGGACGAGGTCATATAAAGACATTTTCAGGGGGGATTGGTGTAGTTTATTTAGAATTGTGTGATGTGTGACCCCGTCGGAAATAGGATATGCCAGACCTCAAATGATGATTTTTGGTATGGGTGTGGATGGTATGTTGGGTACAGGGTTAGTTAATGGGCCAGTTTCTTTTTCCTTTCCTTTGTCTTTCTGGGTGTGGGTGGCAATGTTGATCATGTTGATCCAAGGGAAGGGGGTAAATGGAGAAGGTGTAGGATGAGTGGTATAATGACATGATAGGAAGAAACCTACCAGGGGAGAAAATCCTTGTGAATTGAGCTAGTCACAACAACATTTGGGTGGTGATTCGGATAATTCTCTAATACAGACCATGTTGATCTCAAATCTCAAGGGTGGATGAAATATTTGTAGGGGTGGAGATATTGGTCATTTTGTAGGTAATGGAAGAATATCTATTGAAATTGGGGAAGGTGAAATGGGGTCCTCATCAAGAAGATCATCATCATCAGAATTTTATTTAGGAGGACACAGTTAGACAAGAGCAATTTTTAAATCCTTATAGTTCTCTACATCGTGTCCTGACACATGATGGTAGGCACAAATTTTTGTTCTGTCAAACCCTTTTTTTTGGGTTTGAGTGGCTCGTAAGGTCTAAGAAGTGGTAATGTGATGACAGAAGTCTTGAGGAGATTGGTTAATATTTTGGCGTAGGATCCTACTAGTGGATCACAATGGGATGTGAATGTGGGTTTGGGTACATGTATGGCTGATTCTGGAGGAAGAGAATTTATAGGAGAGGGAATGGGTTGGTTCAGTAGTTTGGTGTGTGGAGCGTTCTTCAGTCTTGGTTGCATCTACTTGGGTACGGGCGTGGTAAAAGAGATGGCAATGGAAGGTTTGGTTGGTTTAACTACCTTATTAGAGGGTAGTGGATTTTTAGCTTTAGATTGCACCTTTTTGTGTAAATGTGACACGTGTGTATGAGATGTAGAGAGAAAATCAGATGGTAGAAGAGGATGGGTTACCCATGGTGGTAACTGAGTGGTTGTGGAGGTGGTTGGTCGAGGTTGGGAAGAAGGGGTGAGTGGCAAAGAAGAAAATGGTATGGGTAGTGAAGCAGTTATGGATGGTAGTGGTGATATGGGTGGTAAGAAGGTTACGGGTGATGGAAGAGGTTATGTGGGTCCTTTGAGTACATTATAGGTTCGTGATGAGGAGGTGGGTTTTTTTGTGTTTGGTTTACTAGTGGATGGGGGTTGCTTGGAAAAGGTTGAGGGGTGAGGTCCTAGGATGGATGACAGGGATGAAGGTGATAATGGTGTGGTAGGTGAGGTTGGTGTATGTGGTTTGGGAGATTATATGATATTTTAAGGGGCCAGGGAAAGTTTAGCATTAGTTTTGGGAGATGTGGCTAAATCTAATTTGATGGGTGGGTGAGTAAGGCTAGTTGTTGGTATGACCCCTAAGGTAGTGATAGGTTTAGGCAAGGGATATGATATAGGTTTGGGTAGGTTTTTGGGTGTAGATGTATGTTGGGCCATGGGAAGAGGTGTGATTTGGGCCATGGGTGGTGACGTGGAAGGTATTGTAATAGTTGTGGTTGTGTTTGGTTTGGTTGCTCGAAACACTTTTGGATAGATAGTGGAGGTCTTAGTGAGTGATAACTGCATTTGTGTTGAAACGGAAAGTAAAAGGCATCCCCAAAGTAAGGCTCTATTGACATAGTCAAGGTGATCGACCAAGCGTGAGAATGGTACTGACGTAGGCAGGGCCGACGTGGATTGATTAGAAATCCCCACAAAATGGGTTTGAGATATAGGGAAATGGCTAGCCTCAGACTCTGTGGATAAGAGAGCCGAAAGCAAACCAGTGAGATCTTAAAGGTCCAATGGTGAAGGGTCATCAAAATAAAATGGTACTTCTATAGAATCCTCCATGGGTAGAGGAGAGGACGGGCTAGACAAAGAAGAGTCTCCTTGTGTTGGTGTAGGTGGTGGACCTGTATCTTCTATGAGTAGGAGAGGTGCCACTGACAATTGTTTGGAAATTTGAGGGGTCAAAGGTATCATGCTAATTATAGGCTCTTCTACGAATGAAGAAGAAAATTAAGGAGGTCACTCTATGGGTGGAGGAGTAGATGAAATAGGGGAACTCGAGCTAATATTTCATCTATGGAAGGCATATGAGGCAATTAGGAAGCAACTAGTATGTCATCAAAAATAGTGTGAACCTCGCGGACATTGCTATCATTGTTTGAACTATCACCATCTTTGTTGGAAGATGAGGCATGATTAGGGAATGGCTTCTTAAAGATGTGTAGGTTTTTCTTAGCGGCTGAATTCGGGCTATCCAAGACTAGATCTATGTTGTTTAACATTTCTTGGATGATATTCTTAAAGGTGATGCAGTTATTGTCGCTCTGACCTTTGACACAATGATAGTTGTGAAATTCATGTTCCTTATACCATGCGGGCATGGGGCACTCAGAGTCAAAACCACTATGTGGTATTATAGGTGGAAGAGTAATGACACCAGACTTAACAAGCTTTTCCAAAATAGAAGAATAAGATTCTCCTATGGAAGTGTACTTTCACTGTTCTCGTCTAAACTAGAAAGCTTGGACATGAGAGAGATTAGAACGGGGTTTGGATGGGTTTGATTGATGAGGGGGGCCATCCTTTAGAATTATGGAATTGGTAGACCCTTTAGGTTTTGAATAGTTGTTTTGGGGCTTTGAAGATGAAGAAGTATCATTTGATTTGAACGCGATGTTCTTGTTACGAAGTTGAATCTTCTTTTCTTTGATAGCATGAATTTCCAAATTCCATGCCATGGTGAATGCCTTGTCAAAAGTACGAAAGGTTTGCACCTACATGGTAGGTGAGATGTGTCTAGCGCAGGCCCGAGTAAAAAAATATATGAGTTCAGTTTGAGGTAGTTAAAATGTGAGCTAATTAATTAAACTACGCAAATGAGTGACAAAGTCAGTGATGGAGTCATCATCATACTATCAAATGGAATAAAGTTCAGTCATGGTAACCTTCTTGACAATATTAATCAAAACGTGGTCTAAGAAGGCATGGGCTAGTGGATTGAACAAGTAGATGTTATGTATTGGTAGCCCAATGTACCAGTCTAATGCAGGTCCTATCAGGGACATTGGTAAAGTCCTCAGAAGTAAAGTGTCATCGTGGGCTATCAGGTAATACCTATGTTTAAAGGACCACAAATGTTGTTGTGGGTCCTCTTTACTATTGAAGCGATTGAATTTTGGAATTTCTCAGTGTACAGGGTATGGTCGAATAGGAATGGATGGGTGAATAGGATCATTACAAATTTCATCATAGGTGAGGGAATTGTGTGAGTCGGAAATTGATGCTTCTAGTGTCTACATTTTTTTCATCATTAACTTGATGAGGTCATTGGTAGGTTGTGGTGGAAGGGCTTCTCCTACGGCATAAGGGGGTTGGTATTGAACCTGTGACATGGGCGGTATTCCATTATATGGTGATGCCGAATAGGGAGGTTGAGAATAGGGGACCGACATAGAGGGTATGTATCTAGAATGGGTGACAGATGAGATAGGGGGTTATTGATAGTATTTGTATATATGTGGGATGGTCATAGTGAATCTAGTAGTGATTAGGGGTAGTGTTTATGGGATGGAAAGGAAAAGACTTTGGAATGGGGTAGGGGTCACCGACACCACAGGAGGTTGGGTTGTAATGGGTATTTGTGAGACAACAGGTGCAGACGATGTTATGGTCTGGGTGGTCGATGAGAGAACAACAAATACTATGGGTGCAACTGATACTTCAGACACAATAGTCATGGCAGGTATGGATCCTAGTTGTGAAACTACTGGGGGTAAATTAGGTGAGGGTAATGTTGCATTATTAAGAGCTGATGTAGAAGTAGGAATAAGGGCAGGAGAGATGGATACAGTGTCATACATCAAATAACCTGAGGAGTCCTGGGTGGAAGAGTGGGAAAGGTAGAACTGCAAGGCTACATGATTCTGATCAAGGAGTCGTGTAAATTATTCATCATCTGTGGAAATGGTGATATGATGAGTAGGATCCATGGGTGACAGGATGGAAGGTGGTAGGGGACTAGGTGGGAGTGATTGACAAGTTGTGTGAATTATAAGAACATTGGCTTGATTGGAAGTCAACACCATGTGAATGGGTATATATCAGATGATTATGTATCCTACAGATGACACATGGGGCAGTGAGAATGAAGAAAATAGGTTTCTATAGGTATATTTAGGTAATATATCAGTTGATGTTCAATACAGGGTAACCAATGCTAGTTAAGGATGACCGATGCCACTTAAGGGGTAACTGAGGTCGGTTACTATGAGACATGAACAATTTTACCAAATGAAGCAAAGATTGTTGACAGTTAGATGAACAAGTTGTATGATGATTGTTGACCAGAGAAGAGAGAGTATAGAGACTCATAGGAACTCTGACAGTGAAGAAAATGAAATAAGGGTTCTTTAGGGAATTCAACCAAAAATAATAGAAAACTGATGCCGGTTAAGAAAAACCGATGCCGGCCAGGGATAATTGATGATGGTTAATGCGAAATATAGAAAATGTATTATTGTGAATTTTAGTGAGATAAATAATCAACCCAGAGGTCTGGAGATGATGCAATGAAGTCCCAAAACACTCAAAAGAAGTCATAATACTCCAACTGTGATTGTGGAGTGTGTAAGGAAATATAATGGAAAAATGAAGAAGCGTATCCTCACATGTCAAAACGCACGTCAATCAAACACTAAAAATACATACTTAACAAGTGGTTTTTAATGTTTTGAGCTTATTTTATTTAGAAGACTGACTCGTGAATTTCAAAATAGAGTTATTGGTGAGGAAGGTTTCCTACGAAGAAGGATATCTAAAAGGAGAGGTTTCAGGTATGTTATGGTGGGGGCAGTCCATCCTCTGAGATGATGAATCGACAGAGGCAACGACTTGGGGTGTACCTACTAATTTGATCATGTGATCGCGGATGGTTTTTCCTAGGTAAGATGTTTTTTAAGAAAGATGTGTATATTTTAGTTTTGTGCAAGTTTGGTAAGACACATAGAGAGAGAGAGAGAGAATGTGCTTTCTACGATTCTTTGTGTCAACCATCAGCTGGGCATGACTTCCAGCATATAGGTTGCCCTCATTTTAATGTGAGCTAAATCCAGCAAATCAGAATGTAATGTAACCAATTTTAAGCCCAAATTGAAATATTATGTTTGATGACACAAAAAGATGAATATGAGAGGGTATGCTCTTTCATTAAATGTAAAAAGCAAGAAGAATGGTTCATTTTAAATTCAAAAAAATAAAAGGTATCCTTTAGAGAAATTAGAAAGAAGAGAAGATTACTAAGGAAGAAGATTAATGTGTAAGCTTTTTGAAGGGAAACAAACACACATCTTTTGCCTAGGAATGAAGAAAATGCAATAGAACCCCTTATGCTTGAAATATTATGTCAATCCAATGTTTAAAACAAATTAATGCGAGAAATAATTAAAGTCCTACTGTAGTTGATATAATTTAGGTATCTCATTCAAGCACAATAAGCAAATATAATATAATAGGCTAGGTTATAGTCAGATCTGAATGATAGGTAGGTGTCAGGTTGCTGGAACTAATTAGGGTCATAGTCAGGGTCAGGTTTTTGTTTGTTTATCACTTGGTAGTAGGTTATGTGGCTCTATTATTAAAAAAAGGTATAAAACATAGGGACTGATTTTGGTCAGGTATAACCAACAACAGTTTAGGGGAGACCGATGATGGTCATGGGTAACCAGCGTCGGTATAGTCGGGTGACAATGATTCAATAAAACCTTGTTGTCGAGTCTACGTGAGGTTAGATAAAGCTAAAGGAGGGGATGGAAAGAAAAGTGGGAATACTGAGAATACTCAGAGAGGTTAAATGGCTAGGCTAGGTGATCTGACAAGCGGGTGGGTGAGATTTTTGGGTTTGTTAGAAAGAAGGCTATGGAGGAATGGGAATGTTAATAGGAGAATGGTAATAGAAATTATAACCACTCTATGAATAAAATAGGAGTGGAAATGATTAATGATAAAACACTTACCAATATTGCAGGTCCAATGGTTGGGTGGTGGTGATGATCGGTTGATGGAATGGAGCTTGTTGCAATAGTTGTTAGGATTTCATATTATTAGTGCTCACATTATTATTAAAGTTAGATTATAATTATGTGATGTAATTGAGTTTGTATTACAACTCATATTGTTATAATATATTGTTTCAACAATATATTATTATAGAGTTTTGTTGTACCCGTAAAATTATAAATGGGTAAGTTGTTTGTTGACTTCCTATTTTCTAGGAAGTAGTTCTTCTAGAGAAATAATATAATTATTCTGTGTGTTTTACCTGTGCAAGTCTGATCCAAAATCAATATTTGGTATCAGAGTGACTATGGATCCATGATATATTATACAGGGAAAATATTTTGCTATTCACGTTTTCCCTGGTTAATGAGAGATTTTTATTTTTTTTGTGAGCATTCTAGATATAGTTTAGCTCATATGATTTGATCATCATACAGTGTGGTGGCCTGCAGAATTCAACACCAAGTTGCATCCATCGAGTTTGATCAAATTTGGTTCAACGGTGTCTTCGCTGTATCTACTGTTGAAATAGTCACATTAAAATTGCCTTCAAATTTTCTTTGCTGGGAATCAAAACCATGGTTTTCACGTATTCGTGAGTTGTGTGCTGGAAAAATGTGAAGGAGAAGAAACGTGTTGTCTCATGCATCTATATCAGAGTGAAATTAGTGGATACTATGGCGTGACTTGTGCATGGAGAACTGTGCTCTATGAAGGAATGCATACAAGTGTAAGTGTGTTGAGGATCAGTCAGACTTGGGTGTATGCAAATATTTCCGTGGGCTACACAAGTATTTGAGTAGTAGGTGTACGTGCTTCTGGATTTCTATGCATTTCATGGTAGAATTTACTGTGATATACCAGTCACTGTCTAACACATCCTGAGCCTACAAATTTCATTATTGTTACGGAATCTTGCTAAGTGTGTATTCTATATGCATCCATTACCAGAAAACGTGCAAGAAAAATCTCAAAAGCATTTGTGGGCATCTCATTTCTAGATCAGATATTTTTTATTGTTATCTATGCTCACACCAATCCGCATTCACATGATAAATGTTGCTAAAATCCATGCATTTGACATCTTTATGTAGTCTGATCTTTATCTTCAGGATTCTATCAATACATTAGAAATTGACCTTGCAAGTTCACATGCACTTCCGTTTCAGTCTAAAGACATGTTCAAATAAGGAAGGTGCTTGGTCTTTTGATGATTATTGGAGATTGGAAAATCTGTCTTGCGGCAACTAAATATCTAGAGAAGAGTGGCAGTGTTAGTGGTGGCGCAAGGAGGAACAATCAAGATTGGCGTTGCAAATACAAATCTCATGCACCCCACTAGTTTGAGTCATTCAATGTCCTTTCAAAAAGTTGTCTTTATTTATTATATAGTTGTTTTCATTTAAAAAGTAATCTCAGTTTATTACTTTTAAAAAAATTTAGTCCAATTGTCATATTGTCTTCTGGGTGCATTTTCGGTTGTATCCGACACCTATCTCACAATGGTCAAGAAAAGAAGAAAACAATGTATTCTCATGGAACCAATTACCATGGAGAGAGACATAAAAAATATACAAGATCAAGAAAATTCAGCTATGCTAAATTTAGAAGAAGGATATGAAGGTGAGAGTGAATTTGAACCACCTAGATCTCTAAAAATAAAAAGGTTGACAACTAAAGAATACAAAGACCATCTTTTAGGAAAAATGAGAAGTTCGGAAAAGAAGTCTGAGCACATTTCTCTGACCTAAGCGGTATGTATAACTGGAGGATGGAGGCACAGGAGGCTGGAGGTCATTCAGCGATGTCTCGTCAATCACCAATGATGGGGCCGCACAAAGCTGTGGTGATAGTGTGTGTGTGTGTGAGTTTTCTTTCTTTTCAGAGTTGCAGTTGATTTCAGTTGTGTGCAGCATGATTTTTTTTCATTGTTCCTGTTTTGGTTTGAATAAGTGAAATGTTCACATTGATGGGGGGAACATGATCTCAATGTTCCATTTTCTCTTTTCATATTTGTAATCAGTGAGTGATATTTCCTACATAATTCCCTGAAGGAAAAACATTGTGGACAGATAAAAGCACAAAAGAAAAGCAGCATCATGATATTGAGGTTGTTGGTTGTCCTGTAAAACCATCCCTGTTGAGGTTGTTGGTTGTCCTATAAAACCATCCCTGTTGAGGTTTTTGGTTGTCCTATAAAACCATCCATATTGAGGTTGTTGGTTGTCCTGTAAAACCATCCAGATCATGAGCACGCATGGGCGGCACACTACAAAAGGAAGTGCAATTGTTTTTCTCCCATGTTCACACTAAGGGGGGGAATGTTAGGATTTCATATTATTAGTGCTCACATTATTATTAAAGTTAGATTATAATTATGTGATGTAATTGAGTTTGTATTACAACTCATATTGTTATAATATATTTTTTGAACAATATATTATTCATAGAGTTTGTTATACCCGTGAATAACATTCTGGGTTAATTATTGTAACTCCTTCCTATTTTCGAGGAGGTTGTTTAGTTGTTATGATGGCTATATAATAGCCTAATGTATTGCACTAAAAGATATAGAGAAATAATATAATTATTCTGTGTGTTTTACCTGTGCAAGTCTGATCCAAAATCAGTAATAGTGATGTTTCCCGAAATAATACCATGAGTGCTAATGCTTCTGGATTTGTCCCGGTGTTGGCTATGGATGCCTTGATGCATGAAAAGAATCTGGTTCTACTTGCATGCAGCTCTCTTCTCATCCTCTTACTCTCAGAATGTGCCAACCAAAAAACAAGGTTGTTTAGGTGAATAAATGGTAATCGATGATGGTTCTGGGTTGACCAGCATTGGTTTAGGATGACTGACATCTGTTAGGGTGAGATTCCCTAGGTTTACTAAAATGGGCATATCTTTTTTATTTCTTGGGCCCAATTAGTTTCTTCCCGTGGATTAGAATGGAACCTTCCCTTGTAATGGGCAGGAATGTGGTTAGAGATATTTTAGGGATTGATTTTAGGGTTTAGACCAAATCTTAGTTCATTAAGGCAAGTAAGACGTAATTATTGTTAGTTATGGAAACATGCCAAGAATAGGTCTAGGGTGAGGTGGTTGGATAAGATGTCTAGGTGAGGTGGAAATTAGGTCAATTAATGTAATTAAATGATGAAAATTGTGAAGATGGATATTAATTTAATTTAATTAATTAAATTAATATTAATGTGGTATGGAGGGGCGTTTGGTTAGGTGAGTATGTTTGGGTTATTTATTCGACGGGGTGCCAAACGGAGTGTGACCTAATTTTGGTGTCTACACCAAGAAAATAGAGTAATTAGTTACCTTTTTCAAAATATATAACTTACCACTGAATTAGTTCCTAGTGTTCCTAATAGTAACCTATAACTGAGTACTTGTTGTTGGATTTTTGAGAAACCTATCATTGGACACCTTTTGGTCTTGTGTTGTACCTATTTCAACCCATTAGAAAAATGATCAGGTGGGACATTAGTTCCCATCACTCTTGTCTAATATGGGTGATTCTCCATGCAATTATTTTGGCCCAAGTTTAATTATGAACCATGTTATTAGCTCTTCTTCATTTTGAATTTCTTGCGTACCATTCTATGTTTGGTATTTGAATTTCTAAAAGGGTGATATCATCACCCAATAATATCCCCCACTAATTTGGGGTGCATGAGATGAACGAAGGAGAGAATGTCCCAAATGAGGAAAGAAAAAATTGATGTGCGTATATGAAATAGAACTTCTACATGAATGCACATGATAACAACCACGATGTATGAAAAGTAATGGGAAATCATAGCCAAAAGTGTTGTTGATAAATAAACATGACATAGTGTAAGAGAAACTAGTCAAAACACATAGTAGCTTGGAAAAAAACATAGTGATTAGTTGGTTGAATATATGGTACACCACTCACAATTTCACATGACACTCAAATCCTTCAAGGATATGGAATAAATCACATAATAAAGCATATGACAAATCCCACAAACAATGAAAATCAAGAAACAAACACAAGCAAGATACAAGTAAATAATAAAACCATGATTGGAAGTAGGCCTAAAAAACAAATGCCACACATTAAACACATGTTAGCATGTTTGAAAATAATTATAATATGCCACAATGTATACAACTAGAAATAGCAATGAATATAGTAGATATTGTAATGATGGAACCTTAATATAGATAAATAGGAAAGGTAGATGCACCAAGGACCCTCAGTGGGACTAGTAGAGAAGAGTTCTTAGCATCATACATCGTGTAAGAAATTGTAAGTAATCTTCAGTCACCTAAAAAGCATAATGTGAACACACATGTGTGTATGGAAAAGGGATGGATCATACTATGAATTAAAGTAACATGATAAATGTTATGTAACATAGAATAGTCTAAACAAGAAACAATACATAAAATCGATATTTAAGGTAGTATTTTTGAAATTTTACAAATATTTTAATTAAATTACATGACTATGAGAGGGGATTAAGTTTTTCCCTAATGTATGTGGGAAAGGTGAGGTCTATGTAGGTAAGTGCACCCTTCGCATTCATGTATGAACCTAGAATAATATTGCATCATCCAATGGCAAGTATATACACCTAATTTTTTAATTTTCATGTTTCATACTTGTTACTAAAAATTTCCTTTGTGCAGGTTAGGGTCATTGATGCATCTATTTCATGAGAATGTGCCACAAGTGGCCTTTCAAGGACGGGGAAAGGTTATTGATGTAATCATTATGGGTTAGAGATAGTAGACGAAGAGAGTATCACTATTGGGTCTTGTCCTTAGTTTTCCTTTGCATTAGGTCCCATTTTCATCATAGGTGTTCTATGAATTATAATTATGCATTGTTTCTTGCATTCCACCATTTTATACCTTTATCATCCTCTTTTCATGACCCATGGCACATTTTTTTTTACCTTTCATGATAAATTAATTTATTTTTACACCTTTGTATGACACAGTCACTCGTGGGAGATTGTGTCGGTGCTATATTTTCTCATGGCCTATGTTATCACCCATAGACGATGTCATCCTATATGTACCCTAACCACATTTGACAGTCAAAAGAAATATGATGCTAAGACATATGAAATTCCATTTTCTCTACTCTTTTGCACCATCTTCACATCTACTTAATATGCTTTTGGTTCATCTTGTATTGTGATAGGAATGCATTGGAAACTCTTCTTCTTGGATGAATTATTTCACTATTAGGTCATCATATAGCGATTCTAGGATAGAATGGTCTTCTCGTACTCTACATAATAGTTATTATTTCTCTGTGTGATGATTCTTATGGGAGATAGATGTATCACTGACTAAACCACATGTATAAACGAGTAATCTTACCCTTCTTTGTCATCTTTCATAGATCAGTTCACTTCATCTTCATTGTGCTATGTTTGCTTAGTATTATGCATGCTTGATGCTAGTTATTTTAGTACTCTTATCAAATAATATTTCCCTATTCATTTTCCTTTTAGTCATTGCATGCTTCTTTTTTATTGTTGATCCATACCTCTCCACATCCAACTATTGATATCTCAGTAGAGTTCCTTCCTCTATTTTGATAGCGGGACTTATAAATCCTAGTTTGACCTAGTGTAAGCATTACCTCCCTCTAGATATGTGACCATAACGCTCATTGTAGCCCCTTTAAGTATATCCCCTTCTATATTGGCCCATGTGTGTTTTCTACTCGTTTCCTTAAATACCCTAGTTGAACAAATGAGTAAGAGTGCATGATTGATCGAGACATTTTGGCCTATATACATTCTCTAGTGAACCCAACATGAATCCTACAGACCTTATGATCATGCACAACTCATTAAAATCATCTATATTTTATTTTGGCTTCATCTAAGAATCCAAAGACTGACAAAAAAATAAAAATCTACATATAGAGACACCATCACCCTTGTACGATCCTGTATGTTCTTGTCTCCTCACATCTATATGCCTTTGGCCTATGTGTAGACCTACTTGAACACTCGATCCTTTCAATTTGACCATATATTCTACCATACACCTTCTTCCCCTATTTATACTTTTATACATGGCTGATTTTGTCTATAGCCTTCATATTTGGACCTTTTCTCAGTTATATAAACACTCCAACATGGAGTATTTAGGCCTTAGGTTCTCTGACTCTATTGTGCAAAAGTGTCCTGAAACATTTCATCCTGAAGCTTAGTTTCCCTTCTATATGAACCATTGCATCATAGAAGCACCTAGAAAGATTCCTTTTACCCACTACAATGTCCCACCGAAGGATGAGGAAGACAAAAATTAGAATGATGATAATTTTTACCACCCTCCTAAGATTCAAAATTTTCTATCTTAGTTTCCTCAATACAAGGGATATTCAGACAATATGCTTGGAAAAAATATTCTTTATTTCATCTCTAAACAACTTGACCATAGGGCAGAAAAGGGGAAATATGCTGAAATAGGATCACTTGAAAAATGTTTCAAATTCTAAACCTACCATTATTATTCTTCATCTTATTGATAAAATGAACCAATAACAATATTCCCACTCAACTCCTTAAAATCCAACCCAATATGGCTCAATTAGCCAATGGCCCTCCAATGGAATATTATGGCACCATGCCCTGTCCTTTTCCAAATGGGCGTAATGGGGTGCCCATCACTCAACCCCCCATTCAAAATAAATTCTTTTGATCAGTCCAATAAGATCCATTAGCACCCTATAGTTCTATTATGGACATTAGTGGCATTGTCCATCTATCTCTTATGATGGGTCTATTGATCCCACTCTTCACATCAAGGCATTTAACAATATTTACAAATAATGGATAAAAAAAACTCATACGCTGCCACTAAAATCTTATATAAGACCCTTACTAAAGATGCTCTAAATTGTTATCACATCTTACCTCATAATTCTGTAGTTGAGCTAGATTTCCTAGTGACAGGCCTAGTAAATAAGTTATAATATCACAATCTACACAAAAATAACATCAACATTGTCATCAATTGTCAGCACAAGCCTTTATCAAGCATTGGAAGACCATACCATGTGGGTAGAACATCACATGCCCAATGATAGCCTCTTTAAAAAAAATTACGAGCCATTGAGCCTTGCCTTCAATAAAATGTTAGGTCCTTTTCTCCTACTTCCCTGATGCCTTTGAACTCAGATGGATACACCAGAATAATAGTAACCATATATTATATTTACTCTTGAAACCTTTCGAGCAATACATTTTGTTATTATATAGCCATATCAAAATCACAACCATCTCCTAATAAATAAGAACAACAAAGTTGATAATAGGAATGGGTAAAAACAAACCTACAAGGATACATAACAATATAATAATATACCCATTGTAAAAAACTATTTCCTAACATCCCCCCCTTAGTTTTTACATGGTAAAACATATCTCATTCTTTTATTGTAGCGTGCCACCTATATGTGCTCATGATCAAATTCTCAATTGTGCATCATCAGGCATGCACAAAACTCGCACATGTGCCATGCACATTTCTTCCACTGATGTTTTTCTTCAGCTTCTACCAAAAAAATTACCCAATTTGTTTTATAGGTGTACCAATAACATTTCACAATTGGTTTTACAAGTTCACCAAAAACCTTACACAATTAGTTTTACAGGTTCACCAAACACCGTACACTATTGGTTTTCCTGGTTAATCAATAATCTTCACATCATGATTACTACAATACATTTTTATCAATATTCTACAACGTTTCTTCAAAAGGAGTTACATGAGGAATACACACAAGTGAAAAGTAATTTACATCATCTGTTCTTATTTTCCATGCGACACTGAAAAAGTGAAATCCACATAACACAACTAATAAAAATTTCATCATACCATAAGTGTGGCCCCGTCGTTGATGACTGCCAAGAGGTAATTGTTTGACCTACATCCTCTGTTACCTTCGTTCTCTTGTAGAAAATCATCTAATAAAGAAAATATTCATCACATTGATTTTTTGTATGAGTTTTATTTTCTTCCTCTTCATTCTCTCCTTCTTTATCAGTAACCATGGCATTTTCTTACAGTTTCCCATCAAGTAATTCTTGTACTATTTTCCTGTAATTTGTAGATATATGACCAATGATTTTACAATAGTAACAGGCATGTTGTTTCTTTGTACCTTTAGAAGTTGAACCATATTTGGGTTTTTTCTTAACAAATTATTTTTCTTTCTTATTTCTACCATACATTTCAGTTTCCTTTGGTTCAATGATCATAACTATTGTTTCTTCCTCAAGTAAAGAAGAAATGAGATCTTCTAAACTAGGATTAATTTTACTCAATGTAAAAACCATATTAGAATAACTGGCTGACATATTATTCAATAAAACAACCTTTGCATAATCATCAAGTACATCTATTTTAATTCTATCTAACTGATTTGAAATGGATTGAAACTTACTAATGTGCTCTACCATGCTTTCACCTTCTTCCATTTTGAGACTTAACAATCTTTTCTTCAATGTTATCGCTACGCTTCCATCTTGTGAACCATTTTTTTTAATGTTTTCCAAATTGTATGAGAGGATTTAGAAAAATCTATATGATGCAAATAAGCATCAAATAGTCCCAATCCAATGTTTACTGTGGATTTTCAGTCTCTGCTCTCCCATTTTGCTACTTCATCTGCATCCATCAATTTCTTTATCTTTCCATCAACAATATCCCAAAGATCTTTATTGATTAAAAATAATTGGTTCCAAACTTTCCAGGTATGAAAATATTTTCCTGAAACTTTTCAATATGACTTAATTTCTCCATGACTAAAATATTTGACAATATGATTCAATGTAATGAGTTAGCACATCGTGTCATCCAACATGGGAAAATGATATGAAAGACCAAACGTGGATGACTAATAGTTTTATTGTTCAATATAAAGTACAAACTTCGTACTTACAACTTACATACCACCAGTTTAGAAATTTGAATCCACTGATATAAAGGACTTATGAATGTTGGAGGTTCTGCTACACATCAATGAATTTTTTTACTACACATTAATGACAACTGTGAATTGGGGATAACTCGAGCTCACTGGTAGGTGTGAAGTTCAATTCCAAACTCAAAATTTGATGCCAATTTTGAAGCCTTACAAAATATCAATCAAACACATTAACGCTCACAATCAGGTAATCACTTACATGTGCATATTTCATCATGAAATGGAGGCATCTGTAATGACAGTCAACATAGTGAAGTTTCTTTAGAGACTGAATGCTTCTGAGTAGGACTTATAACGCACACCTCAAAAAATAGAAATAGAACTACACATAGGACTAAGATTTGAATTATTAGAACCTCAATCTTCCAACAGATCTGATTTGATTAATAAAAACATAGAAGACGTCGATGATATTTAATTCTTGTATGGTGCTAACATAATGAACATATGGAGAAGATCCAAATATTTGATTTGACAGAAGATGTCAATGATATGATCTGACAGAGAGTGGTGGGATTTTATTTCTCATCTTCCAGAGGGTGACATACTTGATGTAACAGAAAAAATGGCCCAATCACTCAATCAAAGGCTCAAAAATCAGCACATTGATATCATGCCTCTGTCTCTACCACCATTCCTCCCCTTTGAAACACCTATGAGATTATTCGAATCAATTTCTCAATGCAAACAAGGGTCTCATTAATATTAGCCAAGATTAAATATACAAACTAACCTCTGAATGATATCTCCACGAATCTTAAAATTATTATCAACAAAACTGTCGTCAGATATTAATCAAGCGAGTGGATGTGCCCAACAGTGAAGATGGTAGTATTTTAACTTTTGAATCTTGTATCTAATCACCAAATCTTTAGCAACATCAACCTCTAAGTATAGAAGATTCTTGGCTACGAGATCATCACTCAATCAATAAAAATTTGAATCGAAATCCCTAAACTACATAGATATTAATATGTTGAAGACTAAAAATACTCTGAGATAAAGACACACTCATTCAATTGACAGTGCATGCCAACAAAGCTACTATAATAATAAAATATTTGAAATCTCTCTAGACTCTCATTTTTCACAAACATAATATGATCAAATTCTTTGATACCAAATCAGGTGGATACACTAGAATAATAGCAACCATATATTATATTTACCCTCTAGACCTTTCAAACAATACATTTGGCTATTATATAACCACATCAAAAGCACAACCATCTCCTAATAAATAGGAACAACAAACCTGGTAATAGGAATGGGTAACAACAAACCTACGAGAATACAATAACAATATAATAATATACCAAATGTAAAAAAAACTATCTCCTAACATGATCAAAACAAAAGGAAGGACTATCTCATGATGGAATTTGAGAAGGATCCTCCCAAGACACAAACTAACAAGCAATTCCATATCCTTCAACGATGTAAGAATAATAATGCGATGGATGAAAAAGTCTCATATATTCTTCCTCTTTTCACTTCTTCAAATATAATTGATTTCAACATTGACCAATAACCTACTAACAACAAGAATCAAGTTAACTATCATCACCCAATGAGTAAGGATGATTTGAAGCATCGGTTGCCTA
Source organism: Taxus chinensis (assembly GCA_019776745.2). Taxonomy (NCBI): domain Eukaryota; kingdom Viridiplantae; phylum Streptophyta; class Pinopsida; order Cupressales; family Taxaceae; genus Taxus; species Taxus chinensis. Next base: position 69,011,670 of record CM034149.1, read on the forward strand.
AGTTATTTATTGGAATTATGGATCCTTCTTGATTTATTCCTCATTAGCATGATGAGAGTAAATTTTGTTAGTGGAATGTTAATTTGGGTCACTCATATAAGAATTACCATGAACTTTATATGGATGCTATCATCTTTTTCTTAGGACCCAACTTTGACTATGATTCCATCACTCACGAGCGTTTGACCAAAGCGGTCAAATCTCATGATTTTGCTCAATAAAAATATTGTCATGAATCTATCAAAAAGGTGAGTGAAGAGATAAAAATATTCTCCAATCCTATTCCTAATCACGATGTCATTGAGAGTTATAAAAAACAAGAGAATTCTACAACTAACGTGGTTGACACAGATTACCCTCCTAAGAACACGGGTGCAATCACTATTTTAAAATGTTTCATAGCTTATGTAGAACTAGAATATCATGTAATATTCCAACCTAGGACTCACAATGTCATATACCATTCAATTCTTTAGAATTAGACTCCTCTAGTAAAAAATATGCCTCCTCTAGGTGTCATCGACCCCTGTGAAAGTTATCCTATAGGGCCAGTTATGTTTGGGTTTGTCCCTCTATCTACAGACACCATCGGCCCTTGTGTAAATAAAATGTATAGGGCCAATCGCATAGGAACTATGCCAAAATTATTTTCAAAATTATCTTTAGCTAATTTTTCTCCTTTTGGCTTTGTTTCTGAGCTCCCAACACTCTCATCCTACTGTAAATTTCATTAATGATTAGTGGGATCCTCTCGAAGAAATTACCTAAATTCTTGGTCCATATCCCTTCTTAGAGCTCGTGCGTACGTTGCCTCACCATTGTGAGAGTCTCATGACTACATTTTTTACATGAAAATTCTTTTTCCTCCATCTTTGGGGAAAATTTCTACATTTTATTGCTTAGAAGAAATTATTTGTCGGTAATGCAAGGAACTCTCCATTTGCACTGATCTTGCCATAGATACTCATTCTTGTATTTTCTTTCTCATAGCTTTTATGATTCTGGATGAGCTATTGCTTCATGCAGATGATCCGCCACTCTTCATTTCCATTCATATCAGTCACATTTTAGTTAATTTTTCTCTCATTGATGAGGGAGCAAGAACATTTATGGCCTCATTATATTTCATCAAGGCTATTAGTTATTCTATCAACAACCAAAAATCCATGCAAAGCACTTTCCAAGGATACGACCATTGACAAATGCCTTTGAAGGGGTGTATTTTTCTACCCATCACTATTCCCCCTAGGACTATCTACATTAAGGTCATGGTATTTAATTTATCATTGTCTTATAACATTCTCTTAGGGTATCCTTGGTCTCATCGTATGCATACCATTTCCTCTTCTACATGTCAATGTGTGAAGTCGGCTCACCGAGGAGATATTTACAAGATTCAAGGGGACACCAAACCTTAGAATTATGATACTCTTAATAAAAAGGTGACATAAAATATCCCCATGCTTGAGGAATTATCAGTAATCCCCTTTCAATAATATCAACACTTCAACTACCCTATAGATACTCTTCATGGAAACGATGGTCATTCTGAGTTCATTGGGCATAAGCCCCCCAATATCTTAGAATAAGATGACGATAAGTATGATGAATTCACCCTCAGAACCAACACGTATGATCTCCCTAAAATTATCATATCTTATTTTCCTCCTTGCTTATGGCCTCACAAGAAGGAGCCTTCAATCCTATAGTTATCTCACAAACCCCAAAGTCCCCACAAGAGCGTATGGTCCAACTCAAAACCATAATCAAATATTACATGGTGGATGTTTCCATGTTATATTTTGATGATGGTTACACTCTAGATGGCCCTCATCTAGATAGTTATTCCCAGATTCATGATAGGGAAGTCTTTCCCTACCAAGAAACCCTTCACACTAAAATAACTCAATACGTGAATATTATCTTAGTGTAAGAAGAAATTCTGAATGCAATTGAAGAATCTTCCCTACCATTGCCTAAGCCTAATATTTTTCCACTAGCTACACTCTCACATACTACCATAGACATACCTGGCCCATTCACCTTGATGGAAGATCATGTTGCCAAATTTGACTATGAATTTGATGATCGCATGGGTGATGATCTTATATATTGTTCCTCAATGATTGGGAAACACAGTGCTCCATCAAAACCATCCTCACCCATCACATTGGTACCCTCATTGGATACCCCCACTATCCCTCTATAACCCATGAAACCTCCTTCCCTACCTCTTGACCTTATGGCTCCTCAATTGTTTATGACGGAGCCATACTACACATGTCATGACGCCTAGGGGCATGATGTTTATGATCTTATAGCTTATTGATGCCACATGAAGAAGCTTGAAGTTGAGGTCAAATGTGACCAAAATAAAAGGCTACACAACCTTAAGATTTACCTCCTTTATTTTGATCTCATCACAGATAGTATGTGCATAATGATGTCGAATTTCAGGTCTACGTAGTAAGTATCCCATCCTTGAAACCCCTTAATGGACTCTGAAGCATAGGGTTGATTCCTCCTGAAACCTCCCACCCTCCCCTTAACCACCTAGACCACAACCTACCTATTGACCTCTACCTCATTATGATGCTCGCTCCACTTTTAATGACATTTGATGCGACATCCTCACTCGATTAGAGGTCTGGATAGATGATACCTTATTCACCACATTGTTTAAAGTTCATCAGAAAGTCACTATTACACAACATATTCTCGAGGACCTCATGATCTGCACCCAAAGCCACATCTTGAATCAAGTTGACGATAGTATCACCAACACACTACAATGTTTTCCCCTCATTGTTATTTACCTATGAATACCTTAACTACATCTTATTTTATTTCTTTGGCATGATCCCTTGCCTTCATTTGGGATCTTAACCCCCATTTCGGTTTTATAAAAACATTCTTTATCTTTATTTGAGCTCTCGATTCCCCTTGGTTTTATCAAACTATCTATAATATCTCATCACATCCTTACTTGGTTTGTTCACTCTACTTAGATTCATTGCCACTCTCTCCCTTACATCCTACTATTGGATGTCTTGTCCTAGATCCACCTCTTGGATTTTTTATCATCACCTGAGTTAGGATATCCTATCGATCCCCTTCTTACTGGGAATTCCTATATAATCATGTTATCAACATTATTCCTAAGTACCATGGTATTATTGCATACATACATACAGAAAGCAGGAAAACGATAAGACAAATATCCAAACATCATCAAATACCATAAAATATCACACACGTACACACACACACACACACACACACACACACACATCAGATAAAGTTTTAAATAATCAAAAAAATCCATACAAATGGCTCTATTCCCTCCACAATATGAATAAAGTTCCCTTTCCCCATATGGGGGGTCTCTGGATGATTTAAGCCAATGGGGTTGTGTTATCTACTCAAGTTTTGTGAGCTAGAGACGCTTCCATAGACTGAGCTCTGGAGGCCTCTCCATGTTCCCTTACCAGTTATGTCTCTAGTGATGTAATCCAGTTCATATCTCTTTAGGCATCTACTATGTAAGTTATCTAATCCTGTACCAGGGCTTCCTATGACTACAGTATACTCTATAGTATCGGTATCCACTTGTGCTTATGTATATCTATTCACTGCAATATCTTAGAAGCTTCACTTGTGAAATGAAAATATCACACTAAATCAAGGCCAACTGTGCTACTAGATCCACCACTAGTGTAGTATCCCAGACATCTAACACAAAGTCTAGGATCTCATGGTGGGAAATCTCAATCAACGAGTGCCACTCCTTAGCCGTTTTCTCTGTAAAACCAAAAAATGACATATATCACAAACAATATAACATATATATATATATATATATATATATATATATATATATATATATATATAACTAAATAACCTAACTAACATGATATCACTCATATATGGTTGCTCAGGTCTCCATGACAGTCTCATCATCTCCTTAGCCACCTAATACATCCTTTTCATCTTCATCGTGATAAGGTCGAGATCTTAAATATTGTACTCACCTACTGTGGGGCACTAGTATCATCCCCATTCTCCACTATAGTTTGGGACTCTATCCCAAAAGCACCACCATATGAACTCCAAATGGCATAAAAAACCCCTCATATGGCCATTTCATATTGTGCTCTCTGAGCCATGGTGTAGGTTATCTGGCTCTCCTTCTTGTGGTACTGGGACCTCTTCTAACTTGCGGTCCTATATTAGTGAATCCTCCAGTCGATCCATCCTGTGAACCACTATTCACTATGATCTATGGTGGACCCTTAGCATCCACACCAAGTATGTGTTTTCGGCTCTCTAGTGCACCTACCACCTGTGCCTTGCGAGATCTTAATGGTGGAACCCAGAGCTCTACTCCTGCACCCTCTCTAGCATGACGAAACTAGTAGGGTGGAAACAGTGGTATCACTGCTAGTGCCAGTTGTCCAAACTGTTACAGTACTCTCTCTATCACATGTCTCTCCACCTAATACAAATAGTGTCCTATCACCTCCATCATGACCCTTAGATACTCTACTCTGGGCCAATTTGGCCACTAATCTATTTTCCCTATATAGGCATACCATATCACACAACCTGGACCAACATGTGCTACTGGTCAGTACACCCAAAGTACTCTCACTTTCGACAGCTATGCCTACTGAAGTACTCTTAGGGAATCAAGCGCTACTTCCCGTGGTGTCTCTATCATCCTGTGCATCGAGAACCAATCATATATCCATGTTGTCAAAATAATGATGTGTCTCACAACCCTATGGCCCCTATGCTAGACTCTGTATAAATATTAAACCAACTACACCCATATGATGGTTCCCAACTAAAAGTTACACCCTGATCCACAAAAACCCTGTATACTACTATCAAGAACAACGGGATAGCTGCATCAAGATTGTGACACACTATGTGTGCCACCATGATACCCATCACTAATTTCCAGATGACTGAAATCCCCACTACTTACACTACACTGAGTCAAAAATACAACATGCATTCATCATATGCACTATCCCTATATCACATGTCGTTAATGCTCTCCACTCTACAACATTAGGTGTTAAATCACAGTACATGTGGGTGCCTCCAATCGGTAACCCCAGAATCCCATTCACATCCTCTAATATCAAAGCCATTGTTGGAACATAATAATTAAGTGGTCTAGCCAACCCTTAATGTATATGGGTCCATCACTAATATATATAGGTTAATATTTAATAATATGAAATATTTATATTTCTATTATTAAATATGTTAACCTAGGTATATACTTTTGGTTAACTATTTAATATCATGAAATGATTATATTTCTAATATTAAATATTATAAACTTAGGTATATGTGTCAACCGATAAGGTCGAAAAGGTGGGTTGGGAGACATACCCGATCACCTAATATAAAAAGGAGTATAGGTCCTCATTTGATATGTTCGAATGAAATATCAAAGGTGAATATTATTTTACCCTTGTGATTAGGGTTGAAAGGAGGAGGTGAAAGTTACTAGATGTAAGTTTGGTTCTTAGAAAGAAAAAGGTTATTTCACAATGGTTTTTACCCTATTTGGGGTTTTCCACTATAAACATTATGTCATCGTGTTCTTAGTTTTGGTATGTATTACTTAATTAATATGTTATTTAATTTTATTTATTACATTACATAATGTTTGACATTTATTGCTTTATGGTTTATGTTAATATTTAAATGCATTGGATAATTAAATTCGTAATAATTAGAATCCTCTAAATTCTAGCATGGTACCAGAGCATGGTTTAAATGAAATAGGTTAGGTCTAAGTTATTGTATTTAATCTATTTTATTTTTACGAGTTTTTTCAACTAACTTGAAAGGGTATTTAAATTGATCGGGACCTCTTCTTTCCATTTTTTGTGCAAACTAAAATTTTGTGTGTTTTGTGAAGAATTGGTATTTGCAGGAAAATTTTGGTGGAACCCCCATCCTTGAAACCCTTGGTGAAAGAGGCTTTGGAATAATTTTTTTACTTGGACATTAATACATAGGTAAAGGTAAAAATGTTTAAGAAATATTTTATTAATTCTTGTATAGTTTGTAATATATGTGCAGGCCTAGATTAAATTCCAGGGTAAACATGTAAAAATTCAAATCACAAGGTCTGTCATACGAAGACAATTTTCCTCGATAATAAGAAAATTAAAATTTTCCTATTGGCTCGGGGTTAAAAACCCATGGAATGGGAAAAAATAATGCAGTTTCTCTAATATCTTGGTTTGAATTTTTTTGACATATTTTTACCAAAGAGTCATCTATAGTTGTCAAACTCCCTTTAAATAGGGTCCATTCTATTTCTTTAATAAATTCATGTAAATACTATGGTCTTAAAACTATAGTAATCTTTTATAATTTATAAAAAAGAAAAAAATATATTTGTCTAATAAAATAAAAATAATTTAATAGTTTTTAAAAAATAAGTATTCAAACTTAAACCTAACATGTGTCCCTAACCATTTATATTATCCATGTAAAGGGGCGGCCCCATTCATTTATATCTTATAGTTTATAAAAACTATATAAATAAACATATTTCAAGGTTCTCTTCTATCGAAAATCTGTCGCGCGGACAGATCTATGGATAGACGAGCCAACAGTGTTGCAGGGCTTAGCCCCTCTTTGAGACAGCAAAGCGAAACTGGTTTATTGCTATTTCTACTAGCAGGAACCTATGCAAGTCTCACAGATTCTGCCTTCGGGGGTTGGGATCTCATCCCAGTAGAGTGTTCCAGGCTGCGAAAAGAAAGGAATGAAAGAGGGAGAAGAGAAAGAACAGATCCGAAGGGAGAAAAGAAATGAATTCCAAAGCAGAAAGGTCAGAAGATTTATGTTTTTAGTTTGGTAGTAAACAGAGCCAAACCTACTTGCATAAATAAACAAAGCAATACTGATAAACAAATGACGGAAAAGTAGATATGAATCCAACAGATTAAACACATACAGATCTAACGTAAGAAAGATCTAATGTATAACACAGCTATTGAGCACAAAGTCTGAATAATTGTATTACTTGTTCTTTTCTGTTACAAGAAAGCTCAAAGTCTTTCTCTCCTCACTTCTATTTCTATCTAAAAAAATGTTCACCCTGAATACAACAAGTATTCTCATATTTATAGAAAATGAGGGAGAGAGAAGGCAAAATGGAGCCAACCACTTATTTACAAAGATATCTACAAAATATCTAAAAGTCATGTTGACTTTGACAACTTGGTGGATGACATCATCCCATGATGCAACATGGATGATGTCATCATTTGTGCCAACACATTTTAGACATTTCGAAAAGAAAGTCGGAGAATAGAGAGAAGAAGAAGAAGAAGAAGAAGCTACTCATCATCATCATCCTGCGGCCGAAAAGGGGTTGCCTGTTTCTGATGCTGCTCAGGTGATGATATGTGGAACTGAGCGCGGTATTCCAAAAACTTGCTGATCATTGGCCCAAATTGATCTTGTGATGGATCCTTGTGCCGTTCACTGATTGCTTCGCAAGTCTCCCGCTCGTCTATGAGCTTTTCCGGGAGTTTGGAATAATCTTTCTCCGCCTCGATAAGGAACCCGATGAAGTCTCTACAGGCCAGTAGGTTGTTGATAGATTCAGTGTCGAACGTGACCTCTGGCCCTGTCCCTTGAGAGGCTATCTCCTTGAAAATCCGGATAGTGTCATCAGCTGATCTCAAGGTAAGGGAAGGAGTGAGCAACCCTGGAGTCATGGCGAGGACAATTTTCTCCATTTGATGCATTGCATCCAGGGCCTCTTCCTTTACCTTGTCTATCTTTTCTAAAACAAATTCCAGCTGATCTATCTGATAGTCCAGAGTGGACATAGTTTTGTTGAGGGCCCTTGGATGACCGAAGACTCCGAACTTGACCAGATCTTCGACTGAACAGTCGAACATTTGTTGGAAGGTTTCGTGCTGGAGTCTAGCATGTTCTAACTCTTCTGATATCGGACCTGCTAATGCTTGGAGTTCCTTATTCGCCTTCTCGATGTTTAAGTATAAACTGATATACTCGGCGATTACTCTTTCACTATCCTTGAGGATCTGGCTCCTCCAAGCAGAAACAGCCATACCCTGCTCGCCGATCTTTGAATACTCATTGATCTTCTCCTGACTGAGCAGCTCAGGAGTCTCGGCGGCAGTTGTGGGAGGTGCACTCCCCATCTTCTGTAAGGCTTGAAGCAGGTACTTGTTCTGCTCCTTCAGTAGCCTTTTCTCCTCTTTCGTTTCCTGAAGCTTTTTGCAGAGTGCATCAACTGCGGAAAGAGCTTCTCCCTGGAGACTTTCTGAGGATGTCCCCATTGTGACTTGGGTCACGGTGAAATCTGTCGGAGACAGATCTTCTTTCTCTTTGAGGGGGTTGGGGTACGCTATTTCCATGACTCTCTCACCTGCAGCGCTCTTTGAGAAGCGTGTAACCGGCTTGTGCTTCTTTGCTCCTTTAGCCGGAATGACCGAAAAGTCCATCGGAGCGATGGGGACTTTCCTCTTTTGTTGGCTCAGCTGCTGAGAAATCCAAGCTGGTCCTATAGAAGAAGGACCAGAGACAGAGGGGGAGGCAGCAACGGTAGAAGAGGGGAAAAACGTGGAGACACGCGGCGGCGGCATGGAAAGAATAGCCGAAGAAATGTCCACGGGAGGAAGGGGAACCGCAACTGCAGAAGACATAGGAAGGGAAGGGAGCTCGGAGATGAGGGAAGAAATAGAGGAAGACAAATCAGCGAGGGAGGAGAAGATAGATGAAGAAGCAGGGGAAAGGGTAGAAGAAGGGGCAGAGGACACGACCAAAGGGATGGTCGTTTGAGTCACTCGAGGAGGGGAAGGAAGAGAAGAAGAAGGGATAGAAGGGACCTCTGAAGTTGTAGCGACGCCGACATCCTGGGTGGATGGGCGTATAGGACTATCCTCTGTCAATTCCTCATCAAGAGTTATGACTTGTTCTGGCTCTGAGGGAAGAGGACTTTCAGGGGCTTCCTCCTGAATGGTGCTAGGTTCACCTTCTGCACCTTTGCCTTTCAGCTGCTTCTTTGACCTTGGAGGTGCGTTGCCCAAAGGGGAAGTTGTGAAATCTACCCCGAGGTAGATTAGTCCGTTCATGCGGCACCAATGCTCTGTTCTTCGCATAGTCTCCTTGACCCTCTCCTCAATTGTTTGAGGAGCCTTGTTTCTGTCAATGGCCGGGAAGGGCCAATTGTCCCCATCTGTGTCATTATACACCTTATCTACTTCATCTTCCGTAGTCTGGAAGCCTTCGGGGACAATGGCCACTCCGTATTGGATGATTTCCTCCAATGCTAAGCGCGAATGATCCTTTCTTCTGAGTTCCACCTCATGGAGAACGTCAATGTAAATATCCTCAATTTGAGGGACATGGATCGGATCGAGCTTCGCTTTTGGCAGGCAGCTTCTTGGGTCGAAGGTAGGCCTGGCTGGGAAGTCATGCTTCAAGTTGAGTAGCTCCAGCTCTGCGAACATTTCCTTCGCCTTATGGTGGGTGGAGCATGTGTATCGGCCCACTTTGAGGGGGAAAGGAGTTCCACCCTTCTTTCTTTTGAGGCACTTCTCATGGTATGTGACCAGCTGTCTTGACAGTTCTAGTAGAATCAGCTTAGGCCCAGCATACCTTGGTAGCCTGGTTGGCTCTCCCAAAAAGTTGGCAGCCCTTAGATAGGTGAACGTGGGAAATTGGGTGAACAGGGCCCCCCATTTCTCTGTGACTGCCACTATGTTCTTGGTCGTCCGGCTATGAGTCATGTTTGGCCTCAGTAGGCAGATGACATGATAGAAGAATGCATCGTTAACTTTTGCGAAATGTTGGATGCTATTCTCCAGCCTCAGCTCTGGATAGTAATCAAATATCTTGGCCTGAGGCCATACTCCACTTCGGTTCAGCCCCGGATAATCCCTTGCTGACGCTGCAGCATAGACTACATAGGAGTTCATATGGAACACTCCTGTTGTGGCGAACTGTTGTAGCTGCTCAGAGATGGTGCTGCTGATTATTTCACCCCAGCAAAAGCGCTGATCGGGCAAATTCTTATTCATTGTCTCCAGGTACCGCAGCATCCACTTATGGAAATAGTGGGCATCTGAAAGCCCGAAGACTCTGCTCAGGAAAGTGATAGTATCACTGAGTTCCTCTGAGAAATCACTTCGGTGGATAGTCTGAGGCCACCGGGTCACCACCTTCTTATTCTTTAGGTAGACCTCATTCATCAACTGCATGCACTGGTCTTCGTTGTCTTCCCAGGCCTTGATGCATTCTCGTTGGCTAACAGCCACGTAGTTCCGGTGATGAGGGATGCCAAGTATCAACTCAAAGTGACGGGCAGTGAGGTTTATGACTGCCTCGCCCTTACTGTTCTCGACACATCTTGTGTCCTTGTTGTAACATTGCGCAATCACCATCATGAATTCGTTGTTTACAGCGCTGACGGGGATTCCTCCGGCGAAGTGCAGGGCACTGCCTATTAACTTGTCCATCCATGGACTTCTTGTAACTTTTTGAGTCCTAACCCAGAACTCATCCATGTCAATGTGACCCAATTCAGAGTCTCTGACATCCATACTGCACTCAGCCTGTGATTCGGGCATCCTGACCCTCTGATATTTGTATTTCATCTCTTCTTCTGTCAGCTTAGCTTTTCCTCTTGGTTTGGTGGGCTTCTTGCTTGACGTAGACATGTGTTCTTTCGAACTCAGTTGCTGATCTGCACGAAGAAGAAGTGAGACCCAATCCAAAAAGGTTGAATTAGTCATTTGATCTTCCATTGGAAAGCTAGCAGAAGAAAGAGTTAGAGATTTTAAGGCTCAGGGCGCAGGAAAAATGCAACTGGCAGGCCAAATAGATAAGGCGCACAGAAAAGGAATGTTGCAGAGGTTATACTGGCGCCAAAGGCGCATGGCGCATGGATGAAGCAGGTTGCATTTTATAGCAGGGCGCACAGGAAATGCGTGTTACATTGGGGTTCGGTGCGCCTTTTGGCGCATGGGAAGATTGTGTAACATTAACAAATGGTGCGCCAAAGGCTTTGGCGCGGCGCATGAAGGTTTTACACAACATTATGTTACTGCAATGGAGGGTGCGCCCGCGCCTTTCTAACTTTATACTCGCGCGAATAAGGCTTGTGTTGCATGAAAGCTGGGTGCGCCCTTTGGCGCATGGAAACATTATGCAGCATGGATAAAGGGTGCGTCGAAGGCTTTTAAGGAGGCGCGGGATTTAGACTTGTAGCATGCAAAAAGGGCGCGCCATTGAGGGCGCATGAGTTCTAGGTGCAGCATGACAAGAGGGTGCGCCATTGGCGCGGGTTTTGGTCATGTAACATGGCGGGTAAGTGCGCCGAGGGGCGCAACTGTTTTTGTTGCAACAAAACGCGCCAGTGCGCCACAGAACTACACTAACTACTCAAATATTTTTCATTCTTTCTTCCACTTCGAAGATAGCAAGGACAGAGGGTTTCATATAAAAAGTCTAGCAGACCAAGCCCTTTCAAAACAGCTCCCTTTCAGCAGATCTGGAAAGAGGGAGGAAGGAAGGAGGAAAGAAAAAGGAACAGGACAGCGCAGGGGAAACCAGCTCAAACATATCTCACTTAAAACAGGCCAGCAAACCAAAACATAGACCAAGAAACGCCCAGACCAAGAACACAAAAGCACAAAATGGAAAAGAGGGAGAACCTCTTACCTGAATATATATTAAAAATTGAAGAGCGGGTCCACAGGGCGATGACAACGACAGAGCAGAGCTGACAAATCCAGAGCAATCACGTGTTTTGACAAAAAGGAATGAAAATGACATTGGGCGCGCACTGATATTTATAGAAAAACTTGTCATCAATGCGCCAACCACTTTTGAAATGGCGCATGAAAACTGCTGTCGACAGGGGAAAGTGTGCGCCCTTTGGCGCACGGAAGTATTCGACAACAGAAGAATGAGCGCGCCTTTGGCGCACCGTATGCATTGTCGACATGAAGTTATGTGCGCCCTTTGGCGCACCAAAACTTGGTGTAACACATAGATTATATGCGCCCTTTGGCGCACCGAAAGACGTGTTAACATGGAAAACCATGCGCCAAAGGCTTTTAAGGGGGCGCACCAAAACTTGGTGTTACAAGGCAAATCCATGCGCCCAGCCAAAAAAGGCTCAAAAAGACTAAGTTCGAAAACTAGATTTCCCGGGAAGGGACTTTACGACGTTTCGAACGCGGGGGATCCCTAACAAGGGATCGAAACAAAATTTTCCGTATGGTTATCGGTAAAATTGCCCTTGTCAATTTTACGGGATAACAGCTGGCTCCTTCTGGGGACTACTCCTGAGCGAACTCGGGGGTAGAGAATCCCAGTTCACATGTGCCTATCCATTGGGTAACAGAGTCAAAAACAAGGGGGACCGGAGGGAGAACGAAAGAAACACACGACAAAAGCAAACACACGACGAAAGCAAACACACAACGAAAATAAACTGTACAAAGAAGAGAGCAAGCTCTACTTCCTGAAGATCTTGAGATGTTGCCCGCTATAGGGAAGCGGGAGTTCAGCTCCATCCAGATACGAGAGATAGAAACTATTCTCTCCATTGAGTTGCTTGATTTTGAAGGGCCCTCTCCATAGGGAATCAAATTTTCCGTGCATGCCCTTTGGCTCTCTTCGCTTGTCCCATAAGAGGACAAGATCTCCCACTTGAAAATTTCTCTGCTTGGCCTTCTTGTCAAAAAGCCTCTTTACTTGATTCTGATGTTCAGTGATCCTGTCGACCACTCTTACTCTCTTTTCTTCAAGTTCCGCCAGATACATAATTCTCTTTTCTAGAGAATTCTGGAAAGTTTCATCTTCAATTACTCGTGCCAAACGTAGAGCAGGAAGTTCAGCAGAAATGGGAAGTTCGGCATCAGTGCCATATAACACTTGAAAAGGTGACATGCCGAGAGATCTCTTGGGGGTAATGCGATCCGCCCACAAAGCGTCGTACAAAGACTTGTGCCACATCCGCTGATTCTCATCTACTAATTTCCGTATGATGGTCACCAAGTTCTTATTACTGGATTCCGCCTGACCATTTCCCTGAGGGTAATAATCCGAGGCATGTGCTAAAGTTATTCCATATTCATAGCAAAAACTAATAACTTCCCGCGAGGAGAAGTTAGAAGCATTATCAGCAACGATTTTGTTTGGAACGCCGAACCTGACAATGATATTTTCTTTGATAAAACTGCAAACCACCTCAGAAGTGGCATGCTTGACAGGTATGGCTTCCACCCACTTGGTGAAGTAATCCGTTGCTGTAAGGACATAGCTATGTCCAGCACTCGATTGAGGATTGAGTGCGCCAATAAAATCAATTCCCCATTGCCTGAATGGTTCATTGATGATGACCGGCCTTAGGGGAAGGGCAGCCAACTTGGGCCTGCCGACGAATTGCTGACAGGGTTCACACTTTGCCACCCAGGTAGCCGCATCTTGAAAGAGCGTCGGCCAATAGTACCTGGCTCGAATGATCTTGTGTGCTGTTACGGAAGAAGAAAAATGGCCTCCACAGGCTGAATTGTGAAAACTTTCCAGCAGTTTTACTTGCTGGGGCTTGTCAACACATCGCAGGAAGACACCGTCTATCCCGCGCTTATAAAAACCGTCATCCCAGATGACATATTTAGCTGCTCTGAGCTTTATAGTGCGCTTCTCCTTTGCAGTTAGGTGCATTGGGCATTCGCCGTAGGTAAGGAAGAAAGCAATGTCGGAGTACCACTCGTCACTAGTTGCAACAAACAGAACTAGAGGCAGAGAATCAGGCTCCTCTAGAGGGCTTTGCTCTTCGTTTGCACAATCCTCTTTTCCTTTAGGACCTTCTAAATTTTCATTTTCAGCCATTAGCTGACACAGGCCTTTACCCCTTACCAGCTTGGTTGGTTTAATATCCAGGTCATATTCCTGGACTTTGCGATCCAATTCCCTCTCAAACTTCCTAACTCCTGCTGAGTTAGAATTGATTTCACCGCCGTGTCAGGGACCAGCACTACCGTATGCGAGTTCAGAATGTAATACCTGAAATTCTTCACTGCTTTGACAACGGCAAAGGCATGCTTTTCCAGCTGAGTCATTTTCAGTTCGTGAGGCTTGAGAGGAGAACTCATGAATGCGATTGGAGATTCAATATCCTCCGAGTTCTTTTGCATTAGGATTGCAGACACAGTATGTTCGGAGGCGTAACTATACATAATGAAGTTCTTGGAGAAATCCGGACATACCAGGACCGGTGCATGGGCAACAGAAGTTTTTATTTCTTCAAATGACCTTTTCCCTTCTTCACTCCATCTGAAAGTGGGTGATCCTTTCATCATGTTCAGTATGTGGCGGGTCTTTTCAGCAAAATCAGGAACAAAACGCCTGAGAAAGTTCACCTTTCCGAAGAAAGAATGAACACCAGTCTTGCTTGTAGGCAGAGTAAGGCTCTGAATAGCTTTAACCCTTTCAATATCTATCTTCGTTCCTTCTTTGCTAACCACATGGCCTAGCAATTTCCCTTCCGTAACCCCAAAAACAGACTTTTTGGGATTTAGGGAAATTCCATGTTCTCGGCACCTGGCCAGTACTTGCTCTAAGTGATCACAATGATCACTTCGTTGTTTAGAGAACACGGTTAAGTCATCTAGATAAACTACAATGACTTTTCCCATCATACCTTTAAATGCGAAGTCCATGGCCCGTTGAAAAGTAGCACCAGCATTAGTCAGGCCAAAAGGCATCCTGCTGTAGGCAAATGTACCCCAGGGAGTAGTGAATGCTGTTTTGAATTGATCTTCAGGCGAGACTTCAATCTGATTGTAGCCTGAAAAACCATCAAGCATAGACAGCATTTCTGATCCAGTTACTGCTTGCAGAACTTGATCCATTATCGGAAGAGGGTAGTTGTCTTTCAGCGAAGCTTGATTCAAGTTTCGGAAGTCTACGCATATGCGTATCTCGCCGTTTTTCTTGCGCACTGGCACAATATTGGCTACCCAAGTGCTGTGATGGATAGGGAAGATGATTCTTGCGTCTAGCATCTTCTGAATTTCGGCCTGGATGGTGCCCGAAATCTTCGGATTATAGTGCCTTTGCTTCTGACGGAAGGCTTTGACATCGTCTTTCAAGGGAATATCGTGCTGAACGTCCTTTGGCTTGAAGGACTTTAAATCGGCATAGGACCATGCCAATACATCCATATATTTCTTCAGCAACTTGACAAATTTCCGCTTCTCTTCAGGTGTGCAACATTTGCCAATGTTTACAAATCGCGGGTGTGCCTCCGAACCTATATTGACTGGTTCTGTCTCTGGAGATGAGTCAGGATCATCTCGCCTCTTCTTTTTCACAAAACGGTCATGCCTGTCAAACAGGCGCTCCAGAGAAACCAGGCCTTTTGGAATTTTATTCCCTTTGAGCTGACATATGCCGTCGTTCTCCTTTGTTTCGTGGTTTTGACTGTTGATTGATTCACGGCATGTAGAGGTGGATCCTTCGAAATACAACTCGTCAAAATTTTCTGATTTTTCCAGAAAGGCAATGAGTTGATTATCGTCGTTGAATACTTGCCAATGCTGAGAGTTGTCTGGTACGCTCGGGCGGAAAACCACCTCAATGGTGTATTTGTCCGTTTTCAAACCCGGGTGTGGGAGCATGAGAGATGCTGAAACGGCCAATGAATCGGCCATGTCATTTTGAGCTCTTGGAATTGCTCCTATTGAAAAAGCATCAAATTCTTCGATGCTGTCCCATACTGCGTTGCGGTAGTGCCTGAGCCTTTCATTTTTCACTTGGTAAATCCTTTTGACCTGATTTACAACTAGCTCGGCATCACCTTGTACTTTTAGATTTTTTATTCCTCTTTCCTTTGCGGCTTGCATACCAAGTAAGAGAGACTCATACTCAGCAGTATTGTTAGTGTTGAAAAACTGTAATTTGAAAGAGAGAGGAATCACCTCCTCTTCGGGAGATATCAGCACAACTCCAGTGCCACATCCACTAGTCGCGCAACTGCCATCAAATTGCAAGGTCCAGATCTCATTAAGGTCCTTTTCTTGAACAAAAACGCCCTTTGTACCTGTCTCGGTAGATAAGAAGTAGTTCCCCAACCCTGATGATTCAAAAAGGATTTGAGCTTTGGGATCTTCAGAGCTAGTGACCAAGTACTTCTTTTGGGATTCCGGCTCTAAAGTTTGCATTACGCCTTTGACTGGAATTCTAGCTTTAGACCAGTCCATGTGAATTTCTCCGCCAACTTCGCTGCAAAAACTCCTTCCCAGCAAAATTCCATAGGCTGCTGGAATGTCAGCGACGAGAACGGTCATCTTTACCCTCTTTTCAGGGAATGCTGCGAACGCAAATTGCGCGTCTTTGATTTGGCCAATCAATGGCACTTGCTTGGTTTCCAATGAATAACATCTGCCGAAAGGTTTGGTAAGAGTGAGGCCCAAAGCATGGGCGACTTTCGCCGGCATAACGTTGTCAGAAGCTCCGGAATCAATTATACAGTTGCTCAACTTATGGCCGTTGATTAGGAGAGAGAGATAGAAAGGTTCTATCTTGCCTGATGCAGATGTTGAAGCAACATTTATGTGGGATTCAGGAGGAGTGGAAAGGATTCCTTTTGGGGAAACCTGTTTAGATGTAACAGCTTGACTCTGAATATATTTAGTTAATCTTACAAGCTGTTCGGGATTTGACTGAAGATACTCAGCTTCAGACATTTGGATCTTGGTCTTTTTTGCATGATCTATTATATCGAACGCGGCCAAGGGTTGCGTTGGTGAGGGAATGAGTCCTTCACTTCGCGATGGTGGAACAGGGTTACTGATCTTGATAGGAATATGAGGGGGCTGATTCGGAGGAGAGATGGGCGGAAAAGACTTCTTTGCAAAAGACTTAACAGGGAATTGAGTAGGAAGAGGATTACCTCTTCTAACAATGGTTGGAGGCACGTTTGACACGACCTTCTCCTTCTGCACATGGGCAGCAACTTCCGCTTCCTTTCCTTGCGAGTGGGTAAAAACAGCATAGGATTGTCCGCTTGCATAGCCCTGAGTACTCTCTTCTTCATCAGATTCATCCTCATCAAATTCCATGTATCCAATAGTGGAGTCGCCAGTCGGCTCACCGACATCTTGATCATCTTCGTCTTGAGGCGAAGATTCTTCATAATACTGCTCTTCCTCTTCAATTTTGGCCAAAGCATTGACCGGAGGAGCTTCAAGCGCCAACCGTGGAGCAGTTGCAGGTAGACGCGGTCTTTGTGAAACATTGTTGGGAACAAAACTCCTTCGTGGAACGTCTCGGTATGAGGAACTAGGAGCCTGGGCCAACTGCTTTTTCAATGCGAGCAGATCATTCACCATCTTTTGGAATGCCGGATCAGACGAAGTAGCAGGCGAGGGATCTGAAGATTTGGACTTTGATGATTCCTTTCTCAACTCGCCAGATATTATCAAATTGTCTTCTATCCGGATGGCAGCAGCCTGAGCGAGAGGTAGAGTAGCTACTCGCTCTTGAAGGAGCAAGAAGCTGACTTTTGAGCTCATGGCGTTCACGAAGAAACACTTTTGATTCTCCGGTGTTGGAAGCATGGCAGTAGGGACACGGTTGATTAATGCATTGAACCGGGCGATAAAATCGTGCATGGTCTCATTTGCCTCCTTCTTCAGGTGAGTGATTCGTGATAACAATGCAAATGCATCCTCTGAAGGCTTGTATCTGTCTTCGAAAGCATCCCGCAAGGTGGCCCAACTGGTGATAGATCCGGCCGGCAAATGCTGAAACCATTCGGCTGCGGGCCCTTGTAGAGTTTCCAGAAAAAGGCGAACCGACACATCTTCGTGAGTCACGTCCAAAATACTGCATGACATAATGAAAGCAGATATGTGGGAATCCGTGCTTTGATTTCCGCTCCCGTCGAATTTGGGAAAATTCTTTCTGTTTCCGTGAGGGAGCGCGTGAACTGGATGTGGTAATGTGAGAGGACCCATAGCATTTCCCCATGGTACCGCCATTTGAAAGGATGGAAAAAGCACACGAGCTGGGAGGGTGGTTCCACTGAGCAGCAAGGCACTACAAAGGGATGTAGATGTTCCTTGCAAAAGACTTTTTCTTCGTGGAGGTGAGACACTCCTGGATGACCGGCTAGCCGAGCTTAGCGCTGAAAAATGTGCCGGTGTTATGCTGAAATTGTGCCTTTGAAGCAGATCGAAAGTAGGATCAACTTCCCCACGGGCTCTCCTGCTGCGCGTAAAAGTTTCACTTGCCAGCGTACCTTTCAGATCTGCGATATTATGGCGCAGATTTAAACTTTATTTTTGGGTGTACTTGCTGATTTTCTGGTTTTTCTGACAAAAACCAGCAGCAAATACTTTTCTGAATATTTAAATACTATCCTCTTCGAAAAACCGATTGTGGTTAATGACAAATAACAGCGAGGATAAGATGGCAGGGAAGAATAGCAGGCTGATTTTCAGATCTGATTTTTAATTTTTCAGAGGGTTTTGAACTTTTTGGAAAATAGTCAAAAATTCAGATCTACGAAAAAATGTTAATTTTGATAAAAACTCAGCGAACTAAAGATCTGTAACTATGCCCGATCTACGGATCTCAGAAGAAAATTTTCAGTTTTAGGCACTTTTACAAATTTTTTGGATTTTACACAAAAAGTGTAGATTTGCAAACAGGCAGTCATTTTCTTATATTTTTCTGATTTTATATTATACAACCACCATAGATCTGACAGATCTATCCATTCCCCAGCGGAGTCGCCAAAAACTGTTGGTTCGAAAATCTGTCGCGCGGACAGATCTATGGATAGACGAGCCAACAGTGTTGCAGGGCTTAGCCCCTCTTTGAGACAGCAAAGCGAAACTGGTTTATTGCTATTTCTACTAGCAGGAACCTATGCAAGTCTCACAGATTCTACCTTCGGGGGTTGGGATCTCATCCCAGTAGAGTGTTCCAGGCTGCGAAAAGAAAGGAATGAAAGAGGGAGAAGAGAAAGAACAGATCCGAAGGGAGAAAAGAAATGAATTCCAAAGCAGAAGGGTCAGAAGATTTATGTTTTTAGTTTGGTAGTAAACAGAGCCAAACCTACTTGCATAAATAAACAAAGCAATACTGATAAACAAATGATGGAAAAGTAGATATGAATCCAACAGATTAAACACATACAGATCTAACGTAAGAAAGATCTAATGTATAACACAGCTATTGAGCACAAAGTCAGAATAATTGTATTACTATTGTTCTTTTCTGTTACAAGAAAGCTCAAAGTCTTTCTCGTCCTCACTTCTATTTCTGTCTAAAAAAATGTTCACCTCTGAATACAACAAGTATTCTCATATTTATAGAAAATGAGGGAGAGAGAAGGCAAAATGGAGCCAACCACTTATTTACAAAGATATTTACAAAATATCTAAAAGTCATGTTGACTTTGACAACTTGGTGGATGACATCATCCTATGATGCAACATGGATGATGTCATCATTTGTGCCAACACATTTTAGACATTTCGAAAAGAAAGTCGGAGAATAGAGAGAAGAAGAAGAAGAAGAAGAAGAAGAAGAAGAAGAAGAAGAAGAAGAAGAAGCTACTCATCATCATCATCCTGCGGCCGAAAAGGGGTTGCCTGTTTCTGATGCTGCTCAGGTGATGATATGTGGAACTGAGCGCGGTATTCCAAAAAATTGCTGATCATTGGCCCAAATTGATCCTGTGATGGATCCTTGTGCCGTTCACTGATTGCTTCGCAAGTCTCCCGCTCGTCTATGAGCTTTTCCAAGAGTTTGGAATAATCTTTCTCCACCTCGATAAGGAACCCGATGAAGTCTCTATAGGCCAGTAGGTTGTTGATAGATTCAGTGTCGAACGTGACCTCTGGCCCTGTCCCTTGAGAGGCTATCTCCTTGAAAATCCGGATAGTGTCATCAGCTGATCTCAAGGTAAGGGAAGGAGTGAGCAACCCTGGAGTCATGGCGAGGACAATTTTCTCCATTTGATGCATTGCATCCAGGGCCTCTTCCTTTACCTTGTCTATCTTTTCTAAAACAAATTCCAGCTGATCTATCTGATAGTCCAGAGTGGACATAGTTTTGTTGAGGGCCCTTGGATGACCGAAGACTCCGAACTTGACCAGATCTTTGACTGAACAGTCGAACATTTGTTGGAAGGTTTCGTGCTGGAGTCTAGCATGTTCTAACTCTTCTGATATCGGACCTGCTAATGCTTGGAGTTCCTTATTCGCCTTCTCGATGTTTAAGATATAAACTGATATACTCGGCGATTACTCTTTCACTATCCTTGAGGATCTGGCTCCTCCAAGCAGAAACAGCCATACCCCTGCTTGCCGATCTTTGAATACTCATTGATCTTCTCCTGACTGAGCAGCTCAGGAGTCTCGGCGGGTAGTTGTGGGAGGTGCACTCCCCCATCTTCTGTAAGGCTTGAAGCAGGTACTTGTTCTGCTCCTTCAGTAGCCTTTTCTCTTCTTTCGTTTCCTAAAGCTTTTTGCAGAGTGCATCAACTGCGGAAAGAGCTTCTCCCTGGAGAATTTCTGAGGATGTCCCCATTGTGACTTGGGTCACGGTGAAATATGTCGGAGACAGATCTTCTTTCTCTTTGAGGGGGTTGGGGTACGCTATTTCCATGACTCTCTCACCTGCAGTGCTCTTTGAGAAGTGTGTAACCGGCTTGTGCTTCTTTGCTCCTTTAGCCGGAATGACCGAAAAGTCCATCGGAGCGATGGGGACTTTCCTCTTTTGTTGGCTCAGCTGCTGAGAAATCCAAGTTGGTCCTATAGAAGAAGGACCAGAGACAGAGGGGGAGGCAGCAACGGTAGAAGAGGGAAAAAATGTGGAGACACGCGGCGGGGCGGCATGGAAAGAATAGTCGAAGAAATGTCCACGGGAGGAAGGGAACCGCAACTGCAGAAGACATAGGAAGGGAAGGGAGCTTGGAGATGAGGAAGAGAAATAGAGGAAGACAAATCAGCGAGGGAGGAGAAGATAGATGAAGAAAGCTGGGGAAAGGGTAGAAGAAGGGGTAGAGGACACGACCAAAGGGATGGTCGTTTGAGTCACTCGAGGAGGGGAAGGAAGAGAAGAAGAAGGGATAGAAGGGACCTCTGAAGTTGTAGCGATGCCGACATCCTGGGTGGATGGGTGTATAGGACTATCCTCTGTCAATTCCTCATCAAGAGTTATGACTGTTCTGGCTTGAGGGAAGAGGACTTTCAGGGGCTTCCTCCTGAATGGTGCTAGGTTCACCTTCTGCACCTTTGCCTTTTAGCTGCTTCTTTGACCTTGGAGGTGCGTTGCCCAAAGGGGAATTTGTGAAATCTACCTCGAGGTAGATTAGTCTGTTCATGCAGCACCAATGCTCTGTTCTTCGCATAGTCTCCTTGACCCTCTCCTCAATTGTTTGAGGAGCCTTGTTTCTGTCAATGGCCAGGAAGGGCCAATTGTCCCCATCTGTGTCATTATACACCTTATCTACTTCATCTTCCATAGTCTGGAAGCCTTCGGGGACAATTGTCACTCCGTATTGGATGATTTCCTCCAATGCTAAGCGCGAATGATCCTTTCTTCTGAGTTCCACCTCATGGAGAACGTCAATGTAAATATCCTCAATTTGAGGGACATGGATCGGATCGAGCTTCAATTTTGGCAGGCAGCTTCTTGGGTCGAAGGTAGGCTTGGCTGGGAAGTCATGCTTCAAGTTGAGTAGCTCCAGCTCTGCGAACATTTCCTTCACCTTATGGTGGGTGGAGCATGTGTATCGGCCCACTTTGAGGGGGAAAGGCGTTCCACCCTTCTTCTTTTGAGGCACTTCTCATGGTATGTGACCAGCTATCTTGACAGTTCTAGTAGAATCAGCTTAGGCCCAGCATACCTTGGTAGCTTGGTTGGCTCTCTCAAAAAGTTGGCAGCCCTTAGATAGGTGAACGTGGGAATTGGGTGAACAGGGCCCCCCCATTTCTTTGTGACTGCCACTATGTCTTGGTCGTCCGGCTATGAGTCATGTTTGGCCTCAGTAGGCAGATGACATGATAGAAGAATGCATCGTTAATTTTGCGAAATGTGGATGCTATTCTCCAGCCTCAGAGCTCTGGATAGTAAAAAAAATATCTTGGCCTGAGGCATACTCCACTTTGGTTCAGCCCCGGATAATCCCTTGCTAACGCTGCAGCATAGACTACATAGGAGTTCATATGGAACACTCCTGTTGTGGCGAACTGTTGTAGCTGCTCAGAGATGGTGTTGCTGATTATTTCACCCCAGCAAAAGCGCTGATCGGGCAAATTCTTATTCATTGTCTCCAGGTACCGCAACATCCACTTATGGAAATAGTGGGCATCTGAAATCCTGAAGGACTTTGCTCAGGAAGTGATAGTACTCACTGAGTTCCTCTGAGAAATCACTTCGGTGGATAGTCTGAAGCCAACGGGTCACCACCCTTCTTATTCTTTAGGTAGACCTCATTCATCAAGTGCATGCACTGGTCTTCGTTGTCTTCCCAGGCCTACTGCACTCAGCCTATGATTCGGGCATCCTGACCCTCTGATATTTGTATTTCATCTCTTCTTCTGTCAACTTAGCTTTTCCTCTTGGTTTGGTGGGCTTCTTGCTTGACGTAGACATGTGTTCTTTCGAACTCAGTTGCTGATCTGCACGAAGAAGAAGTGAGACCCAATCCAAAAAGGTTGAATTAGTCATTTGATCTTCCATTGGAAAGCTAGCAGAAGAAAGAGTTAGAGATTTTAAGGCTCAGGGCGCAGGAAAAATGCAACTGGCAGGCCAAATAGATAAGGCGCACAGAAAAGGAATGTTACAGAGGTTATACTGGCGCCAAAGGCGCATGGCGCATGGATGAAGCAGGTTGCATTTTATAGCAGGGCGCAGAGGAAATGCGTGTTACATTGGGGTTCGGTGCGCCTTTTGGTGCATGGGAAGATTGTGTAACATTAACAAATGGTGCGCCAAAGGCTTTGGCGCGGCACATGAAGGTTTTACACAACATTATGTTACTGCAATGGAGGGTGCACCCGTGCCTTTCTAACTTTATACTCATGTGAATAAGGCTTGTATTGCATGAAAGCTGGGTGCGCCCTTTGGCGCACGGAAACATTATGCAGCATGGATAAAGGGTGCGTCGAAGGCTTTTAAGGAGGCGCGGGATTTAGACTTGTAGCATGCAAAAAGGGCGCGCCATTGAGGGCGCATGAGTTCTAGGTGCAGCATGACAATAGGGTGCGCCATTGGCGAGGGTTTTGGTCATGTAACATGGCGGGTAAGTGCGCCGAGGGGCGCAACTGTTTTTGTTGCAACAAAACGCACCAATGCGCCACAGAACTACACTAACTACTCTAAATATTTTTCATTCTTTCTTCCACTTCGAAGATAGCATGGACAGAGGGTTTCATATAAAAAGTCTAGCAGACCAAGCCCTTTCAAAACAACTCCCTTTCAGTAGATCTGGAAAGAGGGAGGAAGGAAGGAGGAAAGAAAAAAGGAACAGGACAGCGCAGGGGAAACCAGCTCAAACATATCTCACTTAAAACAGGCCAGCAAACCAAATCATAGACCAAGAAACGCCCAGACCAAGAACACAAAAGCAAAAAATGGAAAAGAGGGAGAACCTCTTACCTGAATATATATTTAAAAATTGAAGAGTGGCTCCACAGGGTGATGACAACGACAGAGCAGAGCTGACAAATCCAGAGCAATCACGTGTTTTGACAACAAGGAATGAAAATGACATTGGGCGCGCACTAATATTTATAGAAAAACTTGTCATCAATGCGCGAACCACTTTTGAAATGGCGCATGAAAACTGCTGTCGACAGGGGAAAGTGTGCGCCCTTTGGCGCACGGAAGTATTCGACAACAGAAGAATGAGCGCGCCTTTGGCACACCGTATGCATTGTCGACATGAAGTTATGTGCGCCCTTTGGCGCACCAAAACTTGGTGTAACACATAGATTATATGCGCCCTTTGGCGCACCGAAAGACGTGTTAACATGGAAAACCATGCGCCAAAGGCTTTTAAGGGGGCGCGTCAAAACTTGGTGTTACAAGGCAAATCCATGCGCCCAGCCAAAAAAGGCTCAAAAAGACCAAGTTCGAAAACTAGATTTCCCGGGAAGGGACTTTACGACGTTTCGAACGCGGGGGATCCCTAATAAGGGATCGAAACAAAATTTTCCGTATGGTTATCGGTAAAATTGCCCTTGTCAATTTTACGGGATAACAAGCCACATAAAAGTTACAAATGTTCTAGCTTGCAGGAATTATATGAATTATTTTTCAATCTTTCCATAGTTTCAAATGTGTGCAGGGTAAAATTAAGAGTATATGAAGGGAGAAGACAAGGTTCATGAAAATAGGTATTTCAATTTATTTCATTGGCCGGGTGAAATTACTTGTCCCCTCTTAAAATATACAGGTTAATCTGTACTCTCATAAATCTACTTACACTTGGTAAAATTATTTTAAAATGGTCTATGTCCTTTAAACCCCATTAATAAGGGTTATGTGTTTTTATATAAAAAAGAATATTATAGTTTATTTTTTTTATGAACTATATGTTGTTTTTTGTTTACATTATATAAACTATTTACCTCTTTTTAAAAAAAAAAACTGTATATATTTTTACATTATAATTTTTTTCTTATTATGGGTAAATAGTTTTGAAGGGAATATACCCTGTGAACAAAAAGGCTCAAAATCCAGATACCAAAAGAGCTAACATTGCAAAACATCCAACAACAGTGGGCTCAATAGCCAGATTATACAATACAGTAAAAAAACAGGATCAAGATAGACAATGATCCGAATAAAAGCAGAAGAGACAAAAAATGAACAAGAGAAAACCACCACTGGTCATCTCAGCCAAAAAGTAGCACCAAAAATGCCAGTAAAAAACAACTTCACCACCAGTAAACAACAACAGTGCCCCACATCACTTGATAGCCTGGTCAATCTTGGCTTTAATCATTTGGAGCGAGAGAAAGAATGCAATGGTGGTGGCCTGGGACGGATCTTTCAAATCCGCCTTGGAAATTGCAAGATCTTTGTTCTCCTTGGAACCCCAAATGTCCTCGGTAATACTGTTAAGACTGCAAAAACTACACACATGTTGCTCGATGAAATTGTAGATGCTTTTAAGAGCTGAAATGATACAATCATTTCTCCCTTTTGCATTGCCAAGCCTGGCATCCAAAGATAGCAGCTTCTTGAAAACTTCAGTAGTAATATCTTCATCTTCATCGTTTTGTAGTTTCCTTTTTCCCTGAGTTTTATCCATATCCCTAATAACCCTCTTAAGGTCCTGAATCTCCTTTTCCATCTTTTCTACTCTGACCAGCAAGTCTTCATCTTTAGGCTTCTACCAGATTTCTAATGTGAAGTAAATTTGCAGTCAGCTCTAGGTCTTTATGACTTCTAAGAACACTCTAAGAAGAAAGGGCCTTAGTTTTCATCTCTTTCCTTTTCTTTCTAGTGGTAGAAATATCAAGTTTCCTATCAGGAAGGGGGGGATGGATGTAGGGGGAGGAGTAGGATCCGAGCTGGGGCAAGCTGAGCAGTGGCAATGAATGAGCAGTATTAACCCTTGATGAAGTGGAACAGCCCTAGTGTGGTTTTACACTTCCAAAACAAATTTTTCCAGAGAATTCAACAAGTAATGAGGAAAGTTAATGGTGAGGTCTCTACAGAAGTGATTAAGGAAGATCAAATGCTTTTGGGGAATAGTGAAAAATCTCCCTTCTAAGGTAACATACCTTACCACCATCCTTGCGATCTCAACAAAAGGCTCTGGAACAGAAGCAAGTTTGATGCCTACAGTCACAAAATCTAGATTCTCGCCCTCATCCAGAAACTTCTTAGCCTCCACCTCTTTGTCCACCCATTTGTTGAAGAATTTGGTGCCTTCTAGACTGAGCCCGGTGACCTGGGATATAAGCTCCTCTGAAATCTCAACCTTGATATTATTGTATTCAACCACTCGCTTCCTCCATCCATGAGCAAATTTGACTGAGAGATCCTGATCAAAACCTTGGAATTTTTCAATAAAATTCACGAGACCCCCTTTTTGTAAATAGTTCCAGAGAACTATATCATCTTTCCATGCGGGATTATGGGTGGGCTTAGTCTTGCAAGGCAGTCCCCCCATTTTTCCTGTGCTATTACCTCTTCCTGCAACGGTAAAAATTTGAAAGCTATACGAATCATCCTCAGTTCTGTTTTTGAAGTCCTCCCAAGTGTGTGAAGAGAAGTAATTATTAATTCTCACTTTGCAATTAATTAACAGATCCTTATCATCCGCCCTATATCTATTAATTATGATGCTCCAAGCCGTGTAAATCTTTGATGATGTCATCACTCTACACTTAAAAGGCATCTCCTTAGCATCAGCACTAAAACTATTAGTGATTACGTTCCAAGGCATGCAAATCTTTAATGATTTCATCATTTACTTTAGTAGAAAGAATGTCACCCCTTAACCAAGTTTGATAAGTATTATTTACCCCAATATTTGCCAAGCCATCTGCCACATTATTGCCTTCATGGTACAAGTATGTTTGATTTCAAAATTTTCAAAACTCTTGCAAATATTAGTAGCTTCAGCAATAAAGTCCCTGATTGACCAACTTGGGGGTTGTTTTTGATTTAAAAGATTGATAATATTCATTGAATCACCCTTAATTATAATATTGGAAATATTACATTCCCTGTCTAGCCTTATTCCCTAAAGAGCAGCAAGAGCTTCAGAGTAGTGATTAGTTTGTCTACCCATTTTACCAGAAAAAGCAGCAACCAAACAACCTCTGTGATCTCTAATGACTCCCCCACCTCCAGAATCTCTAGGATTTCCTTTTGAGGCCCCATCAAAATTCAACTTATGCCAAGCACTGGGAGGCTAAATCCATCGGACATTGGATCTATCAATACTATTGTTATTCTTGTTCAAAATAGTGCCAATATTCAAAACTGCTAGAATGTTGTCTTCTTCCTCAAGGTAAAGTCTATTATTGGGGGGTTTAAATCTTTCAATGTTTTCTTTCATAGCAATGATAATTTCTTTGTAGAATTTTTTGCATAACTTTCTGGTATTCCTAAAAATGACATCATTATGAGCTTTCCAAACCCGCCACATGGTGTGAGGGAGAACCAGTTGCCATAATCTCCTCACCACACAATGTTTGTAAGGAGAGTTCCATTGTTCCTAGGCCTGAAGACAAGTATGGGGAAAGATCCATTCCTGATTGAAGTTTTCAAAAATGAGATGCCAAATTTTGGAAGTGTATTTACATTGAAGAAAGAGGTGTTTGATATCTTCTGCTTCTTCCTAACACATGCAACATCTATTAGGCATGATGAATCCTTTCTTAATGAGAAATTATAATAGGTTATTATAATGTATTAAAATATAACCACCCTAATATTATACAGAAGAAGAAATTCTACAATTTCACATTAAGGAAATACCCAAGTTTTAGATTCATTAAATTTGACGGTCAAATGACCATCACGAAAGACCAAACATAAGACAGTATGATGGTCAATTTAAGCTCGTATTTTCCATGAAAATTTTAATGTGTTTAAATTGACGGTCAAATGACCATCATGACAGACCAAAAAATAAGCCATTATGACTATCATTTAGACGTCAAATTTAAGATGGCTATATCTTTTCCTACATTATTTTTTTTAGAAATTTGAAGTTGTTTTGCATTCTTAGCGGTTTCTTCTTCTCTTCTGTATGGTTAGAAATATTTTTTATATAAATCTGGGGTATAATGTAGAGCTCTTTATATTGTGGGTTATTATTTTGATCGTGGGAGGTTAATTAGTATGTATTGTAATAACATAATTAGTTATGATTACATAGTTTATTTATATCTATAAAATTTAGATATGATTCTATTAAAAGTATTGGTTTTTTTCGATAAATATTTATCTAACTTTGTGGTACATTTTATATTAAAATTGGGTGTGTTTTTCAAGTTCAAGAAAACAATGACGTCTAGTAATTTCTGTCTTGACAAAACTTAGATCCCGAATGGACTTAACTACAAAATTTGGGTCAAAACTAAATTTATGGCGAGGAAAATTTGGACGATTGTTTTTGAATCTGAGCTTTCTCTCACTGGTCATCAAGAAGCTGTAGATAACATGAATGCATTCTCACAATGAATGCAAGGGTTCTTTCTATGATTCTACTCAATGTGAAAGGTGAGTACCTTATACACATTGGTAATATCGAACATTCAAAAGAGGTATGGACTTAACTAGAATCCAATCATGAAGGATACTTGGTATATCAAGGATCCTAATGAGAGTAGCTGAAGGAATTCAAAGAAATGGTTTGTATATTTTTTATGATTTCTCTTCTACATCTTGTTTTATATCTCAAAGTTTGAATAATTCAGAACTATGGCATGAAAGGTTATGACATGTTAATTATCGAAGCTTATATGAAATGTCTAGATATAATCTAGTGAAAGGTTTACATGTGTTGTCTTCTTCTCTTGAAGTTACTTCATTAAATACTTCTAAATGATGGTTTTGATTCTGATTTAGTAAATTTTCATGATGATATTTTGATGATATAGATGTTTCTAAAACTCCTATATTTCTAGCTAAGAAATTAAATTGGGCTCAATCTATGTTAGAAAGTTCAAATCCTAGTAACCTTACGAAAATAACTAGAAGCCATCATATATACCATGCATTAATGACCTTCTATAAACCTGAGCCAATTTGTTTTTAAGAAGCTTCTCGAGATGAGAAGTGGATGAATGCAATGCAAGATGAATACAATGACCTAATTCAAAATCAAACTTGGCAGTTTGTTCCACCTCCAGAAAAAACAAGTATTATAAAGTAAAATATAATTCTGATGGTAGTATTGACAAACATAAATCTAGACTTGTTGCTAGAGGTTTCACTTAGAAACCTGGTATTGATTATGTTGAGACATTTTCCCCTGAAGCTAAAATTAATACTGTTAGGATGTTATTTGCAATTGCTGCTCAATTTGGGTGGGAAATCCACCAAATGGATGTGAAAAATGATTTTTTTTTGTGATTCAAAAGAATAAATTTACATGTCTCAACCTAAAGGGTTTGAAGAAACTAGTAAAGAAAACTATGTTTGTAAATTGAAAAAATCTTTGTATGGTTTAAAGCAAGCTCTTAGAGCTTGTTATGAAAAAATTAATTCTTTCTTTAAACAATTAGGATTTGTTAATTGTTCTTCTAAAAATGATCTATTCATTAAACAAGAAGGATCACATATTATCATTATTTGTATATATGTTGATGATTTTCTTATGACTGGTGATAATCCTATTTTAATTTGTAGAATTAAAGAAAAATTGAAACAATACTTTGAAATGACTGATTTGGGTATCTTACATCATTTTCTTGGCATGGTTGTATTTCAAGGTAAACATCCTATTGTTTTTTCTTAAGCACAGTATGCAACCAATGTACTGAATTTTTTTAACATGATTGATTGTAAACCAATTTCTACACTTATGGAAATTGTATTGAAAACTGATCCTAAACCTGCATGTGAAAAGTTTGATCCTACTTTATATAGAAAGTTAGTTTGTAGTTTGATTTATCTAACTATAATGAGACCATATATTTCCTATGCAGTAGGAATTGCTTCCAGGTTTATGCAGGAACCTTATAGAGATCACTAGAATCTTGCAACAAGGATTCTTAGATATATCAAAAGAACAATTAATTATGGGTTGCATTATACTAAGAATGAAAATGCTAACTTATATGGATTTTGTAATTTTGATGATGTTGGTGATGTATTGGATAGAAAATATACTTTTGGTTATGTGTTTAAATTTGATGCAGGTGCCATTACTTGGTGTAGAAAATAATGTCCAAGTGTTTCTATCTCTTCAAAAAAATCTGAGTATAGAAGTGTAATGTAAGCTATAAAAGAGGCTCTAAGGCTAAAGAGGTTGTTTGATGAGATAAATATGAAGGATCCAGGTAGTGTTACTTTGTTCTGGGAAAACCAAAGCACCATAGATCTTGCACATAATCCAGTAAAACATTAGAGGAGAAAGGACATTGAGATACATATACACTTCATCCATGATAAGGTGCTAAGTGGTGAGACAGATCTCAAGATTGTGTCAACTGAAGAGCGGGTTGCTGATATCTTCAAAAAGCCACTGAGTGCTGAAACGTTTTGTCATTTTCGTATAAAGATTGGATTATTAGAGTTTCCATTAGGGGGAGTGTGCATGAAAATGTCACCTCCTAATGGAACTTGGTTTTTGAGAAAGACCTTCGGGTATTTGTAAAATACCTTCAGGAAAATGTAAAAATACATTCGGGCATGTATACCTCCTCGACTTATTTTTTAGAAAGAAGTGTAGAAATATCTTAAAGGAAGTCTTCAGTAAACTCTTTAGTCCTATTGAGTTTACTAGTAAACATTCAGTATAAGCATATTGTTAAAGAGGTCCTTGGTTAAAAAAGGGTCCTATATGCTTGGGTTCAATAACCTTTTATGAGAACCTGTGAGAACATGTAAAACTCACAAATCATACTTAGCCACTTATCATGGGATAATCTTTGGGATCCCAAATGCTTTTGTACCAAAAGGTAACTTGAGTATGATGAAGTTGTTATAATTCCTTCAACCAATATGCTAACCTAAAATATTTATGGTTTAAAGATTGTAAATCCTATAGTGTACCACAGGCAGGTAATATATTGGCATATGTTATGTTATCCCACTTAACATTAAATGGGGTGTTGGAACATAATGATTAAGTAGTTTGGCCAACCCTTAATGTATATGGGTCCATCACTAATATATATAGGTTAATATTTAATAATATGAAATATTTATATTTATATTATTAAATATGCTAACCTAGGTATATACTTTCATTTAAATATTTAATATCATGAAATGATTATATTTCTAATATGTAATATTATAAACCTAGGTATATGTGTCAACCGATAAGGTTGAAAAGGTGGGTTAGGAGAAATACCCAGTCATCTAATATAAAAAGGACTATAGTTCCTCATTTGATATGTTTCAATGAAATATCAAAGGTGAATATTATTTTACCCTTGTGATTAGGGTTGAAAGGAGGAGGTGAAAGTTATTGGATGTAAGTTTGGTTCTTGGAAAGGAAAAGGTTATTTCACAGTGGTTTTTACCCTATTTGGGGTTTTCCACTATAAAAATTGTGTCACTGTGTTCTTACTTTTGGTATGTATTACTTAATTAATATGTTAGGTAATTTTATTTATTACATTGCATAATGTTTAAAATTTAATGCTTTATGGTTTTTGTTAATATTTAAATGCATTGGTTGATTAAATTCGTAATAATTAAAATCCTCTAAATTCTAATATCCATCTCCATTGTCTCATTTAATATCCACCATCGAAAAGTGTTAGATCGTGTCTCCCATCTAGCCAAAAAAATTTGCAGTAAATCCATATCCAATGGTATCCCGGGAATCTAAATGATGCCCCCAAATCCCCAATCTTGTAGCTAGGATATATTTTCCTATGTCAATCCATCCATCATCACACTAAGCCATGCTACATCTACGATCCACCATATGCGAATATTGCACTTTATTTATATCCACAAAATCACAATAAAAATTCATTAGATGTCTGCGTCATAATTCCACAATAAAAAATCACAATTTACACATCTTTCCTTATATGTTGTTTACATCATTGCCCCCTGGAAAACACCATCGGACCTTGGCAGGATTCCCAATGCCATCAGCCCTCTGGCAAATGCCATTGGACCCCTGGCCTTTTTTTCCTCACAAGGCCATTGACCATGTTGTTGCAGAGGGGCTGGTGGCATCTAGCCAAATTGTGGCCATAACCTCCCAATTTTGACTTTTCAAATATGACAAAATTATAATA
The DNA here is from genome assembly GCA_019776745.2 of Taxus chinensis. Taxonomy (NCBI): domain Eukaryota; kingdom Viridiplantae; phylum Streptophyta; class Pinopsida; order Cupressales; family Taxaceae; genus Taxus; species Taxus chinensis. The sequence goes on from CM034149.1 coordinate 69,043,673, forward strand.
TAAAATTTAAAACCCTCATAAACCAACTTGTATTTTAATGTGACCTACCTTATGACACAATTTTGACTAAGTTTGATAGTATAAAGACTTCAAAAAAGATAAATAAATAAAATGTACTTAATCTACTCAATAAAACTTGATGCAACGACTTACCCATGGGCAAGTGCCATTACGTGTTCATCCTCCTCCTCCATCACCACCTCATACTCATGCCATATCATCTAAACTACACCTCAAATTTGGAATTATAGAGCTTCGTTCTCTCAATTCCATAAAAAGTAATAAGCAAATAACAATCAAAATTATTATATAAATCTCTAATTTCTATTCAAATTTTGTTGCAATTGGTCACAATCTTAAAATGGTAATCATTTTTTCTCTGAATCTTTATAGCTTGCACCAATTTCTTCATCTTGATTGTAATCTCATCCCATTTATTTCAACCTATTATATGACTATTTTTTATGGTCTTTGATTTTAACCTATGTTTTTGACACCATATCATCACAACATTCATCTCTTTGGACCTTAACTAGGTGAATTATGTCTTATTTTACTAATGATCCTCTAGTGTGTCCTTTCATTTTTTCTTCTTTAGGTTTTTAGCAGTATGGATTGTGCCCACATGCGGTAGGATGAGCGAAACTATCAAGTATGCATTAGTGGGTATATTTCATTTTGGCTAGTCCTTTCATCATTTCTTTTAGTACTTACTTTCAGTATTGGTATTACATGCTATATTTTTCCATTGACCACTCCATGTTTTGCTTTTGTGACATTATGTGATCAATTACTGGAGCATATGTATTTGCCTAATTTTTCATTTTTCATCTCACATACTTTTTTTTAATAGGTAAAGAAGGGTTAAGGGGACCCTTCCCTGTACAAAAGTGAAGGAAAATATAATTCATTGAGGATCAAGAGAATATGCATCTTCGAATGACACAAAGCAACCAAACTAAAAGAATAACAAAACTAACAACATAAAAAAACAAAACCAAAAAACTATCTCAGCAATGAGGCCCCTTTCCTTTGGATCTTAACTACATCTTGAGGGGGGAGATAGTCCCTTTATTTTTCCTACACACAAAATTCCAATCCCCTTCTGAATTTGGATTTTCATTTTAATTATAATGGATTGGAATCAAAAATTCAATCTACTCCTTAAGATATTCGGATCCTGATAAGGCATCTGTCTCATTTATTCCATCTTGTTGCACTTCCACTATATCTGGATCAACCAATTTTTTAGAATCAAATTCAGATACAAAAACATATGGATCATTCACAATCAGGTTTTCAGGATTTGAGTTCTTCCACTATGAACTTCTTCCTTTTACATGTTTTCAAACCAAATGAAAATTAGATTCTAAATGGCCAAGGTAAAACATGTTATACACCTTGAAGGGAAGCCTTCATAGTCCAGATTTTGAATCCAATTTTTATCCTCAACTTTGAGTTCAATGGTGGAAAGGAAGTAAAATAAGGTATCCATATCAACCAAGATTCTAGAATACATGGTATGCTCAAAATATTCAATTTTTGGGACAATAACCAAACATTTTCCTAAATTATTACCAATAGCAATTAAATAGATATCCAAACAAAATTTGAGGGGAAGATATGGTAGGAAAATCCATACCAGCTTAACATGGAATGTATCCAAAATGGGGTTAAACAAAGGAAACCACGGTTTCATCAATAACATATGGGATTAATATTCGTAATTTTTTCTAAAAATAAGATCCCTATCTGAAGCTGCATCACATGCTACAATGAAAAAACCACGAGCACTGGGAAAGATATCATGCCTGCCTTCCAAGAGGGGACCCCATTGCCTCAAAATCCATGCATGAAGCGCTGATAGACATGTGTAAAAGTTGTTAAATCTATATATCAAACCATTTCTGTTGAATGAATATTCAAATTGAATCACCTCTTCTTCAAACAAATTGAAGGGGTATATTGAGAAAAATCCTTAAGGGTCATTGATACATCTATTTCCTGAGTGGGTTCCTTAAGGGGCCTATCGGGAATGGGGAATGGTTATTCACATAACCATTATGGGTTAGAGATAATACACAAAGAGAGTTTTTCTATTGGTCTTCGCAATAGTTTTCCTTGCATTCGGTACCCTTATCCTCCTAGGTCTCATATGCACTACATTCAGGACTTATTGCTTGCATTCCACCATTTTTCACCTTTTCCATCCTCTTTTCATGACCCAAAAAACATTTTTTTCTCTTTCCTAACACATTACTTTATTTTTGCACTCTTGGCAGACACAAACGCTTATGGGAAATTGTGTCGGTGGTATATTTTCTCATGGCTAACACCATCACCCTCAGGAAATGGCATCATATATGTACCCTATCCTCATTTGAAATTCAAAAGAAACAAGAAGCTAAGAAATCTTAACCATCATTAATGTAGCCAACTTTAACACAAACTTAATACACTACAAATATCTTGAATTCAAAGAAAATAAATCTTCTTCTTCATTATTGAATAATGAATTAAAATGATTCATAAATAGGAAAACAACTCGTAAATCTAGTTTCCAAGAAAAAACTAACTTTGACTAAATCTACTATAGGTGGTAGAATTTACTATTTTTTAGACTTTACTAAAACCTGCTATTCTTACTAAGTTTGCATGCTTCATCGTATGGGCACACAAATTTCCATGCATCTTCTACATGCCTAAATTAGAGGAATTTCCATATTTATTAAATCCCTAAAATAGGAAAAAAATGAATTACAACTTAGATATTATGCATTCAAGAGACTAAAATTTATTAAATCCCTAAAATAGGAAAAAAAATGAATTACAACTTAGATCCTAATTTTCATCCTTCAAATGGTGGATTTCAAACCCAAAACTGTGTCGAGATGTTCTCCAACCGATTGGGCGGGTGACCAATGCATTCACCTCATTGAAACAGGTTGTTTCAAAATATCAGACTCAAACAAACACCCAGGGAACAAGTTATGACCTTTTCAAGTTCCTGCTAAAAATAGTACATCATTCTCCCCTGCTTGAAAAAATGCAACTCCTGCAAGTTGTCTTCTTCAACTTTCTACCATTTATTTTTATCCAGCTTCTTAATCTCCCACTCTTTGACCCATGTTTTTTCCTCTTGTGTGAATCCTTTCCAATGTACCAAATATCTGTTGTATTTTCCATGTCGTGTGGTCACTATATTTTTTTCCAAAATATGATCCACTTCTTCTTTCTTTTTCACTAGAACCTGCTTCCTCCAATTTATTACTTCTTCAATAAAATCCCCTTCTTCACTATCCCCATGAAAATATTATAATTCTAAAACATTAAACACTGGAGAGATATCAAAATTTTCAAGAAAATATACCTCATAAGCATTATCATTTATCTTCTTCACGATTTTGTTGGGACCAATTTTTTTGTACTTCATCTTGTTATAGGTTCCTTTTGGAAGCCTTTCCTTCTGAAGGTATACCATAACCAACTCACCCCCTGTAACCAATTTACTCCTTTACACATCTGTCATTTCCTTATGCTCATCATTACTAGTCTACAACTTCTTTTGCACTTCTTGTAATTGTTGTATATGATCAGAAAATGCTTCTGCATCATTACTGATTCTATCATCCATTGGTAGTTGCACCAAAACTAACACCCCTTTTGGATTACTCCCATACATAATATAAAATGGGGACTTTCCTATGGATCTATTTATGGAGCTATTATAAGTAAACTGAGCTTGTGGTAATGCTAAGTCCCATTGTTTTGGATTTTCCCCAACTATGCACCTTAACAGGTTTCCCAAACTCCTATTTACCACCTCTGTTTTCCGATCAGTCTGAGGATGATAGGCACTGTTGAACTATAGTTTAATTCTGAACTTCTTCCATAAAGTCCTCCAGAAATGACTTAAGAACCTTTTTTCCCTATCTAAAGTAATGGTTTTTGGAACACTATGCAAGGAAACAACTTCTCTAAAAAATAAATCTTCTACTCATGCCGCATCACTAGTTGTCTTACAAGAAATTAAATGAACCATCTTAGAAAACCTATCAACAACCACAAAAATTGAGTCTTTACCTAGATGTATTTTTGGTAATCTAAAAAAAAACCCCATACTCAAATATGTTCGCAACTCTTTGACAACAAGAAATGGCACATACAACCCTATATTTTGTGTATGGCCTTTCAAGACTTGAAAAATTTGAAACCTCTCCACATATCTTACCACATATCTTATCATCTTTAGCCAATAGTATTTCTCTGATACCAAGGCTATCGTCTTATCCTTACCAAATTTCCCAGTCAATACTCCAATATGTATCTCTTTCACTATATTATCTCTCATAGACCCAACTAGAATACATACTTGTCATCCCTTAAATGGATAGCCATCCAACAAGAGGTAATCATCTTGGAAAGCTCTTGCATTTCTTGACAATGGTTTACTTAACCTTTCAAAAATATCCTTAAAATCAAAATCAGAAAAATACAAATCATTTATTCCTTCAAAACCAACCACCTCATTCTCCATAGATGTAAATAGAGTCACCCGCCTACTCAATGTATACGCAACATGGTTTTGTTTTCCTGATTTATGCTTTAGAGAAAAAGTATAACCCTACAAAAATGATACCCACTTTTCATGCCTATTATTTAACTTCTTTTGTGTATTCACATACTTCAGGGCTATATGGTCTGTAAATAACAAAAACTCCTTAGGCACTAATAGATTCCTCTAACGTCTTAGTGCTTGTACAATTGCAAAAAATTCCACATCATAAGTAGAGTAGTTCTTTCTTACCTTATTCAATTTCTCACTAAAGAAATCTATTGGATTCCCTCCTTAACTTAGGACTGTGATGTATCACAATAAACCTTAAACACTTCATCAAAATTTGGTAGTGCAAAAATAGGTGCTTCTGTGAACTTCTTCTTCAAGAATTGAAAGCTATCCTCAGTTGCCTTTGTCCACAAAAAATCCCTTCCCTTTTTGCAATTTGTTATAGGTGCTAAAATATTGCTACAAATTTTAATAAATTTTTGTGAAATGTTGTTAAACCATGAAATCTTTGTGTTTATGTTATACTCAATGGAGAAGGCCATTCAATAATTGCCTTTATCTTTTCTAAGTCCATATGTACCCCATCTTCTAAAATAATAAAACCCAAAAATACCAAACTCTCTTACATAAACATGCACTTCTTCAAATTTGCATAGAGCTTATCTTTCCTTAACAATTCAAATATCACCCTCAGATGCCTCAAATGTTCTTCTTTAGTTTTACTGAAAAATCAGGATACCATCAAAATAAACTATAGTCATTTTTGTACCCTTCATAAAACATGAAAATCCCATGGGCACCGGCCTATCACAAAGTGGGCAATGAGCACTCACCCGAGGCATGTGCGGACACTGAGTATATCCTTTATGTGAGTTTTGTGAGATGCACCATCTTAGAACAAATAATCAAATGCAAGATAGAAAAGAACTAAACCATGTTCTTATGAACTTAGGAAAAGTTATCATCTCATTGTATGTAGGTAAGATAAATAATAAGAAACACATGGAGATGATTTATATAGAAAGGAAATGCATAAGTATTGAACACACAATATTTATAATGAAGCATTTTATCCATACTATCAAAGTTAATAACCCACATTACATCCCTTGAGGTCATCACAGAGACTCATATAATTATGCAGAGCCAAATCATGCATCAAAGCTATATTATGCTTATCATATTACATAGAATAATGAGAACCCATTCCCTTTTATATGCTATCACTCACAGAGATCTCCTAATCCCTAGCCATACCCTCCATTCTATTTTCTATAGGGATTTTCCTCTCTTCAACTATATCTTTTTCTTCTACTAGATGCTTGTATATATAGCCTTAACACCCACCACCATGCCTTCCAAAAGTTACAGATTGGTCACTAAGTGTCGAAGTGGTCCTTCATGGGAGCATGCTTTCACAGACCCGAGCTCTCCACTCTCCATGATGATGCTCTTCTAGAACCCACCATCGCATGCCTATAATATTCCATTCTTTATTTGGCAGTCACCAGGCTGGCACCATATCCACAAGGGTCATGATTTTTTCATGTTTTTCCTAGGGTGCCGAATATGGCTAAGAACAAAACCTATTTTGCCTTACACGTATGTAACCCACATGCCCAAGCACCTTCTTGTACTTAGCTGATATTTTGGGGCCCAACATCACCCCACACTACCCCAATAAAGGAAATAAAGAATGGTGGATCCTTATAAATGGTTGGGAAGAATAAGGAATGAAAAGAATGAAAGAATGGAGAACTTTTTTACTTCTAGAGGAGGGGGAAATCCTTTCTTAAATCAACTTCTAATTTTCCCTAAGTCTCGACCTCACTCTGAGCCTGCTAACAAAGATCCCCCACCAGGGCACTTTCTTCAAAACTCAGCCCCTCTCCCTTAGCACTCATTGTTTCCATAACTCTTCCATTTGTTTGCACAAATCCTCAAGTGCGTTCATCCTTCGAGTGATTTGAGGGTACAATTGCTTCATCCAGTTCTTGATTGAGCCCTGCGAGGTCTCAATAGCCTCTAATTTCTTTATCAATTTGGATAAGATCTTGTCTCGCTCATCCCTGTTCCCCTTGTTGTTTTCTTGGAACTCCTTGAGTTCCACTTCGTGGGTGGTAACCAAGATAATTGCCACTTTATCTCTTTCTGCACAATTATCATAGGCAGCTTCTACAACTTACATGGTGGCTTTTACATCGCCAAGAATTTTGTTGTACTAAGAAACAATCCCCACCACCTTCATCTTATTTTCTTTCTCTTAGCACACCAACACCTCCTCTGTTGATTCTAGGGAGAGTGGTCACCTCTCCATGGTGAGTATTGGGTCGAGACCTCTAGGCATTGCAAGGATGATCCATACTTTTGTGTGTGTGGTGTTAAGTCTGAATGCTTTAGTATAATGGCATTTGTGATCATCTCTATCTTCTTGTATGCCTCGCACACTCTTGTATTTTCATCTTTCAACTCACTCCTTAAAATGAGTGCTGATTAGCTCCCCCTACTTCAAGTCCTTGGTCTTTTCAATGATCTCCTCTTCCTTTTTCTCCAGCTCTGCCTCTAGGAACTTTACCCTATCATTTCGTTCAAAGAGCCTGGCTTTAACCTCAACTGAGACTTTGTTGAGCACGTTACAGATATGTTCATCTGACAGCCTCTAAGTATTCACCAAGGGGTTTATCCATTTTATTTTTAGTACTTGCATCAATTCCCCTTGGCTTACTTAAAATTCCAAATCATCAATGTGGGACTCAAATTCCCATGACAACATTTTCCTCGTCTGAGGGTATGCACCTTCCTTAGCAAATGAAGTCATAGATAAAAGTTTTTTGTTGGAAGAGTTCTCTAGAAGCGCGTGCAATACTTTGTTCAAATCATCAATGTAGCCCATTCCTTGAACTTGTAATGCTTATGCGCTCTTCCTCCCTATGTGTGCAGCGTTTGGAAAGCTAACAACCAAACTGGGATCTCCTGCCATGAGCTACCATATTCTTTTCCCATGCTCTCTTCCTCAAATTCCTTCATCACCACATCCACGTTGCATTCCACTTATTGTTCCACTAGGTCCTTGATGATTTTTTCCACTTATTTCTCTGCAGCCTTGTCTACCTATTCTTTCATGAGGCTTGGGGTCCTTTTTACTTTTGTAACTTCCTCTCCTCTTACCCCCTTGCCTTGGGTCTCATCCTCTTCTTCATCCTCCTCCTCATCTTCTTCATTATAATCCTCATTTATTTCTTCTTCAGAATCATGTATTTCATAGATAGGATGGTCTTTGCCTCCTGGTTCATCTTCTTCATCATCATCTCTATCACCGATGTAGGTGTCTAGACTCTCAGTCTCTTCTGAATCAGCGTCATGCATCACCTTATACTTCATCTTTACTGGGGATTACAATAAATGAGATTCTACTTTTTCTTTTCCCTTGACATGTGATATCTTCCTTGGAGATTCCTCCTGAGTGAGGGGTTCTTCATGCTATGGCACCTCTTCTTTTGGAGTCTTTCCTTTTCCTGGATACTTCTTCCTCCGCGTGTAAGTACTAGTCTTAGCGCTTGTCTCCGACGTACTTACCGTCTGTGTAGTTTGAACACTTGGTGCCTTCTGCACCTCTTCTCTTTATCTATTTCTAAGCACAAATTTCCTTCTTCCCATATGATATTTGGGGATGAATAAATCATTCTCCAAGTAAGTGCATTTTTCAAACTTTGACTTTATGTGAAGGTATATCCTTATTAAAGCCCTTCCAGTAATTTACAATGTTAGAAGCTTCATCATTTGTATCTCGTGGGAGACGTATCTCTCCACATATGCACACTTCTTTGGGTAGACTAGCTTCTAACACATCTCGCAGTGGTCTGTATCTACCTCACTAAGGTCAAACCTTAGTCTCCTAGCCTCCTTGAACCGATTAATTTCAGCTTAGAAGTATAACATGGTGAAGGAGATGGGTAGTTTTCACCATGGACTCATGTTCTCATATGTCAACCTAAATCTACCAATGCAGAAGTTTTGGTACACTAAAAAAATTTCCTCTCCGTTCATGAGCATGGAAAACTACTAGGGGATTCTCCATTCAGCCCCAAATATGTCACAATATTACTTATACCCATTTTCCAAACATGCTTTGTGAGCGGCCATCATGGTTTCACACGTGTATTTTGCAAATCTCTTTACGGGTGATGGATCCTCTTTTGGATATTCCCAAACAATTTTTTCTGGCCCATCGGGCAATCCAATATCTGAAAACACAATGGTGAGGAAGACATTACCAAAGAGTATCTTCTCTCCCTCCTATACGTTGCTTATGAAAGCGAACAAGTTGTAGATGGTCCCTTCTGATATCTTCCGACATACGTTCAACCATGCCTTATTTATTTGTGTCCAATGTTCTAGGTCATTGATTTTGGTGACTAAGCATGTAGCCATCCTCATCACTGGGTTTGCTATCTCTGAGATTCAAAGTATCTTGAACCCTTCTTGTAGTCATACGCGGCTATAGTCTCCTTAATATCCTCTTTGTTGCTTAGATCACCATCAATGTTATATCCTTCACAATTGAGGTCTGTGAACTTGGATATCAGTTGTGGTGTGATGTGCATCTTGTGCCTCGTGAAATAAAAAATGATCTTCATGTACGCGTGACATCAACCACTGGTAAAGGTGTTTAGGTTTTCCAAAGTAGGGAAATTCGTAAAATTGTAACAACCCATTCTTTTCTAGTTTGACCTTCACCTCATCATTATAAATGGGCATTCCATATGGCCTTCTATTGTTAGTTGGTCAGACCAACTCCAAGGCCATTTCCTTTTCCATTGTGCTCGTACGATGGTTATAATCACTTACGAACATCTTCTGTAGGTGTGACTCCCATTCTTTTCCTAGCAATACCCCATCTAGGTACTGCATTTCCACGTACCATTCTTCATTGGTGCTTGCGATGTAAGCGATTTATTTTCCCTTGCCCTTGCCCTTTGTTTTCTTTGGTGAAACGGTTGGTTTCCTTGGTGTCATTCTTCTGGTCAGTGCTAACACTTAAATCCTCTTCCCCTTGCTCTGTTCTACCACTCTGTCCAAACCCAAAGATCAACCTTGTGAAGAAACCCTTCTAACTCCATGCCCTAACCACCAAACCCTAATTGGAAAAATCCTTTCACAAGATGGCACTTCCCCAACAAATTTTCCCACACTCGTGTAATCCTTCCACACTGGTTTATGGATCTACCCTAGATGCACTCTCATATTTCTTGGATTCTCCTTTCTTCGCACAAATTCCTCTCTGGATGCCCTAGTTTGCAAGACCTTCCTTGTTTTCATAAATGCAAGGTAAAAAATGACTTGCCCGACCTTGTATTTATAGTTTTTCCTTTTTTCTAGCATTAAATGTTATATCACCTACCACCGTACTTTAAAATTAAATGCAGATTTTTCCACTAAGCTGATTTCAAGCACCCTTACCTATGTGCCACATCCTACATGCCAAACCCTTTACAACCCTGTGGCATGCAAAATTCCAACCCGGCTGAATACTCTTACACGCATGTCTACAGCGTTGAAGGAACTTCTTGTGTCCTTTATCCAATTTTTACCCTCACCTACCTTATGCTGTTTCTATGCTCTTCATCCTTTCTGTAAATCCTTTTTGACACCAACCATTCTCTTCCACCTCTTTTCTACATGCTTCTTGCTCCTTACATGCTTTGTATCCATCAACCGAGCCATTCACCATAACTTCTACTGTCAGTTCAATCTTGTATTATGGGCCTATACTTCACATCACTCCACCCCACACTAAAATAGATGTGTGGTTCTCTACGCATACACAACCTTGGAAAAAAATAATGTGGTTACTGGCGCACAAGGCACAAAACAAAAAAAAGAGAGGAATAAGCAACGAGAAAGGGAAACACAAGAAAATAAAACACATAAAGGAAATTCTAGACTAATTGATAACACTGCCTTATTTATAACACCAAGAAGACTTATTTATAGTAGGGCTTTAGCCTACTCCCATTGAAGTGACCTGGTAACCTCGTCCCATCTAGCAGCTTGTAACTAGAAAGCACCTGAATCAAGAATGTACGAGATGATGTAAGGTCCCAACCAATTGACTTTCAACTTCCCAGGATGGCGCAGATACTTGGAATCATACAATAATACCAGCTACCCAACTTCAAACTTCTTGTTCTTGATATGACGATCATGCCATGCTTTTTGTCTTGATTTTTTCATCTTATAACTCCATCTAGCAAGTTATCACCTTTCATTCAACTACATCAATTTATCAATTCTTTCTTCTAGTGCTTTCTCATCAGCTAATCCTCCTGTGTGCACTATACGCATTGATGGTAAAATGAATTCAACTGGAAAACTAGCCTCCTCACCAAACACCAATTGAAACAGTGTGGCCTTGTTCAACCTTTTATAGGTTGTCATGTATGCCCATAGAATGGCTAATACCTTATCATCCCAATCCTGTCTTCCAACGTCACAAATCTTAGTTAATGTATGACTTAGTATCTTGTTAAATGCATCAACAGTTCCATTCACTTGACAATGATATTGGGTAGTCTTATGATGGGCCACCATAAATTATGTTAACAAAATCCTGATTGTTTCATAGAGAAAGTGGGTACCCCTATCACTTGTTAAACTTAAATTACTACCAAGCCTGCTAATTATGTTCTCCCATAAAAACCTAGCAGTTGTCATTACGGTGTAATCCTTTGTAGGTGCTACCTCTTCCCACTGTGTCAAGTAATCAGTGTAAGTGATGATATAGTGTGAACCATTCCTTTGCGTGGATGGTGCAAATTGTCCTACAAAGTTGATTTCCCATTTCTCAAATGGTTCAACATTGACTATTGGTCGCAAGGGAATTTCATCTCTCTTTCTAGGTTTTCCCAGGTGCTGAAAATGGTCACATACCTTACGAAACTTGATGCATTCCTTGTAGATGGTTTCCCACCAAATCCCTACTAATAAAATATTTTGTGTGGCAGCGTTTCCTACATAGTGTCCTCCTGCAATCCCACCATGTGCTTCTTCCATAATGGCTAGGTGCTCATGTTCTAATACGCATCGGTGTAGGACCTTGTCACGACCTAACTTATACAGGTCTCCACTAATCAACATGTAGGGTGTGATCGCGTATTTCCAACTTTGCTTTCTCTCCAGAGCCTTCATCCCTTTCTAGTGCCACACATTATTTTTAATAACACTGTGATATCTTCCAAGTCTGAGGGCATGTGCCAAAATCTAAAAAGTTACATGTCTAGCATGGTATCCTCAATTCTTTGTCCTCTCCTAAATCAATCCTTGATAAGTGATCAGGACCTGAATTTCTCTTTCCTGGCTTCACCACCACTATGAATTCAAACTCATGAAATAGAAGGACCCAACGACATATGTGCCCTTGTAGAATGGGTTTGTTGACTAATTATTTCAATGTCATGTGGTTTGTGTAGAATATGAAGGGTATTTCCAACAGATACTACCTAAACTTATGCAGTGCATAGATCATTCATAATTCTTTACACTCATTAGTTGTGTAATTTTGTTTTACTAGTGTCAATTTCCTGCTTGCAAAGCTCAAGGGATGATCAATAATTCCCTCACCACTTTGTGCTAGCACTGTTCCCATAGTTATCCCTGAGGCATCCACATGCACATGGAAAGGCTTATCCCAAGAAGGAAAACATAATATGGGCACTGTGACAAGACTTTCCTTTAAAGTGTCAAATGCCTTCTGCTGCGCCTCTCCCTAATGAAAGGAAATTTTGTGTTTCAACAATTCTTCTAAGGGCCCAATGATCTTGGCATACCCCTTTATGAACTTCCTATAATACCCTATGTGTCCAAGGAATCTACACACTTCGCTTTGACTAGTAGGTTCCCCTAATCCTACAATATTTAAAAACTTGGAAAGATCCACTAGTAAGTTTTCCTTGCATATAATGTGCCCTAACAGGGTTCCAAATTGAGTGGAAAAGACACATTTCTTAATTTTTATGGATATCCTCAATTGCCGACATCTCTCAAACATTAGTCTTAAGTTTTCACAATGGTCTTTCACATATCCATACACATTCCAGCCATCCAGATAAACTTGAAGAAACTTATGGATGAAGTCCTAGAATGCATGTACCACAATGCGCAAGAAAAAAGTAGGTGCATTCTTTAATCCAAAGGGTATAACCATGTAGGCAAAAATTACCCATTCAGTGGAAAAAAAATTCTTTCTCTGGTCTTCCCTTATAATCTTGACTTGGTGGTATCCTGAGAATCCATCCGTGAAAGAGTAGACTTCATGCTCAGATACTCCCTCCAGAATTTCTTCAGTAAAGGGGGTTGGAAAGGGATCGATGACACACATTGAATTCAGATCCCTATAGTCAACGTAAATTATTATCCTACCATACTTCTTAATACTAATAACATTCAGGCTAATCCATTATAACTCTTCAACTACCTCAACGATACCAAATGATATCATTTTATCTATCTCTTCCTTAACCCATACGTGTAGATTTGGATTCATCTGATAAGGCCTCTTTTGAATCAGGTGTGCACCTTCTTTCAAATTGATCTTCATTTCCCCCAAGGAATGGTGGATTCCTTTGAGTTCATGGTACCCGCGAGGGAACAAATCTTAGAACTAGTGCAATAGATCAATGATCTTTGAAACTTCTTTTTCTGACCAATAGTCACCAATGATAGCCTCCTTAGGTTTGGCATCCATCCCAATGTTAAACCTTCTTCATCTTTAAGGGCTCATAGTAGGCACATGCTCACTCATCAGCGTTATCTATGACCTCACATGTACCCTCTAAATGAGTAACATCCAACATCTCCATCTCTTCTCTATCTATTACATAGACCATTTTTCCCTTTTCTTTTTCCATACACGCACGCTCAAAATGTACTTCCTCTTATTCTTCTTCATTAAGGTGCATCTCCAAATCAGGTTCACCTAGTAATTCTAGTAGCCTATCCTCTGTCATAGCACTATCCCCTATTATAAGGCACTTGATCATTATCAACACCTTATCCACTGATGGTTTGGTACTCCTATACTCGAAATCTTGAATGAGATCAGCCGCCAACTCTTGTAAATTACCCATCTGACGACGCATCTTCGAATGAATGTACCAAGCGTGCGCATAACCTTGTAAGGTAGAATATAACTTATGTACCCATAACGAAGGTGGAAACACTTCTGCGCTTCCCATCCAGGCCTCCTCACATGCTTGGATATGAAATGAAGTGGTCTCTTTACCATGGTAGTCTTGTATAATCGTGTGTACGTTGCTCTTAGAGAACCTTATAGGAAATGTGATTCTAACCTCGCACCACTCTAGGAGGTTCTCCCGATGTGTAGCCCACCAATGCACTATATTCCCAAGTAGGTTATAGCTGAGCATTCCTCTTCTTTCATCCTCATTTCTCCATTGAGCCTTCATTTCCCACAAGAAAACTTCAGGGTATGCCCCTCCAGAGTAACTTGGAAACTTCTTTCCTCCTAGGTGCTTGACTGAACGTGCCTTTGTCACCCTTGTTTCAGGTCCTTTTAATTGTCTCTTAATTAACTCATAAGCTCTATGCGCCCAATTTTCGCATGCCACACTAGTGGTATCACTTAAGGACTGAGCATCCTCAAACTGGATAACTCCCTCCGTGGGGTGAATTATCTCAGGATCTCTGATGGAATGCACATAGATTCTATCAAGGACTTCTTCTCCCAATGGCTCTATATAGGGTGCTGAATTCCCATCCATCAAAGGGATGATCACCCTTTCTTCCTTGTTCTCGAAGATGATATACCCTTTGTTAAACCTTAGGTTGACATTGTTCTTGTAACACCATGGGTGCCCAAGCAACACTGGAAAGTTTTCTACCTTAGATAAGTGCCAAGACTTTGAAGTCTCTAGTGAACTTGGCCCCTTGAATGGTGATAACTTAATCCTTTAGGACTCCAATGGGAATTTCCTTAGTCTTGTTCTCCATATACAACACATTTGAAGATGGTTGCAATGTTGGCCTTCTCATTTGATGCCAGGCATCTAAGGTAAGAACATTCACCTCTATTCTCATGTCGATGAGAATATTTCTCAGAAGCCATCTATCAACAACCACATTCAAAGTAATCTCCTTGTCATATTCAAGGTTATGAGGAGGAAGGTTTGCATGAAAAAACTATCTTTCGCGCTTTGCTTCGGCACGTGGTACCTTCTCCCTTAGCAATTCTCCTAGCAAGGGAATAATATTCTCTTGCGTCAACATTTTACATACTTCCTTGACCTCATCCAGGTCATTCCTTGGAACCTCGTTATCCTTCCATTGCTCCACCTACCTCAATTTCTCCTTGATACATTGGATCTCCCCTTATAAACTTTGAATCATGTCCATAGTTTTTTGGTACACTTCTTTTTGATGGGAAGGGTTTGAGTACTTTCCATGTACTACCTCCTCTCTTAAAACTAGTTTCCTTGGTCTCGGCATCTCCCTAGCATGTGCAGCCTCTTCTCGTGTCATCACCAGTACAGGTTCTAGCTCTAACTCACGTGCCACTCTTGGCATCCATTGTGAATCAGCCTTCTTGAACGCTCACCATAAAAATGCCCTTGTCTTTCTGGTGTTACTGGTTCATATGCTCATAAAGTTATAGACACTCTTCGTACTTGTGTTTCTTTCCACACCATGAGAATTGTAATAGATCAGGACACTCGCATGTATAATGTTCTATAGATCCAAAATTATAACATGTTCCTCATGGGAACTCACTTCATCCTCCTCCATGGTTACTGCAACCACAAAATTCCCCACGAAAACATCTTCCACATGCCCCTCCATCTATGCACCCTTCATAATGATGGTCATCATCCTTAGAACTGCTTGCAAGGCTATTCTGGCACACACCCAGATCAATAACATCATGGATCTGATCAATCAATCTGTAATCCTTGGTATCATGGGTTATAGAGGTTCATATCTTGTAGTAGAAAGAAACATTCTTACAGATTATGTCATGGATTAGAGGGCATCTACTTGTATCATGATTCCCTTAGAAGATCTTACAAGATACCACCATAGTTTGCACCAAATTTCGAGGGAAACTATCCTTTACATGGCCTTGCACTTCTTAGTCTGTACACCAAAGCCCACTACAAACCTCATATACTGAGTTCACAGACAAATTCTCTAACTGATTAGCCATTATGGAAATTTGGGCCTCGAGATAAGGACTAACACCAGTATCAACACTCCCAATACAACTTCAATGTACAGGGTAGCTTCAAATGCCTCACGCTGGTCAGTGAAAGTCTTGTGTGACAAAGCCCTTCTAAATGGTGTTATCAATCCTCTGAAAAACCATTGAGCATGTTGAGAAGGATGAATGTCATAGGAGAGCTTTGAAAAAAGAGTCTTGAAATGTGCATCATACTCCCACACACTCTCTGTCATTCCCTATTGGATCTCTTTCAGAGCGTTGATGCTTTTCTACTCAAACTTTGGAATATGGAACTCTATGAGGAAATCCTTCTTCAAAATGGTGTATTCTACCACTATCTGATGGGGGTCATACTTCCTATACCAACTATGTGTGTGCCCTTGCAACGTTGTTGAAAACTAGCTTGTCTTCCGCTTTGGGGTAGTGATCCCCTTTGCGCACCATAGTAACTCACACTTGTGCACATGCTCTACGACATCTTCAATACCCCTATAGTCTGGTAAGTGCAAGAACATCTCAAAAAACACTTGGGGAGGTGCATGGGGTCCTTTTCCTCCTAATCCAGAGCCTTGGTTCCCTCTGGTGTTTCCTCCTCCACTGGATCCACCAGGTCATATTCCTCCTAACCCACCAGATCCACCTCCTATAGTCGGAAAAGGTCCCGAAGTGGTCACGGAAAGGGTTCCCGATGTCCCACTGAGCTATGTGTTGATGGTCTGTGATAATTTCCCACTACCAGTTGTGTGCCCTATGCCACTCCAAGACGCAATACCAAAATATTGTGTACTTTCACCTTGTCTAAAGATTCCTACAAATATAGGAAAGGATTACGTAGCCATGGATGTTCCAAACAAGAAATTATATCTCTTGGACACCGATCAGTCACTCCCACTGATACCAACTGGGTTAACAATACTTTTCCCTTGATCTGGAAAACCAAGTGCTAGGGATTGGTCGCCAGGTGGGTTCAGATGCGCACCGACGACTCTTCTTTCTCCATGCGACAAACTCTCATCAGAAGATGAAGGGGCTTCTCTCCCGCGATTTCCAAGATGGGGTAGCATAGACTGATTAAGGTTCCACATCCTCTGTATGAACCTCAACTCCTTCCTGCAACGTCTGCCTCCATAGATCCTTCACACTTACAACCTCATATTGTCTAGTCATCTCCCTTTCATGAGCTTCACTATACTTGAGTCATCTTTCCTCCCTTTCCTTTTCAATGGCAATGTCCACCATCTTCCTCCACCCTAGCTTCCTCTCCAAGCTCTCAGAGAAGCTTAGCCGGCCATGGGTAATTATTCTAAACTCAAAGTAACAACCAAGATCTTCATATCTAGAGAAATAGCACAAAAAATTAATTCTCTAGGATCCCTTAGAAACTCAAACTCAGCAACCTCTGGGAAATAATACGTCGAAATGGCATATTCTAAAGTATAACTTATCTGAACCCTCTTCTACTAGTGATCAATAACACGTGTCCAAGTTAGATCTGCATCCTGCAGCCTCTGATAGTCATCTTGGGTTCACACATGCGATCTATAGTACCATCTTGATCTGGATGCATAGGCTAAAATCCATTCATATAGTTCTACTAGGAAACAAAAAAAGAATGTCTCATACAACTCATGGTATAGGTTCTCTTCTACCCATCTACACACATTGAACTCAGATCCAATGCTGAATCTTTGAGAAAACTCATCCTCTGTGATCTTGAACCATGTTTCAACACTTTCTAAGGTCAGGAGCTCTGTCATCACACATCATAGGGACAAATATGCATTCCATTTCTCACAACAACTTCAAAAATAGGTCCCAGCAATGGAACCAAACTGTAGTCATTTTTGTACCCTTCATAGAACAGAAAAATCCCATGCACATCAGCCTATCACCCAGTGGGAAGTAGGCACTCACCCGAGGCACACGCAGGCACCAAGTCTCTCCTTTATGTGAGTTTTGTGAGAATGCATCATCTTAGAATAGAAAATCAAATGCAGGAAAAAAAATAACTAAACCACATTCTTATGAACTTAGGAAGAGTTGTCATATTAGTGTATGAAGGTAATAGAAATAACAAGTAACACATGGAGATGCTTTATACAGGAAGGAAATGCACAAGTATTGAACAGATATATTTTATAATGAAGCATTATATTCATACTATCAAAGTTAATAACCCACATTACATCCCTTGAGGTCATAACAGATCCTCATATAATTATGCAGAGCCAAATCATGCATCAGAGCTATATTATGCTCATCATATTACAAAGAAGAATGAGAACCCATCCCCTTCTATAAGATATCGCTCACAGAGCTCTCCTAATCCCTAGCCATACCCTCTATTCTGTTTTCTACAGGGCTTCACCTCCCTTCAACTATATCTTTTTCTTCTACCAGGCACTTGTATATATAGCCTTAGCACCCACCATCATGCCTTCTAGAAGTTATAGATCGGTCACCAAGTGTCGAAGTGGTCCTTCATGGGAGCATGCCATCATAGATCCAAGATCTCCACTCTGCATGATGATGCTCTTCTAGTACCATCCATCACATGACTGTAATATTCCATTCTTGATCCCACAAACACCAGGTTGACACCTTATCAACAAGGGCCATGCTTTTCTCGTGTGCTACCTAGGGTGTTGAATATGGCTAAGTACAAAACCTGTTTTGCCTTGTGCACCTTCAACCCATGTGCCCTTCTTTGACTAGGTCTCATGTGCCTTCTTGTACTTAGCTGATATTTTGGGGCCCAACATAAACAACAAAAAACTTACCATTGCACTCTCGTAACACATTTTTCATCAACTTCATAAAAGTGATAGGTGCATTAGATAAGCCAAATGACATCACCATCCCCTATCTTGAATGTTTTTTTCCACTCATCTTCTTCTCTGATCTAAATCTGATGGTAACCACTTCAAAGATCAATCTTGGTAAAATATTTATATCTAAAAAGCACATCCATCATATCATCAAAGTGAGGAATTGGGAACCTATACTTGATTATGATTTTTTTTATTTCTCTGTTATCCATCCACATTCTCTATGTTCCATCTATCTTTGGAGTTAATAAAGTTGGAGTTGCACACAGACTCATGTTATCCCTTACTACACCCTTTCTCACGAGCTCTATCACTTTCTTATTCAACTTTGTATGTAATGTCGGGATCATCCTATAAGCTGCTTGATTTTCAAGTGAAGATGCTAGGATCAAATCAATATGGTGCTAGCTATCTCTTTTGGGTGGATACCAGATAATGTAGCCAACTTTAACACAAACTCAACACACTTCAAATATCTTGAACTCAAATAAAATAAATCTTCTTCTTCGTTATTGAATCATGAATTACAATACTTCATAAATAGGAAAATAACTCCTAACTCAAGTTTCCAAGCAAATTCTAACTAAATTTGACTAAATCTACTCTAGGTGGTAGAATTTACTATTTTTAACAGTTTACTAGAACCTGTTATTCTTAGTAAGTTTGCATGCTTATTCGTACGGGCACATAAATTTCCACACATCTTATACATGCCTAAATTAGAGGAATTTCCAACTTTATAAGCTCAAGATACTAAAATTTACTAATGCCCTAAAATATGAAAAAACTGAATTACAACTTAGATCCTAATTTTTGGCCTTTAGATGGCATATTTCAGGCCTAAAAATGTGCCAAAACATGCTCTAACTATTAGGGTGGGTTAATCGGTGCGTTCTTCTCATCAAAACAGGTGGTTTAAAAAAATGGACTCAAACAGACACCTAGAGCACAAGTTATGACCTTTTCAAGTTCTTGCTAAAAAAAAGCATCAGTCATTTTCTCTACTCTTTTATACCATCTTTGCATTTTCTCCCTCTACTTTTGGTTCATCTTGCATTATGTTTGGATTACATTGGAAACTCTTCTTATTGGATGATTTCTTTCACTATTGGGTCATTAGATAGTGAGTCTAGTATAAGAATGGTCTTCCCTTACTCCACCTAATAACAATTCTCTCTTTATGTGCTACTTTTTAGTGGAGATAGATGCATCAACAAGCAACGTACAGGTACATGTGAGTGTTCTAACCCTTCTTCATCATCTTGCATAGATCGGTTTGCTTCCTCCTCATTGTGTTATGTAAACTTAAAATTATGCACGTTTGATGCTAGTTAGCTTATTACTCTTATCAAATACTATCTCCTTAGTCATTTTCATTTTATTCATTGCATATTCATTTCACTTATTTTTTATCCATACCTCTCCACACCCTATACCGATATCTCAGTTGGGTTCCTTCCTCTATCTCGATCGTGGACCTAGGAAAACATAGGTTGACCTAGTGTAAGGGTTACCTCGCTCTAAATATGCAACCATAGCGCTCATTGTATCCCCTTTAAATCTATCTCCTTGTATGTCGGCACATATGTGTCTTGTACTCATTGCCTCAAATACCTTAGTTGAATAGATGAGTATGATTGCAAAGAAATTTGGGGCTACAAACAATAAGGGGGATAATATACTTCCAATGTGTGAATTCTATGGTGACCTATCATAAAAGGAGAAAAATACTATACATAAGTAGTTTAAATGATGCAGTTTCATGAATATATGTATTAAATGATAAACCTGAATTGATCGCATCATCACTAGAATTGTGAAATAGTAAGTGGTGCTCCTTCAAGACCCATGTGGGTTGGGTTTGACTAAGAAGTAGGGCACATGCTTCATGCGTAGTCAGAACTCAGGGAGTAGGAGATAAAACTACCTTAGGAGGAAGAGATGTAGTCAAACTAATAAATGGAAATGCGTAGTGTCACGACATGGGAAAGTGTGATCTACGACCATGGCATGTGTGAAAAAAAAATGACACCATTGGCCTCAAGCAACTAAAGCCTATTTTTGAATGCATAATAAATATTATCTCTACAACCATTAATCATATGGAAATTATAGAATTGTTGGTTATAATTATGTTGTAATTGATGAGGAGGATGCTTCTCGTTAGAAGGTAGATGAGTCAAATTCTCATTAAGTAATGTGTGAAAAATATCACAAGGTCTATTAGAATGTGAGAATTATAATGGATCCCACATAGGAGGGAGAGTGGGACATGTGGACATTTACAAAAATGAGAGGAAATAACATGAGTATGTCTAGTACGAGAGGGGGTACGTGAAGGTGGTGTAATGGTAAGAAGAGAAGATGTAGTAGGTGGGGGAGTGGTAGAAGAAATAGGATCATGTGCAATGATATGGTCATTAAGTATTTATTGTTCTAACGTTTTAACCTTAAATCAAATAAGTGTAAAATATTCACATGTAGCATATAATACTTTTTCTTTCAAAAGAAGTATCAAGTCACAAAAAAAAAAGTATTGCATTTGTAGATCAATAGGATAATAAAGTAAATGATTCATGCAAGATTTAAAACATAAGATATAATCATTAATAGGTTCATAATTTCCTTGGTGCAAAGAAGGAAAACATTTAAATGTAACTTTAGGACCATTCTTAGAAAGAAAAGGTCTAAGAAATGCTTCTTCTATATCAAGATAAGTACTAATAGATCCACTAGGAAAGTGATGATACCAATGAGCATCATATGAGTAAGACTACTAGGAAATGCTTTGAGAAGTAGTATATGATTAGAATGTGGAGCCATAGCTAATAAAGAATCCTTAAGATGCATATAAATACTACTCGTTCCATCAAAATGTTCAAAATAAGGAAAACTAAAATATTTAGAATAAGATTAATTGTAAATATTTTTATTAATAGGATTTCCATAAAGAGAATTATTATTATTCCTAGCATAACAGGCTCTATTCTTGTAGACACAAAATCACGCACTTACTACTATTTACTATACCACCAAGTATGTTGATTTATATATAGATATTGAGTAGGAACATTATTCACTAATGGCACACTTCCTAGTCTATTTGCTTATGTTGTTTTCTTCTATTGATTTTATCTTTCACACTTATCACTCATACACCCAGTTTTTGTCAGGTCACACAAATCCCTGTTTGTTAGTATGCGCACATTTTTCATCAATTGTCTCTGGACACTAGTGCCTAGTGTTGGACACTAGCACCCATGCACTCTTGTCCATCCTAGGTGCCTATGTCCTCTTTATTATTTATCACTTTTTTTACATTTGAGGTCGGTCTTTTCGGTTTTCCCACTCATATCCCAAGGTATTACTCGACATGTCAGTTCATTAGTGTTGAAATTCAAGCAAGAGATCCCTATATAAACACAACATACATACAATTATAATGGCGGGAAATTTCTATCAAGGGCTATCTATCTACATAGAAAAGGGACTGCATCTTGGGCTTATTATTCTACATACACTCTACATAGAAAGTGGAAGTTCATTTTTCCATCCACACATTTACATTTTATCTAACTACCACTCGTTATCTTGTTGTCATCATTGCGGGGGCAATCTAGGAGCACTATTGCACACAAAAATACATAAAACTAATTTGGGTCTAAGATGTAGTGCAACACTCCATCATAAGATCACTCATTTGAAAACTGAGGATAGTCTAACCCCTTATTTTACATCTTTCTTTCTTAGGATTTGATGTTGTTTGAGGGTTTTATATGAGATTATTTGTGTTGCATATTTGTAGGTAATTCGGTGATCCAAGTGTGACATACATGAGATCAACAATGAACAAGTGTAAAACCCTAGTGATAGTTCCAAAACCAGCTTATGACCTTTTTGGCAGACTTTAGTGCCCCACAAAGGTCTAGGGCACCCGCAGGTGCCCTCGTCCTTACCCAGGAACCCGTGTCTAGACATTCATGACACCTCTATATTTTTATGAGATTACGACATTCTAAGTTTTTGTTTCATCAGTGCGTCCAGTCTAGACACGCTCCGAGATAAGAAAAATCAAGGTAAGTGTCCTATTTCTATCATTTTATTTCATAATTACATCAAATAAAATTTCCTAACATTTTTATTTCATTGTATATCAGTATAGCAATTTTTAATTTCATATTTCTGTAAATTTTATTTGATGTATCTCAACATTAAGGGTATGGATCTTATTTTTAAAATCACCTATAACATGTATAAGAGAAAGAACTTATTGGGGAGCAATTTTTTAAACATTATGGTGTTCATTAAAGGGTTGAATCTTGCCATTATAAATAGCCATAGTGACACTAATGGGTTGAAATTAAATCTTGGGATCATTGAGTAGAAAACTAGGAATAAGAACATGGGAAGAATAATCAATAGGAAAGTAATTTTGCAAACTTTTATTAACAAGATCATCATAAGAAGGAACACAAACAACACACATATTTTCCTTCTGATCATCATTATGTATGCTATCTTTAGGAATATAAGGAGTAGAAATACATGTGTCACTAACTTTTTCAAATTTTAACACATTAAGAAAAGGAAAATGAGTACTAACATCATTAGGAAGAAGACAAGAGGTGGAGAAAGAATGATATGAGTTTTAAGGCACGATATTTTATGAAAAAACACTTGGTTAAGAAAAAGAATAGGAAAGTTGAATATCATTATCAACAATAATAGGATAAGCTCCAATGATTAGTCCCTATATAAGTGGAGAGGAAGATAGAGTAGGGTGAAGTAAATTTAGGATAACATCGACAACATCAAGAGATGTACGAGTTTCACAAACATTATAACAAGACCTTCCTCATTTGAAAATTTGACTAAATCTTCAACACATGTATCATTTGTAGCAATATAATCAATATCACTATTAGGTTTTGAAGATCTTGTAGCCTCGATAAGAGGTAGGAGTAAAACTTAAAGACTAAGATTGATAAGATTTGTGAAGACAAGAGAGAATTTTGGATGAGGTGTAGCAAGAATATGTGAATTATGATAGAAGGCCTCTTCCTCTTGGGAATTAGCAAAAATAGGTGGAAGAAAAGTCATAGACTATGATCATACTTTGGGGAAGGAGTTTTGGGATGAAATTTTCATAATGATTTTTGATAAGTCATGAGGATTACACAAATGAACGATCCTAGGGAAAGCTAGGGTTCAATCAATAAGTAGGTTCAAAAAATGATTAAAATATTAATAAGAGAATTGAGATTATATTAATACAAAAGTAATAAAACATCTATCATGCAAGAAATAAGAAAGTATGTACATTAGGGAGATAAGAGTGACTTAGCTTATATTCAAAGATCTGAGTTAATAATGGGATGAAAATTGAGTGGAACAAGATGGATTTGAACTAAATATGCTTCATCTAAAAAATTGGTTTCTCGAATTCCTTCATAAAAGAGTCCCCAGATTGGGACTAGACCACTTGGGTGTTAGTTTTTGAACTAGACATTAGTGTCTTGGTAGCAGCTCTACTTTTGATCCTTTAAGGGTATGAACTTGTATTATTCCTTTTATTCTTTGTTCTATCCATTTCATTGTAGGGTTTCACTGTCTCACCGAAACCTAAAAAATAAATCCTAACTATCTGCACAAGGATCAAGAAAACATTAGATGAAATAAATAATGCATATGCTTTATTGAGACTGCCCTCAACGGTCACCCCAATGTGATTGTGATTGAGAGTTTCACTACATTTCACACTCTATAGAGTTATAGTGTATGTGTGTGATTGAATTGTGTCCCTTGAAGCTAGGTTTCCCTTGTGTCAGTCGCACCAAGATAGTGGGCTAAAACTAAATTTCCCCCAAGATGAATGTGTGAGATGGAATTTAGAAATATCCCTCCTATGCAGTGAATATTGTAGCCCAAATGCATTCCTTGAATGTTTCTTTTCTCCCAAGTAGTTATATCCCAATTTATCTAGCCCCTAATAATAGTGCGTAAGTCATGTATATATATGATTAACTTCTTTGAATTTTGTCATTATCAACCAAAAAGGACAACCCAAAGTGATAAAATATATTTTACAAAATATAACAAGTAATGTGGTGATTCAAATTTGAGAAAAGGAAGAAAAATGACATAATTTCTTAAAGGGGATAGTAGCGCCAGGGTGCTCCTATCCTTAATGGGTGGTAGTTTCCAGGATGCTTGGAGGATAAAAACATAAAATAAAAATATGGGTCACACATTTTCCAATCTTCACATGTAAAGTAGTCACTCAAGAAAAGTAAATTATAAGAGTATCAAAGGATAAAGCAATGTAAAATAAAAACAAGTGTTGTTAATGTCTAGTTTTCTTACTTAGGAATCATGCATATAATAGCATACTTAGAGGCTTAAAGTAATTAGTAATTAGTAAGTGTGTGGTTTCATATTTACATTGTGGCACATCCATTCTCGTGGCTCATGATCTTGATTAAAAAATAAAGGCATCTCTCATCATCCTTCCATGGTTTTTCATAGGTTTACCACAAACTTGGACATGACCCACCAACTATTCACCTTGTGTATTATTTTGTCTCTACAATATTTTTACATCAAATATTCACATAGGAAAATAAATCTCATTTATCATGTCACATGAACATGAATGATTCATATGTTCTTGTTATCTAACATGCAAAACTGAAAATATGAAAAAACAAACATGAAGACAAAGTCTTCATCACCTCTTGTAGCCTCTTCACTTGATTACTACAAAAACTAGTTTCCGTTATTGTTCTCACTAGTTTGGGCATTTATCATTTCTACGCACTGTATTCACTATACTGCAATGTGCATCCCATTGCTAGCAACTTGTGAGTGGATGTTGACTGTCCTCTTACATTTGTTTCCTCCATCCTCCAGTAATGGAACTTTTAACTCAATAGAATGTGAATATGAGGGTCATTTTACAATATGGACGTTGACTTTCACTGAAAATGCTTCCATAATAAATTTTTGAATTATTTTTTCAACACTTTTTGATGAAACTAATAATACAATGACTTTTAATGTCAATGATTTTTAACTATAGACCCCATAAACCAAGAAAATTATTAAAACACAAAAATAGACTCAAGAATGTATTTTACAAGACACTATAAACATCGATTAAAAATTAGTAATTACTTTGTAACAATGCAAATCCTATAAAAATACCTAATATAACATATGCCAAAATAGTTATTTATTTTACTATATAATTGTGTGACTTTACTATACTAATTTCTTTGACTTTTTGCTTCAAATTTTGACATGGAAATACAACAAAAATCTAATTAAAAATATCTACAGACCTGTCATGAGTCACACAAATTAACATGACAGACTCTTCCTTTCCAAAACCAAATGTATATGATTCTAAATTTCAAATGGTTAAGTCTTTGACTAAATTATCTTGTTTACTTGTCCTTCAGAGTACTACTCAGATGTTTTCGTTCATTTGGATACTTTTAAACACCGTATAAACTAAATGAATCAAAGCATTAAATCTGTTAATTTCATGAAAATGATCAGTTAACCACTGCATTAGAAGATTCATTTATTTATTGAAATGTTTGGCATGAGTTTCAATAAAATAGACCCAACATGAGGAGACATGAAGTCCTAGAAAAAACAAGCCATTGAGAAATTTGGAAAATGTGTAGTGAGGGTGTATTTAAAAGATGTGGCACAACTGGTAGATGGAAATAATAGTCACTTAGACCTATTACGGTCCATAAATGAATAACCCAAATAGAATTTGTAGATTTAAATGCCATCATAAAACACTCTCTTCACATTCTTTTGACCTACGCAGATGAAGATCTTAATGAAATTAGAGGCACAATTGATTTCGACACTTTGTATTTGAATTGTGTGAAGAACATGAGACATGATATTTGTTGTATAAGCGGTCATCCCACACAAATTTGGCAGAAAAATCTAAATGACAAATCATTGTGAATGTTGGAAATCACATGGAATTCAATGTACCTATGGCAGGGATGTGCGCATGACAGAAGGATAATAAATCAAAGAAAATATTAACACGCACATATGTCTACAATTAACATTCTAGATCAAAATAATACATGGTGTGATAAAACTCAGTCACCAACAATCCTGGAAAGAATCGCATAAGATTATAGAGTGCCGGTGGAAATTTGAATTGGATATATATGGGCAAAAAAATGTTTTTAGAAACTCATTCCAGAAAAATGATAAGTCTTTTAACACACACTTAGGTATAATTTTCTTTAAGCATGTAATTTTCAATTTCATACTTAAACCGGAGTAAATTATAAAAACTCAAATTTGGTATTTACACTTTGGAAATCTTTGATTTGACTATACACTCTTTCTTTGATAAACACTTCTCCATTCCCACTTAGCACTTTTTGAGCTCCATTGTTTAGCTTATTTATCTTTGCACACTGGCATGTCTGAGACATCCCAAGAATTCAGTAGATTAAGTAAGTGTATAAATATTAGCTTACCAATTCCAAATATCATTTAACATGTTCCTTTCTCATGTCGAAGACCATACAATTTGGGCAAGGCCGTATTGTATAGTCCTGACCTCTTTGTACATTCCTGACCTATTGTATAGCTTCCAACTGCAATTTCAAATTTAAATCTTTTGTTGGGTCTTATACTTCTCTGGGTCGCCCTTTCTTAGAAAAATCATCTACACAAATCTCTATAAACAAGTAAACATTACCTCATTCGCTAACTTGGAACTCCTAAGGTAATGCACTAAAACACTCACTTCATACACTTGCAAAAGACATCTAAAGCTCCCTAAATATCAAATTTACATATCTACAGTTACTAGAGAAGCACCCACACTAGGACTAAAGTTATAAACCAAGTCAAAATAAGCATGGTCTTAGCATTTGCTAATCTGATTGATATATCTAGATATCACATGCTTGTAGAGAACGATGTGGAGTTGAGGTCTCTAAGGAGAAGTGTCAACACTGACAGTGCATAGGGTGACCAAAACCCTTGTAATGTTTATTTTGTAATACTATAGAGTCATGGCTCGGGTTTTATATGATGATAAATTCACTCAGAGAGATTCGTTACATGTGCAAAAACTAGGGTTTGACATAAAGAAACAAATATTAAAAATCAAGTACCCCATAAAGTTGTATAGATTGTCTTAAATAAGGTCCAAGACCATACTAAATGTCTTGAACCATGTGGTACGATACCGAACATATTGTATAGCTCTGACCTCGTCATAATAGCACTTCCAGTCATGTTTTTTAGGGTTTCACATGTTTAGTTCTCTCTCTTTTTCTATGGTGTACAGTATCAGATCTTTACAGAAATCAGTTGTGGCAAGTTAAGTGGATCTATACCTCTATATTGTACTTTTAATTGCATGTTAGGATAAATGGTTTGTTGAAATATTTCTTACTTGATCTACGTTACAAATTTGATTTAGTGTTTATATTGTATCATCCTTGTTAGATCCGTAATCAACTCTAATATATCCTATGCCTAATTAAATTGATATAGAAACATAATATAATGTTAACCAATTCTAGGCTATATCAAAAGTTGATTATCACTTCAAGTTGCTAGTTTTGAGTCAAATAAATATATCTAGTAATTTATAGATTAAAAGAAACCTAGCCTATTTATTCCTTCCTAAGATGTGTGTGTATTTATGTGCAACAACTTATTAATTATTGGTTCAATGTAGACACTTGCTAGTGTGTATCTAATCCTAAAAATTACCTTGACATGGCATAACAAAAGTCATTACCCAAATACATTTACTTCCACTCATTTCTTACATATACCATATCATGCATATAGTTTTCTTCTTTCCCTTGCCACATACATATCATTGCATTCATTAGTTCCCCTAGCTATAACTACTAAAAAGGAGAAGGAAAATAAGGAAATTCGTGTAGTTGGAAAAAGAAGGAAAGAAAAATTCTAAACCTAAATCCAAAAAAAAGAGAAAGTTCAAGAGATAACAAATTATAATTCCAATCAACACATCGAGTCAAATTCCAACCCTTTTCAATTTTAGGAAGCTTATTAAATGATGTGCATGAATGAAATATAGTGAAAACATCATAATACAAGGAGGATACTAAACTATTAATGCTCATCATCTTGTTTGGTAAAGTGATCCGAATAAGGCTTTTATTAGCTTCTAAACATTGTATGATATGTACAATGAATGGCATACTAATCCTTAGGAATGTTTTAGGATTGTTTTTTAAAAGAATAAAAATCTGAATGATAAAGGAAAAGAGAAGATTGGTGTTGAAAAACAACCAATGAGGATTTCGGATGGGATAAAACCACTTTTTGATCTTCTAGAAATCACTGATAATATTTTTTTTTCTTTTGATGTTTTTGATAATTGTTGTTGTGATTAGTTGTGTGAGCCTTGGGTTTCCTAGCATAGAGATTGACCTTGAATACCAAATGGGTGCCATTTTTAAATAACCATGGGAAACATTTATCTTTTTTTATTAACTGATATTAATCAATCCATTCCATAAAAAAAATTGTGTTTGTATGTAAAATAAAGTTAACTAGATTTTATACATATAAAGAATAGTATCTCAACTTAAATAACAAAAATTTGAGGTTTAGTTTCTAGATATCAAATAAAATATAAGGCCAACCCCAAAGATTATTTCAGAGAAAATACTTTCCAATGTCTTGGCTTTATGAACTTTGACACTATAGTATAAATGTAAGAGTGAATGGTGTTCTTTGACAACTTTAGAAAGCTTTTCCATATTTTGTTTTGTTTTTTTATAGTCCCTCCAAATAAATTATGTACAATTATTTCTAACTTTTCTTTCGTAATTTTACACTCCCTCTGTTTCACCTGATTTTTAGATCATTTCTTTGAAGTGTTGAAAAAACAGATAGGGTAACGGGCGTAGGAGGAATACCTGTTCAGATGTTGGTTGATGGGTTGTTGTGCACATATGACTTTTGAATCCACAGCTGATCGTGAGAGCTTCCTTTTGGCTAGGAGGAACTACCTGTAATGAAAACAAGACACTAGAAGGAATTAAACAATATGGGCAGTGAACTTCCTAGCGTATGCTAGATCCAGGAAATATGATACTTCCTAGATGGCTGTTAGTCCACTGTTTTAAACAATTTAATGTTGTAAACAAAGTAAATCCTATTGTTATTTAAAATGATTTAGGTATCTCACTTAAAAACACAATAAGAATAGATCTAATCTAACAGGCTAAGCTAGAATAGAATCCAAAGGTCAAATGATTGGCTATGGGTCTCTGCAGGTTTGATAGAGGTCTCGGGTAGATCACAGGTGAATGGGGGTGATATGAAATTTGGTGTGTAGGTCTCTGTTCTAGGCTATGTGGGAAAATACAAAGACCGGTGTCGGTCAGGGGTGATTGACGACGGTTAGTTGTAACTGGTGCCGGTTACTGTGAGATCTGAAAATGTCACAAAACAAGCTGTGGTCTCCTTTGTGATTGCACAAAGGACTTTGGTGAGTCGGGGTGAAATATTGGGTTACTAGAGTAGGATTTTGCAAGATTTTAATGGGTATACAGAGGTAAAAATGTCAGAGAAGGTCAATAGGGGGCAAGATAAACAATGGATGATAAAATGATGACGAAATGAAATAAACCACGAAAGTATGATTACTTGGATTTCATTCCTGAATACCTGTTTGTGAGGGATGGAGGTGTTGATGATGGGTTTGAAGGTTGCAAGTGATCACCAACTGAAGAAAAGCTTCTACATGGGCTGCATGTACACTCCTCTTTGCTTGGATGTATCAGATCATGGCTGGGATGGCTGTTGAAGAGAAGATGCTCAATCTCCTTCCTTGCATGTGAGTTTTCATTAGAATTTTCTCTCTGAAGATGCGTTATCTCTCTGAGATGTGTTCTTACTTATCAAATTTATCCCAATGTTTGCCAACCTTGAGAAAAATGTAGTTTAGGTGTTAAAAGGGGCAACCGACGGCGGTCTGACTTAACTGGCGACTGTTATGGGTAACTGACGTCGGTCAAGGTGGGATTTACTAGGTTTACTAAATTAAGGAGATCCTCCTAATTTCCTTGGATCCTGTGCCGCTATCCTGCGGATTAGACTGAGAGCCTCTTGTGAGCATGCGAGAATGTGGTTAGAGGGAATGTACGCATTGATTTTTAGGGTTTGGGTAAGTCTTAGTTAGTTATGACAACTTACTAAGAATAGGTTTCAGGGTGAGTTGGTTTGATGAGGTGTCTAAGTGAAGTGTATGTGTGGATATTATTTAAATTAAGATATTTAAATAATAAATATGGCGAGGATAATGAATTAATTTAATTAAATTAATATTAGTGGAGTGAAGGGGGCCATGGCTAGGTTAATGTGATGAAAGGTGCTTATTTATCGAGGGATGAAAGGGCAGTTTGACCTAATTTTAGTGTCTACACCCTCAAAAAAAAAGATCATGTACAATTATTTCTAAACATATAACTTATATTCTAAATCTGATACCCCTCATCAATACATTTTAGACTTATTTCTATGACTTTGAAATTCAACACCCAAATGGATTACCCCTCCCATGATGGCTTCTAATTTTGGTGGAAGCCAAAGGACATTGATTATTGATGCACGACCCAATACCAATTTAAGTACTACATTTTTTAAATAAGGAAATGTGGAGCAAAAACTATGGATTTCTGTTATTCATCTTATATTATAAATCTGATACCCCTCATCAATACATTTTAGACTCATTTCTATGACACTAAAATTCAACACCGAAATGATTTACGCCTCTCATGATGACTTCTAACTTTGGTGAAAGCCAAAGGACATTGATTATTGATGCACAAGTACAAACCAATATCAATTTTAGTGATACATATTTAAAGGGAATGTAGGGAAACGACCACTGATTTCTGTTATTCATCTTATCGGAGGTAAAAATAGAAGGTGACAGGAGGATAATTATAAAGATATTATTCATATTTGTTACATTTCAACAGTGCACATGCTCACTGAAACACTTGTAAATTATCTATAATAGCACAAGATGTGTTTGTCTTTAGGGTTGGCTACATTTGGCGTGATATACACATATTCCTTTCACATTAAATACCAAACAACAAAATGGTAGAATGGAAAAAGAGAATAATTGGGAATTTGAAATCATTGCTAACACCTATTGGTAACCAACACGTAGCTCTACGTCAACCCCAACTTGTAAAGAAAGTTTCTTTTCTTTTTTGACTTATTCGTTACTGTACTATGTTGTTTTAATCTTCAAAATAATATGTATATGAAATACACTATGGATTTTCCTGACCAATCAATTAAATAATTTACAGGAGAGATCCACTAATCTAAGTATTTGTTACTCCATGAAACATTTATTCTAACACAAAAAGTCATTTAGAATAGATATCACATTGAAAACTGGATTGCTTAGATGAGTATGAATTATACTTGGTATATGTTTCTCGATATTGTTCATGATTGAGGCTCTTGATAAATAAAATTAAATCTCCAGGCTTTTCTCTAGTGTACCACAAACTCCACAAAATCCGTTTTCTTATCATTTTGCAAAACTAGGTGCCCAATTCTAGGGTTTTGAAAAAAGAGATTGATTTCCCTGAGATCAAAACATAATTTCAAAACTACAAGCAATGATTTTGGAGCTCCATACATAATGTTTTTTAATTAAAATAGTGTTTTACTAGTTCATGTCCGCTACAAACATGTTGATGGTTATGGGAATAGGTTAAGAATTCCAAGAATGTGATGTTTACTTTGTTATTCGTTTGATGGGTTCTAAATATATGGCTCTAAATTTTTTTTTTGGTTATCTATTCCTAATAATTATTTTCATATTTATGTGAAATTAGATTTTCTTCTAAATCCATCTTTTATAATTTATTGCAACATAAATATTATTTATATAATAATATATGATTTTTTTACTTAAAATATAATTACATGTTTATGGATAAACATATCACCTACCAACATGCAAACAAAAAAATCAATAGAATTGTAATTCTAACCACCAAAAACATTCCCAGAGAAATTCGATGTAGAAGAGATCTAACAAGCAGGTTCATGCCTAATATTCTATCAATTTGAAAATGGAAGTTTTTAAGTTTACAAAACTATGACATAAATCTAGAAAAATATCTCCTTTTTTCCCATATTTAAGACTTTTTATTATGCTCCATTTTTCTCCTTATATACTCTACAAACTAAGTTAACATTGATTAATTGATCACCTTTGATGCAAGATCTACTTTAACTAGGGCATGGCAAAATTTTGATATAGACTCTAAATGACAATTAACCCAATAGAAGGCACACCAAGTGATTCACATAATACATTCCAATTTGGGTGTGTATGTTCATCATTTATCTCATTCATGATAGGTTAGTCTTAACAATATTTTAGATAAGGAGCTATCTCATGCCTAGATACATTGGAATGTGCTATTCTAAGGAAAATTCATAATAGATGGATCTATCGCTGATACTATTGAATGGGTTCAGCCTGTAAAATAAAACATTATTGATACCTAATATCTAGTAACATTTTTCTTTTTCTCCACTATACCTACTTAAAACTTTTCATGGACATTTAGAGAACCTCCCAAGGATTCTGGAAAAGTTTGGTTTTCATCCTGGAACCTTCATCTCAACCCTGAAACTACAAAAAACCACAAAACTAGGGTTTTTCTCTCTTCCCAAAATAGCTAGAACACCAAACCACCACCAAAATGAGATATGAGGAATCCTCTTCAACCATCACGCATCACTTTTTCTTTCCAATACATTTTGGATACCAAATAATTCAAATCTTCCAAGTCGCTCTAGAAGGAGGGTTTTGCTAGGGTTTCTAACCAAGTTATCTTCCTAACAATTGTTCATAAAAATAATCTTAGATAAATGGAAAATCATCCCCCAAAAGCTCTATGTCCCATGCAATGTGTGTGTGAGTGGGTGAACAAAACAAGTTGCCAATTGGAGCTGATTTCTCCTTTTATAGAACTCAATTTTACCAAAAATGACATATCTTGCAATTCGTTCATAAGTTTGACCTGAAAATTTTCATAAAGCATCATGAAAAAATCCTCTAACTGACTAGAATATCATCAATGCGTAAATATGCATTCAACTCTCTAGCCATAGTGACTTACATGTGTTTACTTCTTCACCTTCTTGCTTCCCAAGGACCATGAAACATCATCAAACCATTGAGAAATTACATGAAACTAGTCATGCAATAGCAATAATATGTCATAAAACCTTTCTCATGCTTGGATATGACTACCTTGACCCACAACTCATACATCTAACTCATTTTGTTTGTGCTAAGACTAGGACTAGGCCTAGAATGACCTGATTCAACCATGAAAAACCATGAACTGATCATGATAATCTCATACAGAAACTTGGACACATCTTGGACCTTTTTTGACCTCATGAAATCCTTAAATAAAATTTGGGGAGCTCATACCATGACCATACCTACTAGACCATGCTCCAGAATAACATAAGACTTCACCAAAATTAGTCACTACCAATCAACCTTCATACTTGACCTTGACTTACACCTCATGGAGACTCATATGACACAAAGACACCATTTTCCATCAATGGACTTGACATCAATGACAAAAACTAGAATCAATGGCCAAAATGAAGCTTCTATGAGAATTTTGTATCCATCTTAATAATTGTTAAGACATCTAAAACTCATTCTACACACATGTGCAATCATACAAAATTTCATAAAAAAATTATTTAACGTATGAAGAAAATGTTATAGACAGAATGTGAGCAACTTACAGCCTTTCAAATAAATAATACAACATCACAAAGTGTATTTTATATTATTATATGTTTCAAATCATATCATATCTCTCCAATTAGGATGTTTTTTTTAAGAAACTTAGAAAGGGAAAAATTGTCCATTTTCTCCTCACATAACCACTTAAGTTTTCATGGAAACTGACCATTCTATCAAAAACTTCCATATTAATTATGTTATCTCTTTCTCCTCCTCTCTTTCTAATGTATCACCATATCTTCTTGTACACAAGGTGTCATGTATCAAAACTTATACCTATGATAATAACTATTTATTCTCCAACCAACATACTATATATATATATATATATATATTCTTATGAAATAAGTTAGTTCCAATTTGAAATCCTTCTTAATGAATTTCTCAAGAATTGGAATTTCTTTCTGAAAAATCAGAAAAGGATCATACTTTAAGAGATTTAGCTTTCTTTATTTCCCTTCACCTACATAAAACTCATATTGCCATGTTCTTATATATATTTATCATGTTTGTAATTATTCCTTGTGTGGAACTATATGAAATTACCCAACTTATATACAATTTTCCTTCATATTTTGAAAGAAACTTAAGGGTCTCTAAGCTTCTAAAATGTCCTTTTATTCTTTTCTTGTTAGTTATGACATCACAATATAACATGTTGAGATGGAAAATATTCAAAACATATTTCAAAAGATGGTAGGCTGATTGATGTTTTTTAAACCCTTCTATTCGATTGCTTAATATATCAACATATTTCATAAACATATCTTAAGAATAGAGGATGCTTCCTACAATTACATCCACTATTTTATTTAAGACTTTGAATTTAATCACATTAACTTGTGGTTAGTAAAAATGTATAATTTTTTTATCAAATATTCTACAAATTAATTTAAAATATGAAAGGAAAAATAAAATTACATCTCTATCAAAAGTAACAAAGTTATTAAAAAATAGAAGTGCACCTAGACATTAATTCAAAACTTGTAAATAATATGCCTCATGCCTCTTGATGGGTTTCTTGCATAAAATAATATGTTAGTCAGTAAACTATAATTAAAAGGTAATAGGAAAAATTTCAAATAATCATTTTATAACTTAAACTAATTATTTGTACATGCCTATAAAACTATAATATTGGTTTAAGATTTTTGTCATAATCTTCACTCTTTTATTTTTAGTTCACACAACTTCTAGTTTATAAAACCACGCTTTCTTTCGGTGAAAATATTTCTAGACATAAGAATAGCTTATGCTTTCATCTTGCACATTGGCTTGATGTATAAATGAATTAATATTGGAGTATAACTCCTAAATCTATACTTGGAATCTTTTATGGGATACTATCAGTGAAATAATTTGTCATGGAAAAAATTGGATTTTTCAACGCTCATGAGATTAAATCCCTCCACTTCAAGATGGGACAACTCCCATTTATTGAACTCTGGATCATTACACTATTTCTAACTCTTGGGGTGGTGAAAGATCGGTCAAGTGCAGAAACACCCTTGTTGTAACTGAAACTACAAGAGAAAGAGGGATAAATGTATACGGTGGAGGAGCAGAAAACCGTAAGAGAAACCATGGGAAAAAAGGGAGAGGGAGTTATGAACTAATGGTAGTAACTTAGATTTAATCAACTGATAACTTAAAGGATGTCTACTTCAATTAGAAGACGCAAGAACATATACACAAAACTATGCAAGTTTGATGAACCAAGCACAATTAACACAAAGTTAAATTGATAATTTCAATCCATGAGAGAAATTACAAAGCTTTTCATTTCTGTATTTAATTGATGTACATTCAACTGAGTATGAAGTTGTGAAAATGGAGGAAATTTGCAATGCAAGGGAATGGAAGAATACAACTTTCTAGAGAGGGTGAAAATTGTTATCCTTTGGAATAGAGAGAGAATTACACTTTATAGAAAAATCTAGTCACTTTTGCATTCCTATATGAATTTTACTTTAGATTGCAATCCTCAATGAAGAAATAGAAACTTTAAGTGACGTAAGTCACTTTTTACAAAATTGTCTCCTCAACAAAGAAATAGAATCCTGGAGAGAGAAAGAGAGAATAAAAGATAGAAAATAGATGTTGTAGAATTAAGTCTCAATCTTCCTTCATGGTGGAGATGAATGTTACATCTAGATATGATATTCTTCAACTAATTATCTGATTATAACACATCTATTCTTGGACCTAGAAATGATGTTTCATGCCTTATCTAGAATGGTTTCCTTTTAGTATATCTTGAAATCTCTCGTTTCACCTCTTCACCTCTATGAGAAATGGTAATATGAACATAATATCCTTTCTTCCATATGATAAAATACTCCTCTTATGATCATTATGAAGGATGCACGTGTACCAGACATGCCTCATATTCAAAAACCATGATAGTGTTTGGAGCTTCTTGAGAATTCTTGGCAGAAACATACCAATTCTCACAACCATGGTTCCCATTATTAAATCATTCAAAAAATTCAATTGGATTTTTTTATTAACAATCATCCCGTGTGCACTAACTCTGATTACCATATGATTTTTCTGTTTTTCATCATTTGCATTAGATCCTCGAAATCCACGTGCTCCACTAGAACTAAAATGGACCCATATCCAAAGTTTTGGAGCTTTATTTTGTATTTTTATGATCATAATATCCTTATAAAGTGGTAGTAATTCTATGGGTAATTTAAAATGGATTCTGCAACCGTTTTCAAAAATCCTTAAATTTGAGTGTATTTCAGTGTTACGAGAAGTTGGTTTCGTATTTCGGGAAAAACAAGAGAAAATAAAATCCAAATTGGAAAATAATTGATTCATTGGAAATACATTCCCAATAAAATTATACACTCTGAATTTGGTGAGATTCCCTCATCAAAATCAATGGGAATTTCGAAAACGGGTTATGGCTATAGGAAAAGCTTGAAAATTGGTGAAAATAGGAAATAGGGGAAATCCCCATTTGATCACTATAGGAGAAATTCTTATCCATTTAGGATGATATTTAACTCATTTCAAATATATTGGGGAGAGGAATGAATGTTCCAAATTTGAATAGGTTTTCTCGCTGGGTTTGGGAGAACAAGCTGAATTAAATTTCCATGGACATGGGGATTCACAAGGATTTTAGAGTTTTATGAAGTTTTGGATCATAACTGAAGAAATTATTATTCTTAAATTATGTAAAATATCTCAAAATTATTGGATTGAAGAGAGGAATGGAAGTTCCAAGTTTTAAATGAGTCTCTCATGGGGATTTTTCACAATATTCTTTGTAAAAAAAGTGTTTTTGGGCAATCTGGGAGTATGATGGCTAGAAAAAAACACTCATGAATATATTTTTGAGGATTTTATAACATGACACAAGTCTTATATCATGGTTAATTCATTTTCAAGAGGAATATGTGGTCAAAATTTGGAGGAAACAGAGCTTGGAATCAAAAGTTATGAGGAAAACAAGATTTGGAACTCTAGGGCACAAAGGGCAGTTTTTTGAGTTTGAACGTGGTGAACCAGATCTAAGATGATATTTAATGGCTTCCACATCATTTTAAATTTTCTTTAGGTTTTTTTTGATGGGGAAACAAGGTTTGGTGCTTTTATATGGTGGAGATGGAGGTGGGGATTGCACATGGAGTGGAGATGGAGAAGTGGAGATTGGGGGTCCATTTACACCTTGATGGAATTTTGAGGTGAAATTTCACCTCATAAGTGTGTTTGGGTTTAATGGAAGTTCTAAAATCCACTTGGAGGGGAAAATGAGTCCCACCATCAAGTCAAAATAAATCTTCGCATGCACTTTTTTTTGTTCTTCTTACGTTTTTTGCTTATGAAATTTCCACCAATAAGAAGAGGGAAAAATTTTGGGCCGAAATTGCACCTTAAAAAATTAACTTATTGTGCAATGAGATACCAAAAGTGGGCAAGTGTGCCAAAGTAGAGGTTGGAACATGATTTGCACCTTCGTTTTATACCTCAGAGTGTTTGCTTAGCCCCAAAGTCAAACCTTAATGAAATTTGGTCGTATAAGATATTAAATTTCATGGAAATGGGAAAATTAATCCAATGAAACTATTTATGAATATTGAAAATTATTTATTCAACAATGTTTACCTATACTTTCCTTTTTACCTAAGGTAGTGCGCCAGTGAGCCGAATTACAAGAAGTGTTTCCCACGAAAAATGAGCCAAATCAACTTATGGGTCATGAAGAGAATTGAAAATACTTTCAATTGATATTTTTCTAGGCTCTCAACTCCATTTGGGGTGCCAATAACCTTCCAGGAAAAATGCATGCACAAAAAGGTAACCTTACTCCAATGTTGTAAGGGTTTCCACTTTTTATATTCTCATAATTTTATCACACTTTATCCATCATGAAGTAGGATCCATAAGCTTTCCAATGCCTAAAATAT
Source organism: Taxus chinensis (assembly GCA_019776745.2). Taxonomy (NCBI): domain Eukaryota; kingdom Viridiplantae; phylum Streptophyta; class Pinopsida; order Cupressales; family Taxaceae; genus Taxus; species Taxus chinensis. The sequence goes on from CM034149.1 coordinate 69,082,587, forward strand.
GAGCTCCCAACCCTTCATGAGACTCTTCAAACCCTTCGTTGAATTTGAATCTTCAAAGAAACATAAACACTACTTTTTATCCAAAAGCACCTAGGAAGAAATCGTTTCCAAGACCATATCTAAGTTCCCAAATTTCTTGCTAAATCATACCATTACGGAGAATGCTCTGATACCTTTTTGTTGACTATAATCAAGACATCTGAAATGCTCTAAGGCTCCTGAAACCCTTCTCAGAAGTTAATAATTGAAAATGAGTAATTTTGACAATTTCAAATTTTTTAAAACTATTTTCACCGATTTGACCCGAAAAGGAAAAAATCTTTAATGGGATTGTCATATAAAATGCAGCGAGATTTTATATACTAACAGATACCAAATTTTTTTTTTATAAAAATATAATCTAATTAATATTATATTAGAGAAGTTTTATGAAATAATTTGCGAGATAAAATTATAAAAAGTTAAATGTATCGATTTTTTTATAACCAAAGAAAGTGTTAAAATATGAAGAGTTTAAATGAGTGGATTCTCTATCTAACAAATTTTCTATAACATTAAATAGTTCTAAAATTTATCAAGAGGAAAACATGGTTGCTAGTGGATTTTAATATTGAATAACATTAAATGTGATTATTATGTGGTAGTTTATATTTTTTAAAGAGAAGGTTTAACATAAATTAGTATGTTTTGTGTAAATGTGATGGCTATTCTCAAAAATTTCATCCATGTGATTAGAATTTCAATAACATTCTCTTTACTACTTAATATGCTTACCAACTCACGCATATGTGTATATGTATGATATATAGATCTATCGGTATATTCATTTTAACTATTTAAGTAAAAAAAAAAAGTATATGGGTTGTTTAAGCTCTTTCCTTCAAAAATTGATTGAAGAATCACTATTTGTTTAAAACATATGGACAGTTGCAACTAGTTTGAGATCATTTATCACCACTTAGTAGAATATTTACATAAAATATAATAAATTCATTAACCTGATTTTTTTGATTTTTTTTGCGGGAGTTGTGAGTGGTTCACTATACTCCGTCCAAAGAATATAAGGCTGCTTGCCCTATGATAAATCTTCGTAACTCTACATTATTGGGTAGATATTGATCTCCTCTAAACAAACAAAAACAAATCTAGTATAGAACCCTTAAATAAATGAAATTATGTAACAAATTCAACATAGAAACATTAAATATGTATTGTTCCATTTATCTTTAGCCTTAAAGGCATTCGATGTGATAGAGATATATGTTCACGTTAAATACAAAAAAAAAAAAACATCAATAAGATAAGAATGTTTGATAATTTGAAAATATTTACCAATTTATCAAAATGAACATAGTAATTGTCAATTACACACGCAGAGTAGATGTTGCCTCATAAGGATTATAGCCCAACAATACGATATGGTAAGTTGGGTGGCAAGTTTAATGGCACTCGCTATCTTGTCATCAAGATGCGCTATTTTATTTGTATGCCCACATAGAACATGCATCATATATACATGGCATTTATTTTGAGAAGTCAAACTAATATTTCAACTCAAATAAATACGATGCACCATAACCATTCTCATTTGGTACCATGCAGTATAACTATAACATGCAGTAGTAATAAATGGTAGGTGGAGAGTACAAATCACACCTAAACTATGTGTGTATTTTATGATGAACATGCAACGTTTACCACAAAAAATCTAAAACATAAATTTTTTGTGTTTACTAACAAAAAAAACACAAAAAAAAATTTTAAATTTTAAATTTTGTGTATATGGTGGTCCATCATAATGCTAAGATAGCCAACGCCTAAATTTGATCCACATAAAATAAAGAAAAAGAAATGATTCTATCTCATATCCTTTATTTACAAGTACAAAACTATTTAAACACTAGTAATACCCCTCAGCCTAAACATCACATATGTTTGCAAGGCTGACTAGTCAACCAACCAATGATAAATCTACCCCTAAAAGTGGTAAACAACACATTGGTTGGTTGACGTGTAAAATACTAAAGAGTATTTCTTATCATACCATCTGGTCATTTGTCTTGCAATAATTTTTACTTTGTGTTGCAATGAGGGTGAGGCTGTACTAATGTAAATTATGCATGGTCCTAAAATTTCCAGTGCAATTAATTCCATTGATCAGTTTATAGTGTAGCGTTCAATGGTTTCTTTCCGATGACGATACTGTCAGCTTGATTAATCATTTCCATTTCTATTTTCATGGCTACTTAACAACGATCCACACTCACAGACGTCGTACTCGTCTTCCCTAACAACTGTTAATACTCGGAAATAAGAATCATTCATTTACAGTACTCAATTTTCTGATAAAATAATGTCAATGCTGACCGGTTTTAGGTTACAAAAAAAAACCAATCAATACCAATACAGTAGTTCTTACCATAGTTTCTAGTGTTGCAATAATTTCTACTGTTGCAATGAGCGTGCTCTTAAAATTTCCATGCAATTAGTTCCATTTATCAGTTTTGTGTAGCATTCAATGGTTTTGAATGGACCGTGGTAGCAGTCAATCCTTTCTTTCCCATGAAGATACTGTCAGCTTGATTAAATCATTTCCATTTCCATTTCCATGGCTACTTAACGTCTATCCACATTCACAGACATCGTACTCGTCTTCCCTAACAACTGTGAATACAAGGAAATAAGAATCATTCATTTACAGTTACAGTACTCAACTTTCTGCTAAAATAATTTCAAAGCTGACCGGATGAGGGGGAAAAAAAAACCAATCAACACCAATACAGTAGTTCATCTGCAATTTTTAGTAATTTCTAGTGTTGCAGTGAACTTGTACTGTTGTAATTTAATTTCATTGTTAAACATTCAATTGGTTTTGAATGGACATTGGCAGAAGTGAATCTTTTCTTTCCCAATGACGATATAGTCAGCTTAGTCAATCATTTCCCTCTGGAAAAAAAAGGCAAGGCTACCACACCAGTACAGTCATAATTGAGAACAAGAACCTCTATGCATTCCAACAAACTGTCTCTTATGACAGGAGCAGGTCTAAAAGACAATCATTCAACGCTTTAAGTTTGAGGGCGACAAACAATGTATCACTCACCCTAATTTTTCAGTTTTGCCTTTCAATAGTGTGTTATTCAACCTTTCTGTAAAAATTCAGACCTGCCATCTAGTAGCCCACGTTCTTACTGATTTAGTTATCATTTTACACATGCAATTATACCATTCTAAACTCATACATTTAAGAAAACAACTCAGTCATGATTTAACAGGTTACGGTAGGGACCACCCATGTATTGTATGAATATGTTGATGGGATGTTTTATGGGGCATGGATGTAGGGCGGTGCATTCTATCGGGATAATAACCTCCGCCTTCAACTTTTGCCTCGCTCACCCCCAACAAAAATCAAAATCAAAATTTACTGTTAATATGATATGATAAAAACATAAAAGACAATTGTCATTTATTTTACAAGTTTTTAATACATGTTTATGTATATCAATACAATTTATACACAGGGTATTTTCATTTACTAATTAAGCATCCAAATTCAACTAATAAAAGATTAATTAAATGCCTACTCTATCTTTGTAACTAAGCACATGAAAATGTGCACCCAAAGTTGGGACAACACAATCTAATTTGGCAATGAGCTAAGTTTGTTCCCTAGACAATACATATGTACTCTTGTGGATGATTTGATGCCTAAATTCTAACTTTGAAGGCTTGTTAACCTTCTACTTCACTTTCATTTCCTATCCCCGACTCTATGCATTGTGACTCCCAACTCTGTGTAATGAACTCAACCCATAATATTAAGAAAACAAAGTATGACAGCCTATGGTACAGTTTGGGTGGGTAATTCGAACTAAGTGCCTAATTTAGTTACACCCCATAATTTAGGAACAAAGACTCCACTAAATGAAATTGCACGACATAAAATAACTTTGACATTGTTTCAAAAGTGCTCCACAATAGAATGTTACCTCCAACAATCATAAGTTATCTAATGATTGATTGATTCTATTAATTATACCTCTTGTTAAATGAACCACAACGCATGTCTTCCTTTAAACGACTTTGAATTCAAATTCAACAGATATCGGTGCACATGTTAAATTCCAATTACTAGAAGATGGGAAAGGAAAACATTGGTGGATGGGCCCATTAGTTAATATGGGGCACAAAAGAAAGTTTTATTACTTATGGGAAGTTGTTCGAATTGTATGCATAATCATTACATTTTAAAAAATAGCTCTGGCATGATAACACATGGACCAATAGAAAGGAATTCAAACTAAACGAGGCAAAAAGAGGATCAATTTAATAACAAATAATGGCCAAGAGGTCATTTTGTTAGTTTTATGTGTCATAATGTTCCACATTGTGGTGTGTTCTTAGCCAAAATTTAGATGATGTAGGAAACAATTTCAAATTAAATACATATAAAAATGACATTTATTTGTGCATTTGGATATCCTAGCATTGAGTTGCTAAGCATTGGAACATGTTCCAAAATTTTATTTCCTTTTCAATAAATTGGTTTAATAGTACCCTTAATTTGGTCCAAAGTACTTGGCAATGTCATTGATTACACCTTTTTATACAATTGGACCAAATTTATATATTTTAGTCCTTTTACACACATTTCGTGCTTATGTTGGACCCCATTTTCCTATATTTTTTCCCATAACTTGACTTTTTACTAACTTTGGGTCAATAATAATATGTGCATTCAATCTAAAATTACTGAAAATGTGAAATTTTTTTTTTTTTTTGCCTATGTATGACTTCTAGTTCTCCGAAGATATCCAAAACATTCTTTAGGTTTCTACATAGGGGGTTCACTATGTAAAATTGTGACCTATATCATATGCATTCATAGAATAATAAATAGTACATATATATATTTTCTCATAACTTGACTTTCTACTAACTTTGGGTCAATAATAATATGTCCATTCAATCCAAAAAATTTGAAAATGTGAAAAATTATTATTTTTTTACCTATGTATGACTTCTAGTTCTCCAAAAATATCCAAAACATTCCTTACGTTTCCATATGGGGGATTCACTAGGTAAAATTAAGACATATCATATGCATTCATAGAATAATAAATAGTACCTCTATTTCAAAATCTATATCTCAATCTTCTATTTTCAACATCCCTTCCCAATACAATTTTCAGTTATAAATACCCCTTATCTTAAGATATATCCAAACTACTTATTTTCCCTATGATAGTTTGCATACCCCTCTTTATTTCTACCTCTTAAGTTATGGATTTAATATCTTATGGGTTCACAAAGATTAATTATATTTCTTCTTAAAATTTTGATGAAATTCATATTAGACTTGAAAATTACAAATCTTCAGTTTGCAAAATTTGATGTCTCTCTTCCTTACTATAGACACTCAAATTTGGAAATTTACTCTTTTAACACTATTAATTACAATTTTTCTTCTTGGCTAAGACAAAAATATACATCCTTTCCATCTCAATGCATGTTTCTATCTCTTTCATGACTTTCTCATTTTCATACACATATGTGTCACATGTTTTTGAGTGTTAATACATAAGACTAATGCTCAAACTATACTTTCCAATATGCAACTTTCATTATTCACTTGGCTCCTCTCTGTCCAAAATCACATAATTAAGTTAGCTTTTTCTAATAAAGGAATTTTCCTTACAATGGTTCTATGATCTTCCAATGCATTCTATACGATCTTTCACCTCCTTGGAAAATCAGTTTCTTGTACAATTCTCTATCAACATTGACAACAAAGTTTGATATGCTTAAATGTCTGAAGTCTACCAAGGGTCTAATGAACACATCAATGATTATGTTTTACAATATAAGACTATGCTTAATAAAATAAATAATACCTTAATTGATAGCAAAATTCAAGATCTCTTTACAAACATGTGTTAAAAAGGTACTTATTTCTTCTTCTCACTCTACCTTCAATCCCATGTTGGGTTACATGCACTCAATACTATAGATTCGCCTTTGGCATAATAAGGGATTGAACCCACTTAATTATTTAGAACATTTCAATAGAAATAATATGAATATCCAACTGCAAGAAAGGAATGGGAAGATTTTCCATTCATAAAACAAATAGGTGTACTCTTTCAATGTTTTACATCTCTTCATTTCACTTTATGCAAATTCAAATTCTAGAGTTATTATTGAGTTACAATTCAATTTATATTATGGAAATTGACTACACTCTTTGCTGTAGGTTTCATTAAGGAGTGTGTTAACACCAACATATCTAGACAATAAAAAATCCGAGTGAAGACAAACTATGTCTACAAACTTAGGTATTCTTTCCTTTAAAAATTGAATGTTCATTTCATACTTAAGGGGGGGATTTAGACACTCAAATTTAGAAATTTAACCTTTTTACGCTGCTAATTAAAATTGTGTTTCTTTCCTAAAACAAAAATCCACATCCCATCCCCACTCAATGCATGTTGTCATCTCTTTCATAATTCTCTCATTTTTCATATGTTTATGTGTCGAAAAATTATAACTAGTTCTCAAATTCTTCTTTCGAAGATGCAACTTTCATAATTCACTTAACTCCTCGCTATCTATAATTGTATAGGTTGGCCAAGCTATATAATCCAATCCTAAATGACTTATATGGTTATAAACAGACACATTTTCCAGCTCTGCCTTTAATGAACTATCATTTGATGGGTCTTTTTATCCTCTTGGGTCAGCCTTATCATATTACTTTTCCTTCAAAACCCTATATAAGAAAGTTAACATCACCTCATTTACTTACCTAGAAATAACCTGGCACTTTATTGGCACCCCCATTACAAACACATACAAAATGATATCAAGGATCCCTAAATATTTCTGAAGCTAATGCACACATCTACTAAGGTATTCGATACTATATATTTGAAGCAATCAACTAGGTTAAGGAGTCTTGATTCCCTCAAATCCAAGCACACCAATTTCTCACTTCCAAATATTACAAAGATTGTAATTCTATCAAGCATGATCGAAGAGGTTCAAGTTTCCAATTAGTTACATTCATATAGATGTTACCAGATAGGTGAAGAACTATGTATCATTTGATTTCTCTTCAAAGCAGTGCGAATGTAGGTGATGTATGCGTTACACTTCAACCCAAATACTAACCTTCTTATTCGGTATTCTACCCATGATTAGGGTTTTTGTGTGATTCATCTTATAATAGGTGATATCAAGATTGTATGATGACTAGGTTTTGACAATAAAGTATTGTAGACACCAATTTTTTGTATCACCACCCCGTACCCCGTGTTCGCTCTTTGTCAACTTTTCACATACATATCTCTCTTCCCATTCAAATTCCTTCTTCCCTCCTAAATTCAATTTATCCCACTTACCATTATTTTCCATCATTATTCATCCACTGGTCATCTCTAATCATGTTTTGTTAATTTCAAACACGCATTTAATTTATTTCTTCTTAAATCCTTCATTTTATCCTTTTTAGGCCATCATTTAATGACTTCACCTCTCTATGGCCTTTATTTAATAATTTCCACCCTCCACCTACCCACGTACTCATCCTAAGCAACCTTAATTTTTCTTAACCCTTCAAAACCCTAATATCACTTCTTATGGGATCATTTTCTTGAGCTCATCACCATTCCACAACCCAAATGGATGGATCCCTGCAATCAGCAGCAACCCATATGGGTTGTTGTTGACCCTATAAAGCCTCCCTTACCCCTCCTTTTCTTGAGATTCAATTTTGGAGATTTCGGGCTTTCTTGTGATCTGGCCTTGATTTTGAATTTTCTCTAGCAGCTACCATCATCATCTTAGAGATCATATGCTTCAACCTTGTATATTTGGATATCTTTTTCACCCTTGCATGCTTGGATCTATTGTTGAAGTTTTGTCACCATTCTCTTCACCATGATATTTTTCATTTTTAGCTATAATCAGGATCCCGCTCTCTTCCTTCCCATTCCTTTGTTTTTCATCTATAGATCCTCGTCTTAGTCCATCCATTTTTTTCCAACCCTAGATCAGTCACATTCGTCATCAACCCAACTTCCATTTCATTTTCCCCTTTGTCATTTAGATCCTCGATCATCTCTTCTCGATCATATCTTCTCCGATTACATCATTCCTCCTTTCTGTCACTTCATATCTATTTTTCCAACCCCTAGTTGTCATCATTTAGACATGTATTTGTTGCATTTGTCATCATATTTCATAATTTTCTTTCATCCTTTCTGTCAAATCTAGTTTCAGATCTCTTACAGGTTCCTACCATTTCATCTCAGCTTTATCATCAACTTCAAAGCTACCTCCAAAACCTTTAGATTTACATTTTTCATCGTTGTTCCATTTGATATGCTCCATTCGCCATTGACTGGACCCTACAACCCTGGGTTTTCGTTGACCTATACAGGTTTGGTTTAATTTTGTTGGTTCACATATACATCTTATCACTTTTATTTCGTTTTAGTTTTTGTTACATTTCAGATTTTGCTACATCTAAGTTATCAATATTTTATCTTATCTTTATCGAAATGTGGGTTAACATGCATCTTAGGAAGTTTTCACTTCTCGGGACTGACTTTGTCAGACAACCCATCCATCCTTTCTACTAATCCATTTTTTTGTTGAGTTCACTTGATTTTTCAAGTCATCTAGCTTGCTGCAAAGAAGGATCTCTCATTTTGTGCCTGTATCCGTCATCATTCCATCTCGAGGTACCTTAAACTCTCGTGTATTTGGATTTATTTTTTTTCTTTAGTACTAGTTCACTAATCTGAACATGAATGAGGAAATTTGGTCAACATTCTAGCATGCCCAATGGGACCAACCCTTTCTTGGTGAGTCTTACTATTTGTCTTTATTTTCTATTTTCTTTTATCATTTTCTACTAACCTCATAGGTAGGAGTGTTATTTTTATTGCTTGCATTGGATTGTGCTGCTTGGATTGGCTTTTTCTTCCTTGCTTAAAAATTATAAAATGCAGATAATAAGGAAACGCATTGTCCAGGTATTCCTATTTTTCTTAGTTTCTCCTTTTACATCATACTTTTCTTTTCTTTCTTGACTATCCTCATCAAATCTACACCTTTTACTTTGGGTCTTAAAATAACCCCTCATATCTACTTAGAAATCTAGTTTAATTAGGGGGTTTAACTCATTGCATACACTTCATCACACATATCAGAAAACAAAAACCAATTTACACATCTACACATCTCCTACAAGGTGGAACTATTCGGATTTCATCACCCAATGTAGACGCAAAATCACACACTTTGGGTAATTATCTAGTCTTGATTGCATACTACTATTCATATGATTCCTAAGTAACAAAATCACTAATTAATCCACATCTTTGGCCATATTTTCTTTCTTTCAACTGCCATTTTTTGTCTTGCACACCTTCTTGTTCAATCTAACCTCTAACCCTTCATTTTCTTTGAGTCTGGACACCAACACCCAACTAGGACGCCAGCGCCAGGCGCCCCTGACCTCTTTGTACTTTAGTCACATCTTTTGGGTCATTTCTAGCCATTTGAGCATCTTATCTTTTTGGTAGTTTGAATTTTTGGGGTTTATTCTGAAATTCAAGCAAAGGATTCATATAAATATAAAGTTATGCGATCATAATAAAGGACCAAGCACTAATAATTAATTGTCTCCACCTAAGGTTACATCCAAAGGATATTTAAGATCATTCTAGCATCTATTCAAGCGCAAGGGACTGCATTATTCTGCATACACTTCATAGTAGGGGAGTCTATTCTATTCCATGCACACATCTATTACATTTCTTTACATCTAGCTAATTTTATCCTTATCAAGTGTGACATGCACAAGAGCCACCTAGGGCAGGATTATGTTCACACACACAAATAAAACTACATTGGGTCTGAGATGTAATATAGTGCTCAGTCATAAGATCACTATTGTGACAGCTGAGGACAGTCTAAGCCCTCATTCTGCATCTTTATTTTTTAGGATTTGATGTCTCTTTGAGGGTTTTGTAGGTCATTATTTCATTGCAAGTTTCTAGTGACTTCGATGATCATTGTGCAACATACTAGTGACTAGAGGAGAACAATAGATAATACCTCAAGAGGAATCAGAGGAGGTGTTTTGAGCATTTCAATGGACACAGACACCCAGAAACAAGACTAGGGTGCCCACAGGTGCCCTTATCCATCTCCAGGAGCTAGTCTAAGAAGATCGTCATCTCAAGCACTTTTTTGAGGCTCTGTGTGATGTTCCTCCCTCTCTATTCATCTGATCAACACTTTGGCATAGTCCAAGAACAATTGCAAATTATTTAAGCTATTTTACCCCTTCTTTACACTTAGGGTTTCATACTTTTTGGCTTATCTTTCTTGGGTGAATGTATGTGCTTAATTGCTTAATGTTGTGTCCCACTTCGTGTCCCAAAAACATGAGTAAGAGGTTGGGTGGGTTCGGAAATTGAGGGTGTTCATACGAACACCCCTTTTGCATGAACCCCCTTCACCTAAACTACCATGTAGGCCAAAGAAAGTGGTTCGCGTGAATGAGGGTTCACACGAACACCCATTCGCGCGAACCCCATTGGGTTTAAATAATTTTGGCGGAAAAGAGTTATATATAGGTATTTAAATAGTTTTGGGTAGAATATTTAGGGTTTAGGGGGGTTCATGCGAACCCCCCTTCGTGCGAACCCCCCTATGTCGCACATTTTGGTGCCAAATTCATTTGGAGGATAATTTTATGCCAAAATGTGCCACTTAGGTTCCACGTAATTAGGGTTAACGAATGAATAAAATTACAAAAATTTAACACAAAATACATAATTTTATTAGCTTTCTAAAAATATAATTTTAATTTTTTAAAAATCTATTTTACTATTTATTTTTTATATTTTTCTAACATATTGTATTTTAGGACAATCAATTGTACACAAACAACCCAATTTGAAAAATAGTAAAAAAAATAAAAAAAATTTTAAAAAATAAAATAACTATTTGTTGAAGTCTCCTTCTTACCTATGAAAAAAAAAAATATTTTGATATAAATCTTAAAATTTATTGGTATAAACATTTGTATGCCATTTATTTGAAAATATTTTTACTAAATAATTAATTAAAAAAATGTATAAGTCAAAAAAATGTGAAAATTTGACAACACCTCAAAATTCAAATCTTGAACATATATGTAAAATTTCATGGTGAAAAAATAAATTTTCATTTAAAAAAACCACCCGGGGACAGTCATTCCTTGTTTATAACATAAGAAACAACGTATGAATAAAATTGAGAAAAAGACCATACTTTTTGCCATTTAAAAAAAATTAAAAAAATTACATGTATTCTACACTCTAAACACAACATTTCGTTATTTTGTGGAATTTCATGAATGTGTACAGTTTTGTGGCTATTACCTTTATAAAATCAATGAAACTGAAAATTCATGTTTATAAAGGTACAAAACATACCAAAAAGTGGGACATTTTAATTCTTTATTGTTATCTTGCATTTAGATTTAGGAATTTATTTAAATATTTTCTTAATCATTTTGGTGAACCCGAACTCGATCTGAACACTCTTAGGATCCTCATACCTCCTTTGTTCTTATCTTTCTAGGATTATATTCATCATGAGTATCTCTATTAATGATTTTCTACTAACACTTATTTAACTAAATTGGGACATATTCCAGTGAATTGAGACTCAAGTATTTCAAGTATTGGAAGAAATCCATCTCTTTTTTTGCGTATATTGGATTCAATTTTTGGCTATATTGGATTCCAATATTGTCATTATTGGAATTATTCTAGTTCCAATTTCACTATTATTGGATTCCAATATCGCTATTTTTGGACTCCAATATCGCTATTATTGGATTTCAATTTGGCTATTATTGGATTCTAATTTTGCCATATTTTAGATTTTCAATGTTGAGAGTATGCAAGGCTAGAAAATGTGGTCACTAACTCTTATAAGTCATGAGCCTCAATGTAAGCTAAGTGATCACTAACTCTTATAAGTCATAAGCATCGATCTAGGGTGAGTGGTCGCTAACTCTTATAATTCATGAGCATCGATCTAAGGTGAGTGGCCACTAACTCTTATAAGTCATGAGTCCATTGTATTAAATGAAAATGAAAAAGCCTCGATGTAAGGTTAACTATCGGTAACTATTTTAAGTCATGATTCCGTTGTATTAAGTGCGAGCCCCATGCTCTAAAATTTTGATCCTCACACTCTAAAACTATGGGCCTCACACCTATAAGTCTGAGATCCTCACAATTTCAAAATATGAGCCCCACGTTGTTGAAAATTTGAGAGCCCTACAACTTTTGAAGGTCGATCTCCATAGTATGAAAAGTCTAAGCCTCACACTTTCAAAGTGATAACTCTGAAGAATTTGAACTTTGCACTTTGAAAGTGCAAGCCTCACCCTCTAAAATTGTGAGCCCCGCACTTTAAAATTTTGTGATCCGCACCTTGAAAGTGTGAATCTAAAACTTTAAAAGTGTGAGGCATGTACTTTCAATGTTTAGTATGCACATAATCCTTAAATTTGACACATGCCATAAATTCTAGTGGTGTTATTTTGACTTCTTGTGGAACTCACAATAAAATTACGTTCTCACCTCGACATATACCTTGTAACAACTCAATAATTGTTTTTTAGAATGTACAAATTCATTTTTCTTCATAACATAATCATTTTACTCACCATGTACGATGTCTCACAGACTCTTGTTTCCTGGTGGAGAAAGTGAACATCCATACATACTCTCAAGATTTTTATGCTTGATGCTTCCAACTATTTCCACATCAGTTTCAAATACAAGCAAGATTAGTGGGTAGTGACTATACATTTTGTTTATAACAATTTCTTTAGAATTGTTTAGATCACATATATAAATATTTATTGTAGCACCATAGCCAATTACATATTTCTCTTTAAGATTATTTTTTATTGTCATTATGTCATCGCACATGTAAAGAGGCATGGTCATGTGCAGTATGACCAACCATGAAGAACCTAAATGTAACAAATAGATGTGTCAATAAAGATATTGTAATATGATATTGCTTTCTGATTTCTCATCTGATAATTTATATAATATAAAATCATGTGTTGCCATGTTATTTTTAACACCTTGCTCCAATTTGTTTGCAGAGCCTTTTGTAAATACCTTTGGATGAATTGAAAAGATGATTTGAACGGTATGGATCTATAATTATGCATAGTAGTAGTATTGAACCCTAAAAGATGCAAACAATTTCTAGTTTTGAGATGGATGTTGTTCATTGTATTGGGCCACAATGTTTCTAAACAACAACATACATATGTAAGTTTTCCAATTTTTCGATAACAATTGAAGAATGTCTCTAGAACCAGAGGTATTTAAAAGACAACTACTATTTCTTACATCACTTAATTGGTGATATCCAAAAACCATAAGAAACAAAACTAAATTGGTATGTAGATAAAATTTGTGTTTATATCTACAGCTGTATGGAGGAAAACATAAAAAGTTTTTAATGACAGGCATTTCCCCAGACAGATTATTGTAGGAGAGGTTTCTGTAAAATAAATAGAGCCATTTATAATATCTTCTATTATTATTGCAATAGAATTACATTTACTCCTTTCTAAAAAACCTCCACAGCTTTCAAAAGTGAAGACCTCTAGGTTTCCATAATGATGTAGTGTAACTCAATTTTTTTTAAAGTGACGAGAAGATAACCATCAATCCACTATTAGCTCCTCTATCCTAAATCTGTACATTTTTTTTTACATTGACGGAAAGATATTCTATAATATATTGATGCTAGCGGCCACTATTCTACACTTCTAGCAATGAATTGACATCTTCAAACAAACCAAATTTAATAATGATTAATTGTTGAAATTGCATAGTGCAACACAAAAAAAATTGTTAATGATTTCTTGATTTTTATAACTAAAGGAGGGTTGAAGGGTCCCTTTCCCTTTACATTATAGATCTACAATGAGAGGATCAGTCCAAAAAACCCGAACGATCCAGCAATACTTTGGTGAAAATATGCTTATGGGCATATGCCAAAAACATAAGTGATTGGGAATACAAAAAAACCCAGATTAGTAAGACAGACAAAATGATTTGGTAACATTGCAACTCGCAAGGCTATATAAAAAAACCACCAAAAAGTTACAGTCTAATGGATTTTAGAAGCACTTATTTATTTGAATCAAATGACACCTCTCTAACCTCCACCTTAACAGGCCTTCAAACATTTTCCACAGGCGGTTCCTAAAAAATATGCTCTTTAACCAATCGTATGCCTCGTGACCTTCCTGAAAAAGAATATCCCAACGTCCCAGTTCCTCTTGTAGGAGATAAAACATATCATACAAGTCAAGCAAGGGGATTGAAATATCTCCTGCCCTCAGTGTCTCACCCCATTTGGACACACTAGAAATGAATCACATTAAGAAATCATACCATTTGTACAACTCTGAAAAACGGCCACATCTAGAAAACATTCTTGTTTATAATGAGCCTTAGATAGCAAGGTCCATGACGTAATTGTGGTTTTCTCCATTTCCACTTTCTTTCCAACCCTATATGATGGCTTGATCTAGTGACAACCCATCTTCAAAGCCCAATCCTTCACCAGGTGTATGATAATAAGATGACAAACAAACGTCGAAGAAACTTCTGCATTTACCCTTGGACATCGCTTTAGAGAAATATAATTATCTCCAATAAATCCCTCAATAGCAACTGGGTCTTTCTCTATTTCAATTAGAAAAATGAATTCCAAACGGCGAGGTGAAATTTTGGTATAAAACACCATTTCACTCACTGACGTGGAAAATTGCATGAAAGACAACACTGGAAAGGCCATGCCGGATGAAATGAAATCCAGTGAAATAAAGATGAAAGGTGCGAAAATAAGGAGGAGAGAATTGGTAAATGTGTGAAGTGACTATGCCACCACAGGCTTGTAATTAATACAAGCTTGCTAGGGGCTTTAATATCAACCTTTATTGGAAAAGGTGATGAGTCTGAGTGATGAACATATTTATTTCCAATATTATCACGCGATTTTATATAAAATACACATTTTTAGTAGCCTCCCCATAAATAACATTTAAGGTCCAATATGTAATTAAAGAAAGAGTACAAAAGGATTTTTATTCACATAATTTTTTGATGGCGGCGTTAGTAATAATATGAGAGTCGCCTCTAATAATTAAATCATTATTATTCAATTCAATAACAACAAACCAAAATTGTAACATCAATTTAATTTATTAATTCATACTATTATTAATTTAAATTTAGTGGGATCAAGGTTCAGAATCTATAGTCGGGGACAACCTCAGTAATCAATATCTTGATACTACATAATTTAATCTTCAAACTATTAATAATCATTAAAAATTAAAAATTTGATATTTGATCCTTTGAGTAATCTTAGTAATTTTAACATTTACTTTTAATTTAGTAATTTAGGGTTGATGGTGTTTTTTATTTATTAATAACATTTAATATTCTGTTAACAAGTCAAATGATATAAGAATATTCACCAAAACATTTGGCAGTATGGAAGCACACCCCAAAGCCATGATTTCAAACTGGGCAAACAAAAAGCCTAGGATTACGTCCAATTACAAAACATCACAAGACATAAAAGAAAAAAATTTAAGTGTCAACTATGAATTACTAACCAGCAAAGCACAGATCTTGATCATGCCATCAAGAGCCTGACAAGTCTCGAGGATAAAAAAATTCCCTTCTATTGCTTTCCTTCAAAATAACAAATATCGGTGTGGTCTTGAACAAAAAAACTCTTTACTTAAAATTTAATGAAAATAGTCTTAAACTTCCATACTTCATCTTGTTTCATGATACAAATCATATAGATCGGAAATACAAACCAGTATATTGGAAAAAAATTGATTGATACAATATTGTATTGACAGGGTTGGTTAAAGAAAATTCCTTCTACACAACATGCTTTCCACTAACAGTCTTTTCTCAATACCCTCTTCAACGTTCTTTGTAATAACACCTTCCGCATTTGCGAAATGACTTCTCAATATTTACTGCACATCTGCATAACCACACTTCTCTTACATCAATCAACATTATCAACTTATATCAATCCAAAAAACACATTCCAATTAAATTTCTAGTCATTAGTCATGTTATTAATCATGCACTTAGCATCTGGAAGAAAGTCACCCTTTTTTTCGCGGCTATCTTGCCAAACCTACTTAGAGGATTGGAGAGAGTCTGACACGCTCGTATAGCACTTAGACCCATTTTTTAAATTTTCCTTAGCCCACAAAAGTATGCTTATTTTATCAAACACACTACTGAGTATACTATATCAAAAAGATTTGATCAATGTAGTAAAATTCTGTCAATTAATACTACACTAGTATCTTGTTCACCTTCGCCCTACGTATGTGGTTGATCCTTTAGGCATATTTTCATTGAAGGATGATTTTAAGTAAATATGCAAGGCCAAGATGGACAAAACATGTCATCAATTTTAGTTGATGTACATTTGTTACGATGATCTAACATTTCCACACTATGGTTTATTTGTGGTTTTCCTGAGTGATCACAAGGAAACTATTGGCATTGCCCCACTTGTTTCTAAAGTAGGTAAAATTAATCAATTTTATTTCCCCGTATCCCGCCATATGCCCCTAATTAAATGCAAATATTAATGATGGGTTATTTCAAGGTATGATATGTGGAATCCCCTGCATTGAATGATAATATTTGAAATATCAAAATCCCACACTTTCGATTTAAGAAGGGAAAATTCAAATTTTGAAATTTACTATTCCCACTTTTTTTATTCATTTTTCAGAATTTCTTTCATTGAATGCATTTGGAAAAAAACTATATAAACCGAAGAAATGTATATTAGGGTTTCTATTTTATTTTATAAGTGTAGAATAGGATCTCTTGAAATCAGAATAGAACATGTCCATGAACTAATTTACTGGTACGAGTACTCGATTCCTGGAGAGTTTTTTGAATGGTAAGCTGAGGTAGCAATCTTAATCATGTTTGGGGGTGCATAAACAAGACACAAAAAAAGTTCTAGATAGAATCAAAAGAGACAAGAAAAACAAGTTGCAGATAAAATCTCGTTGATAGTGTTTTAGAGAGAATATGGAGCTTTGACAGAAATTATCAATTACATCAAAATATCAAATACAACTAAAATATGTATTTATTAAAAGCATCTATGTTATTGTATGTGTATCGTAGTTGATGGTGGGCACTTGCAGAAGCTCTGTATTCGTCTAGTTCTTGTGTTTTGCACCATAATCCTTCTTTCCTTTCCCTTTAGCGCCTTTGTAGTTATGTTCCATCTTCTTGTCAAAAACGCATTGCTCTCTTTGAAACCACATTTTTTCCACCCATGACTAAAGATTTTGCAATCATTTTAAAAATATTTATTCCTTCCGAAAACCCATTTTTTAGTTCAACCATAGCTCAAGTGTTTGTGTCTGTTAAACGGGTTCCCTTGTCAGCACTTTTATCTGTCTCTTTGGTTTTTATTTTTTGATTTTGCATTCTTCTTTGTCCTTTTAATTTTTCCTATAAGAAATGACATCTATCTCTAGCAGAAAAACAAAAATCACATATTCTTTTCTTATAAATTGTAATGGTTTTATTTTCTAGAGTTCAGGTAATCATTTTGACTTCCTTTAATGATTTTATAATATGAAAGAAATAGCCATGACTAATTCTTCAATATTCAATTCTCTCTTGATTGCCATGTTGTTATACATAGGTTTTTATATTCGTTTCTCCATGTAGAAATAATTAAATGCATTGTCTTTACAAACAAAATATGTTTTGTAAAAGGTAAAAACATTATATGTTCTCATAAACATTATTAAATAGAAATTTTAACCATTCTACTTACAAACATATATGTCACTTACAGTTAGTAACGACTTACTTGATAAATGAGCCAATATAAAGTAACAATTTTTAAATTCTAAATTAACATATTCCAATACTATAGGTCGCAAAGCTAGATGTTTATGACATTGGCTATCTATTACAAGACAACACAAGGAAAAAAATATTCGAAGGCAAGAAATATATTAAAGAGTTTCCTAAATACATTTTTCAAACATGAACGGAGGCTAGTAGCCACTAAGATTCTAGTTGACTGACATACGGTATAACTAGGATGGCTTACCTAAACTTGAGCTAAGACCCATTATTATATTTAGAGTTACATATTAATTTATCATAATTCTGTCATGATATTTGAAGCCTAGTGGATGCTAGGTTTCAAAGATTAGTAAATAGCATTGGTGGAACATAACAAAAACATGAGATTAGTGGCCACTAGGATATCTATTGCTTTACATACACAACAAATAATAATGACATGACTAAGAAATTATCTAGCTCCTTTATTATATTTGGATGTTACATTTCTACCTTCTAAGACTAGCGACCACTAGGGTGGGTGTTTATTTTACGTGTAACATAATAAATACTTAAGATTAGGGACCACAATGGTAATTCTTATCTTTGCATTCAAGATATTGATTAACGACTAGACTAAAAACTCAAAATTGAACTAAACCTCAACACCAATTGTTTAGCCAAGTGGACTCTGAGTACAACATGATATTCATAATTTTATTACATGATGTTCCTAGTAGCCGCTAGGATATTTGTTGTCTTGCATTCAAGCATTCAGGATAATGCATAACGACTCGATTGAAAATGTAGCTATGCTCCCTAAAATTATATTTCAATTTTAAAAGACCTTTTTAAATGAATGATGACTGCTAGGGTGGTTTCTCACTACATCTCTTTCCTAGATAATTGTGATTGCAAATGAAATTTTAGGCCTAGCAGCCACTGAGCTCAATAGTATATTCATATTCTATCACATGAATGCCAAATATAAATATAATCCTATCAGTCGTTGGGTTCAATATGGTTGCAAAATCACAAAGGCTTGAGGTTAGAGGCCGCTAGGATAGTTTTTTTCTGACATACATGACAATTAGTAAAGATTTGACGAATATCTAAATACACAACTCTAGTTCATAGCTTTAGTATGATAGAAGCATTTACCATAAAACATTTACAACCATAACATAGTGGGGGGCTTAGAATGCTCCCCACAATTATATTTCAATTTTAAAAGAATATTTTTTAATGACTGGCAAACATTAGGATAGTTTCTCACTACATTTCTTTCTTAAGTACTCGTGAATCCAAACTAAATGTTAAGCCTATTGATCACTAGTGAAATAGAATTCTTGAAGTCTATCGCATGAATTCCAAATGAAAATTTAAGGCTAGCAGCCTCTATGTTCAATTTTAAGCCTAGTTATCATTGGGTTCAAAATGTTATTTGAATCAATGTTGTTACAACATCACAGAGGCTAGAGGTTTTTGGCTGCTAGGATAGTTGTTGTCTTGCATACAGGACAATTAGGAATGACTTGAAATATATTCAAAGACATGACTAGACAAAAAATATTTGAAGACAAGATGAACTCAAGTTCTTGGGCTATTGGTGAGTTACAAGTAGTTTGTAATTATCAACCCAAGTTCCATTCCCATTGATTTCATTGGATGATTTACATAAGTGGCCATGGGGAAACCTTGAGGTAGGGGTCAAAATTCTCCATATGGACCAAGTGGAACATAATGAGGAACTTCATATACGGATCACTCGGTGGAAATTAAGGAACCAAGCCTACCCCCATGTCCCACTTAGATAAAGTGCATGTCCACCACTCCAGTTCATAGCTCTAGTATAATAGAAGAGTTTACCATCCAAAATTTACAAGTAGTTTATAATCATCAACCCAAGTTCCATTCCCATTTAGTTCATTAGATGATTTCAATAAGTTTGCATGGGGACACCTTGAGGTAGGGGTTGAAATTCTCCATTTGGACCAAGCGGAACATAACGGGGCACTTCAAATGATCCCCGCAATTATATTTCAATTTTAAAAGACTATTTTAAATGAATGGAAAACACGAGGGTGGTAGCTCACTACATTTATTTCCTTAGTACTCATGATTCCAAATGAAAATTTAAGCCTATCGGTCGGTGAGCTCAATAGAATGCTCGAAGTCTATCTCATGAATTACAAACAAAAAATTTTAGGCTAGTGGTCATTGTGTTCAATTTTAAGCCCAGTGGCTATTGGGTTCAAAATGTTATTTGAATTAGCATTGTCGCATCGTCGTAGAGGATTGAGGTTTGCGACCACTACGATAGTTTTTTTTTTATTATGGGCAAATAGTTTTTTGAAAGGGACTATACCCTTATACAAAAGTGCTCAACAACAAGATTTTATCCCAGAAAATCCCAACAACAAAAAATAATATGTCGAGGAAAGAACCAACAAAAGCAAACCAACTGCTACAAAAATAGAAAATAAACAACAACATAACAGCAACACATCTACCTAGCAATTTCGTATTAGACCATATGCCTAAATGTAGCAATGAAAGCACCCAAAAGACAGGAATCAAACCTTATCCGACATGGTGGGGGATTTAGATTTGGCATTTCCCTTCTTTTTCCTATCCACCACAGTCCATTCTTGATTTCCCACATCCACTACAGTCGGAAGAAAAACTACAATGGGTTTGATGGGGATGTGACCCATAGGAAGGGGGGTCGAAATATCCTTAATCACTAAATCAACAACCTGTAAAGAATAGTCTGGAGGCTTCTCTGTATTGGTCTGTGAATCAACCATGATGGGTGAGTTAACTTGTAGAGGGGCACTAGATTCCTTAGCTGGATCTGAGTCAATTGTAAGATGTTCAGGTAGAGAGTCCTTCCACCAGGCTGTTTTGGTCTTACGTTTGGAGTGTTCACAATCATTTGTAAAATGACTAGTTTGGAAGCAACACCAACATCTGAAGGCAAGTCTCTCATAGTCTATCCTCTACACCCAGAGCCTGGCACTAATCTGTAGATTGATTTCTGCTGGTAAGAGTTTGAAGGTATCGAGATTAACCAGGATTCGAGCATAAGTAGTATGTGCTTGAATGGAGGTCTTATCATCAACTGCCACACATGAGCCAAGAGTATCACCTATATCAATGAGACAAGATCTGTTCCAAAGCTATAATGGGAGTCCTAGTAAATGAACCCAAATCGGGTAGGTATCAAAAGACTCCTTTAACGGGTCGAAAGATGGATACCATGGTTTGGACATAAGCCCGTGTTCCCTCCAAACCCAATGTTGGCTAAAAATTAAATCCCTATCTTCGGGGGTTTCAAAGACAGCAATGAAGTAAGCTTTAGCACAAGGATAAAGCTCAATCTTACCTTGGATTTTTTCTCTCCATCTCTGGGTTATCCAATCATGAAGCTGAGAAAGCTTAGGCCAAAATTTGTGAAATCTGCATATGAGACCCAGGTGGGAGAAATTTTCCTCCTCCTTAAGGACCTTTAGAAGTAGATCCTCCTCGATTTTTAGCGTCAGGATCTCTTGGGAGGGTTTCAAGAGCTCATTTCTGGCATTCTCCTTCTTTTTGGAGACCGATGAAGCATAAGATCTGGACCTATTGTCAATGTTTTGTCTGTCCTGGTTTTGGCTGACCCCTGTTTCTCTCCCTCCATCACCAGAGCCACACATAGTCCCTTGCAACCTACTATTGCTAGTGTTGAGTTTTAAAGGAGATGACGATTCTTTGTTTGAATCATCTTTACCAGCCCCATGAGAGATCAGCCCTATTTTGTGACCAAGCAGAGAAACTCCAACTCAGTTTTGCTGAAAAGGGGAGTCATGGTTAGCATTGAAAGCCATGTCAATCCATGAGGTTGGTGCTTTATTCTCCTCTTCGTTTTTGTAGCCACCACCCTCAGAAACCTCTGGTTTCCCAAAGCTGCCACCAATGATAGGGACATCATCACGAATTTTAGAGTAGGGCGAATCCCTAGCAGCCTTTGTGCCTCCTCCATCCTTATTTGCAGACCGGGGTGGATTAGCAAACCCAGGGCTCACAGACCTGTGTGAAGCCCGCGTAGAAACCATGGAGCTAGGGCACACGGGCGCGGGTGCGGGCAGGAGAATGCTGACTACTACAATTGTTATTATCTTGCACATATGACAATTAGTAATGACTTGATGGATATTCAAATACATGACTAGACAACAAATATTTGAAGACATGATGAACTCAAGTTCTTTTGTTATTGGTGAGTTATAAGTAGTTTGTAATCATCAACCCAATTTTCATTCTCATTAAGTTCATTGGAAGATTTCATTAAGTGGCCATGGGGATACCTTGAGGTAGGGGTCAAAATTCTGCATATGGACCAAGTGGAACATAGTGGGGTGCTTCGAATGTGGATCGTTTAGTGGACATTAAGTACCCAAGCCCACCCCCACGTCCCACAAAGAGAAAGTGCTTCTCCACCACTCTAGTTCATAGCACTGGTATAATAGAAGTAGTTACCATCCAAAATGCAAGTGGTTTGAATCCATCAAACAAATTTTCATTCCCATTGATTTAATTGAAAATACATTCAAACTGAGATTGTGTGAAATGTATTGAAACAAATATTGTAATAAAACTTATCAGAAACCAGGTGTGCATGTAAGTGTAAACAGCCTCCTGTCTCCTTGGTCAAGTGGGCCCTTGGTCTACCTCGGGACAGAGGATATATCTACAACTTTAGATCCTCAAAATGACACTCACTTATATTAATTCAAACACACTCCATAACATATCCAGTAAAATGAAAAGAAGAGTTCTCGATACCACAGGCTATGTATTGCAAAGTATATAAAAATAACATCTACTATCATGTTCTTAAGAAGGTGTCTATATATAGACAAACAGTTATAGTCTTACATACATAGACAGGTGGCATTAAGGATCTCCCACGAATAATCAAAATTACATGACTAAACTCATAAATATCCTATAGGACTATTAGAAACAAATCCCAGTACTTGGGATAGTTTAGTGAGTTGGAAAAATTATCCTACTCCTAATCATTCCAGCTCCAAATTCGGATTCCTCATTGAATTGCATTAGGTAATATACATTCATCAGTTTCCCTGGGCACACCTTGAGGTCAGGGGTCACACTTCTCCCTCATGGACCAAGCAGTTACATAGCGAGGTTACACGGTGAATCAGGATCACATGAACGGAAAGGCAAGGACTCAATCCATCAAACCCGCTAAGATATAACTTAGACAAAGTTCATCCTTCATGCACTAGCTAAATCATATCTCTAGTATAATAGAAGCGTTAACAACTGACGAATGCTAGGGTGGTTTCTCACTAATTTTCTTTCCTGAGTACTCATGATTCCAGACAAAAATTTAATCCTATTGGCCATTAAACTAAATAGAATACTCGAAGTCTAACGAATGGATTCCAAATGAAAATTTAAGCCTAGTGGTTGTTGGGTTCAAAATTTTATTCAAATCAATGTTGTTGCAACATCACATATGCTTAAGGTTTGTGGTCGCTAGGATAGTTATTGTCTTGCATACATGACAATTAGTAATGACTTTACAAATATTCAAATACACAACTAGAAACAAAATATTTAAAGACATGATGAACTCAAGTTCTTAGGATATTGGTGGATTACAAGTAGTTCATAATGATCAACCCAAGTTCTATTCCCATTGATTTCATTGGATGATTTCAATTAGTGGCCATGGGGACACCTTGAGGTAGGGGTCAAAATTCTCCATATGGACCAAGAAAAACATAGAGGTGCACTTCGAATTCTCCCCCCAATTATATGTTGATTTTAAAATATATTTCCATCCACTTCATTAAGCTCTAACAATGGGTTAAATTGGTTGAAGCTTTGAAGGATTTTTGGAGTATTCAACTGATGTTTGACATTGTTCACTCAAGGATGGCCATGGAGGAAGTGAGGAGAGTGATATCTGAAATCTCTTCTAGGAACATGGTGTTGATGTGGTTTTCTTCAGACATTCATGTTGCTTATTCTGAGGGGCTTGGTGAAGGTAACCAGCTGGAGAAGTTATATTTTCCTATGGTTTTGGCTCCCGTAGTCCAAGACTCTACTAGTGTGGTCGATCTACTGAAATTAAAAATTTCATACAACTTCTTATTATGCATTTCTCACACCAATGTCTCAACGGGTGGGAGGATGTCTCCGCAGCTAAAGATATCCACCTCTCATGTGTAATTTTTGGTTCCTATCCCTTGTTGGTAGTGGTTGGGTATTTCTTTTACTGTCGATGTTGGGTTTTCTTGACTTACAACCCAGTTAGTTTTTTTTGTTTTGTTTTGTTGGGTTGTGTGGTTTATTGATTATCTTTCATGTTTGTAATTGGGTGGGATCCTGTCAATCCCAAAATTATAAGATCCTGTCAAAAGCGTTAAATCATCTAAAAACAATATTCACAGACAAGACATATATTAATGATTTTCTAGATTTCATGTAGCTTATTATACTCCCTTTGAGTAACATAACAAATTTTAACGATTTTCATGATTACACATATTATAAAAAAAAATTCAGCCTAGTAGCCGCTGAGTTCAATATGTTATTCGAATTCCACCACATGATACTCAAAAGATAGTGGCCACTAAGGTCATAGATTATTTCGTGGCATTGGTATCTTGAGATTAGCGGCTACTGGGAATATTCTTTTCTAAAAAACAATTGACAACTTGAAACATACCAAATTTAGTAGTGATTAATTATTTAAATTCTTAGTGAAATACATAACATAAACTTCTACTAATGATTTCTTGTCATTTTATAATTAAAGGAGGGTTGAAGGGTCTCCTTTCCCTTTACATTAGAGGTACAATGAGAGGATCAGTCTAAAAACCTGAACAATATAACAATACTTTGGTGAAAAAAATGTAAGTGCCAATGCCAAGAAAATAAGTGGTTAAGAATACAAAAAACCACAAGGCGAGTAATCCAGACCAATATGATTTGATAACAATGGAAATGGAAATTCTATGAAAAAAACAAAACAAATATACAGACTAGTGGATTTTAGAACCACTTATTTATCTGAATCAGATTGATATCTCCATAACCTCCACCTTAACGGGCATGAAAATAATTTCCGTTGGCACGGTTCCATAAAAATATGCTCTTTATCCAAGAGCAGGTCCTGACTCTTTAACCAATCGTATGCCTCACGAAATTTCCTACGAAGAACATCCCAACATGTGTTGGTTCTTCTTGTAGTGGAGCAGACATAGCATCTCAGGTTAGGCAAGTGGATCAGACCTTTCTCCCATCGATGATGTCTCACCCAATAGGTCATCCACTTTAAACAAGAAATAATTTAGGAAATTAAACCATTCAAACAAATCTCTAAAAACATCTATGCATGCACTAAAAATTCTTGTATATAGTCAAGCATCATAAAGTAAGGGCCACGATGCACTTAAGGTTTTCTCCATTTCCACTTCCATGCCAACCCTATATGCATTGGCTTGATCCAGTGCCAACCCATCTCCAAAGCCCAATCCTTTATCCAGGTGTATGATAAAAAGATTACAAATGAATGTAGAAGAAACTTCCACATTTGCCCTCGGACGTCCCTCTAAAGAAATACCTCAATTACAACCAGGTCTTGCTCTAATTCAATCCTAAAAATTGATTTCAAAAGGCGACGCAAAATTTTGGTATAAAATCTCATTTCACTCACAGATGCAGAAAATTTCATGAAAGGAAACATTGGTCTGAGCTATGATAGAATAAATGATATCTCTTGAAGGAAACCCAAAAGGTGTGAAAATAAGTAGGAGCGATAAGATAAATATATGGAGTGGATATGCCATTCCATGATTGAAATTAATACAAGATTACTAAGTGGCTTTACCATCAACATTTATTGGAAAAGGTAATGAGTTCGGCCAATCACGATATTTATTGCAAATTTTATCACAAAATATTCCTATTTAGTAGCTATCTTATTAGATAAGATTTAAGGTCCAATTTGGAGTTAATGAGAGCATACAAAGGGAATTTTAATCACACAAGATTGATTTTCCATGACAAGGTCTACATTTTAATGACAGTGTCAAATCAAGTCACATCAAGTCTCATCAATAAATTATCCAATAAAAAGGTGCCACATAGGCAAACCATAAAAGGTGATTTTATTATCAAGAAATGGGTTGTCCTTAAATTCCTTTATACCCCAAATGAACTTATTTTAAATCCCTTAAAAATATGTTCTCCACATAATTTAAATGTGTTAAAGAAAATTGACATATTAAAAAAATCATGATCTATTTAAGGGTATTTTAAAAAAAATTCATGATTTTTAAGTGGCTCTAACAACCTCTTACATTAGGACTCACGATAACTGGCTCATATGATAACTGGCTCATATGATCTAAATTTTCCTAACTATTGAGATTTTTTTTGCATCGTTAAAATGGATTCGCTGATATTGTAGAGGCTAGCTACTACTAGCCTTCTCATTAATGAATAGTCGGTAAACACAAAACAAACATTGTTCTTCATGGCATTTGATACTTTATTCCTGAGAAAGGTTCGTGTACATCTTCACCCTCGATGTTTAGTAAATTTTTACACACTATTATTTTTAACGGGTAATTTCTTAAAATATGCAGGGCCAAGATGAATAGGATACATCTTCAGGTTTAAAATATGTACTTCTATTATTATGATCCAACAATTTTTATTTTATTTTTAAATACTTTTGACCAGAGCTTTGAACTATAGGGTTACGGGACCACACCCATACATAGAAAAACCAAACAAAAACAAAACAAAACCAGGGAACCCAAGTCCCACAAAAAGAACAACATAAAAGAAAGAAACAAAGCAAGAACAGGCCAAGGATCTAAAACAGATTCGGAAAAAACAAAATCAGGTATCCGAAGGTAAGCTAAGAACATGAACACTTACAAGAATCCTACAAGTGAGCGGGGTCATCCACAACACCAAGTCTTGTCCTCCTCCTCTACTCCCTGAGTATCTTCCATGACCTGACCGACGCCGCCCCATGCGGCAGAACCTTGCAAAGAAAAAGGTAGAAGGATCCTTTTACATGATCCCAAAGAGACATTGATTTGCCATTGATTGTACATAATTAATAGGATAATGAGCTTTGGGAAGCTCCAAGGGTGGCAATCTATTAGGATCTGATATGTCATTCTAGAAGAGAACATGCACACTCTTCACATGAAGAATCAATTCCATTTATTTCTCTCCCAACCAATTAATCCCTTGCCAAACAACAATATCATGTTCTTCGATGTCCTCCAACTAGAGTAAGGGGTCAAGAATACGACAACCCGACAATTCCTCGTGCAAAAAAAATCTGTGAACCAGGTAGATAAATTACTTTGCTACTGCCTCGACATCTGCTGAAACTGGGTGAAGAAGAAGACATTTTGAAATAAAGGCTACATCAATAATGGAATTGGCCCGATCCCTGGGAGATTCTAGAAGATAGTCTTCGCCGAGCACACATTTAATCACTTCGGCTTCCCAAAAATATTCATATAGGAATAATTCTTGTAAATGCCTTCGATAAATGGT
The DNA here is from genome assembly GCA_019776745.2 of Taxus chinensis. Lineage (NCBI taxonomy): Eukaryota > Viridiplantae > Streptophyta > Pinopsida > Cupressales > Taxaceae > Taxus > Taxus chinensis. Next base: position 69,110,168 of record CM034149.1, read on the forward strand.
TAAGGAATACACCATTTCCTATCTCTCATCATGTAGAGAGATGAATGGGAAGGCAAAGAAAACCATAATTTCCAACACAGAAGAGGAAAGGAAGAATTAGGAATAAAGGAGATAACATCCATTTAAAATATGAGAAGATGTAAATTTCCATTAATGTTGAGAGTTGAATCCGAGCCTCCCTTCATGTGAAATGATATCTACCATACCGAACCAACATTCAAGTTGATTTAATATCAATGCAACGATTGGACCATCAATAGCCGTGTTGGCAAGGAGATCGATGGCGCTATTAGCTTCCCTGTAGACATGATTAATTCTCCAAGAATGCAATTTTCTAAGCCAAAATAAAATGTTTGAAATGAGAAAATCAAGTCTCATAAATAAATTATCTAATGAAATGGTGCAACATAAATAACCCATAAAAATTGGTTTTATTCTCAAGTAATGGGTTACCTTAATTTCCTTTGTACTCAAAAGTACTTAGTTTAAATCCCTTTAAATTATGTTCTCCACATAATTAAAACGTGTAAAAGAAAATCGGCATATTAAAAAAACATAGAATTTTTTTTAAATTTTTTTTATGATTGTTAAGTTGCTCTAGCAACCTCTTACATTAGGATTCACGATAACTGGCTCATTTCCTCTACTATGATCTAAAATTTCCTAACTATGTATCTATCTTTATTACCAGACTTAACTAACGACATTTACTTGTGAAGGACATGGCTCTGTCAGGTATATTCCATCTAATATAAAATAATTACAAATAATGACGACAAAACTGTTGAGATTGTTTTTTCCATTGTTAAAATGGATTCCTCGATATTATAGACGCTAGCGGTCACTAGCCTTCTCATCAACGACTAATTGGTAAACATAAAACAAAAATTTATCTTAAGAACTTTACTTAAATCTACTTGATTATTGTATTTAAATTTTACAAGACTAGCAACTATCAAGGAGGATTATTACTACATTTCTTTGATGTTCCAAGACAAGAGAAGACCACAAATACTCCAAGAAAAGAATTTTTTTTACAAATTTTTCTGATTATATGTGATTAAAATGTAAATTAAAGAGAATACAATACACGTATTCAAACACACAATCTTAATCCTAGTGCCTATTAGGTAGATTAGCTGCCGCAAGGATCCTAGTAGACACTAGGGCTTCCATGATTTGTTTCTTTTTTTTGTTGATTTTTAAACGCTTTTGGCTAGAGCTTTCAACCAGAGGGTTAAGGGACCCCACCCATACCTAAGAAAAATAGAGGAGGAGAGAAAATCATAGAGAGAGGAAAAAGGATGGAGACTGAAGACCGCAGTGAGAGAAGAGAACAGAAGCAGGACAAAGCTAGGAAAAGTACATCCAAAAAAGAACCATGAAAGATAGAGAAAGAACTAGAAAAAAGGATGAAGAGAAAAACTTTTCCAAAAAGGGAAGAACCACCAATGAGCACCAAACTCAATCCATGATGCAAGCCACTCCACTAGTGTTTCCACCTACATGAATAGTAACCTCTCGAAGTAAGAAACAAAAATTGGTACCGGTTCGATCCCTCAGCTCATTAAGGTTGTCGATTGCATAATGTAAAGGGAAAAGGGCCACATCTATATCCAAGGGAGGAAGAAGATGAGAGTCAGATTTTCCATGCATGAAAATGGTGTCCATGTTTTCAAGAAAATGAAGTAAATCCCTATATTATCCAATGAGCCGCTGTATCCCTCTCCCATAGCCAATTACTAGTTCATCTACTTACTTGACCCATAATAGGGGATCGGGTAATTGAAATTCTGCCAATTATTTGTGAATACCACCATGGTAGACTGGGTAAATGATATCAACAGCCACAAACTAGATATCAAAAGCAATGGGAAAAATAAGAAGGCACAAAGAAACAAAGGTGGCCGCGATATCAGAATTTTCACGAGCTTTGCATGAATCAAACAAGTATTTTTAACCCAAAATATTCTTGATGGCTTCAACTTCACTGGCTGAGGAGTACCGAAAAATATCTAAAATATGATAACGATCAATAGCATAGGTAAGTGCCATCTCAGGTTTCTCTACACGAAGAGAGAAATGCAAAACCCAAAAAATACATGAGAATTTGAACTAGGAAAACTAAGAAGGAAAGTGGAGAGGGATAGGTTGACGGAAGATTAAAAAACTAAGACGCATGAAACGCCATAAATTAAGTTGATGTAATATTGTCTTTCCTTTGTGTGAGATAATATCTAATAAGCCAATCCAATATTTCAAGTTAGTTGAAATTTTGACGGAATTGGGCATATCAATTACTAAATTGACAAGTAAATCAATGGTGTGCTTTTCCTCGTGATAGGTGTGATTGATGCTCCACTTTTTAAGTTTTCGTAACCAAAAGAGGGTGTTGGATATATAGAAATTGAGATGTTGTGATTGAGTTGAACCTTTAGTAATAGGATGGACAATAATTTGTGAGTCACCTTCGACTTGGAGAGAGTCATAACCATTGTGAATAGATAGTGTAGCCACTTATATAAGGGCTTGAGCTTCAGCTAAGTTACAAGTGTCCTCTTTGAGTGGAAAGGAACTAGCCACAAGAAATTCACCATTCTCTTTTCTCACAAGACAACTTGCTCTAGATTTCCCCGGATTGCCTCTAGAGGCCTCGTCAGAGTTGAGTTTGCAAAATCCCAGGGGAGGTAGCGTCCATCGCATATTTCTTCTTCTGAGATTTTTTTGCAAATTGAGATAAACCTTGACAAAAAATCAAGCCAGGATTGGAAATTGTGATGAGTGGCCAAGATTTTCTTATCTCAGCATCACGTGAGGTGAAATTAGGATTGTTAAGGCTATGGATGATGATGTTTTCCGAATTAGAAATTTCCAGTTTATTGGAGAAGGAAGGAAAAATTGATACCTCCTCCTTGAAGATGCAAAGATTCCACTCCCACCATATATGCCAATTCAAAAGAAAGGGCGCTATGGACCAGATGGAGCTAAGAGAGATTTCACCTCCCAACTTCAGCCAAGATTTTAGAATATCCACAATGTTCATACAAGGAGCCCAAGCTAATCTTAGCTTTCCAATTTACCAATTCCACCCCTGAACTGTAAAAGGGTAGAAAAGGAGAAGATGATCAATATTTTCTTCAACATTATTGCAAATAACACATTTCGAGGGGGCGACATAGACCCAAGATCTTCTAAAAATTACGTAAGAATTTTCCTTTTAATTGCAAGCCAACCAAAGATAACAACTTTTGGAAGGATCTTGGAATTCCATTGACCTATCCAACTAGGAGCCCCCTTAGGTACTTGACATAGAGATGATATTTTCATAACCTTTATTTGAAAAAATAAGATCCAGAGGGAGCTCCTAACCATAGCAGATGGTCCTCTTGAGCCTTGCAAGATACTTTAATATGTGAGATGGCCTCTCTGAAAATAGATACTTCTTGGTCAGTCAAACCCAGAGGTGAGATATCCTTCCATAACAAAGAAGGAGAGCCATCAGAGTCTAGAACCCCATAATCAACCACTTTATTGTGCTAAAATGCCTTGTATATGTTCATTACTTGATTCAAATTTGGATTTAAAATAAGGGGTTCAAGCTCACTCCAACTATCTTCCCAGAAATCATCTCTTTGCCCATTTTTGATCTGCCAGGAAACTTTATCCGCGATAAGATGTCAACATTTACAAATAAAGTTCTAGATGTGTGAACCCTTGGAAATATCTTCTTTGGAAATTAAAATCTCAAGACGACTTACTTCAAGATATTTGTGAGAGAGAACCTGGAAAACAAACCTTTGAGGGATGAAGATGAAATTCTAGACTAATTTAGCACCCAGAGCAATGTTTTGCACAACCAATTCAATTATTCCCAAATTACCCAAATTTTTGGGGAGCTTGACAACATCCCACTTCACTAAAATGAATTTCCTCACTTCATTATTACTCTGCCAAAGGAAATTTCTGACAATTTCTCAAACTTGCTAAGCACTGATACCGGGAAGTGAAAACTTTTGATTACTAATTGAACTTGGCGGTGGCTAGAAATTTTCCTTTATACTAGTTGATTTTAATTATTTGATATACACGATATATCACTTGAGAACTATAAAAGGAACCTAATTACAATAGTCAAACACATCACGACATGTATGATTTTTTATTGTTAAATAATCAATTCTCCACCCTTATCACCCATGTTGGATTCTAGGTTTTCATAATGATGTAGTGTATCTCAAATATGTTTTTACAGTCATGGGAATATATAGATGCTAGCATCCACTAGTCTTCACTTCTAGCAAAAAAATCTCTACTTGAAACAAACCAAATTTAATAGCATCAAATTGTTTAAATTTCTTAGTAAAATGCATAACAAAAAAAATTATTAATGCTTTCTTGTTTTTTATAACTAAAGGAGGGTTGAAGTATGCCTTAAGACTACTATGTTATAAATATTTATTCCTACTGAATTTTTACTCTATGAAAATAATGACATTACGATATGGAATCTCATTGCTATTGCATCATTCAGAAAAAGTATTTTTCCTTTCTAATTACTTACGAAATATTAATTTGTTTAATTCCATTTTTAGGTAATATGTCTTCCATTATCTACACTCCATTCATGAAAATTATTTTGATTGAAGGAGCAAGGGATTGGAAAAAGAGATATGATGACTGGTTTGTAGAAATTCATTCCCCAGAAAATTACCACAATGATTTGTGGTTATTTTTTGTTAATTAAGACATTGTCAAAGAATTCGGTATGGTATTAACTTAAAAATTTATTGATGAGAAAACATTATGTATTCGAGTTGAACACATTGACATCGTACTAAATAAGTGCTTTATTCCTGACATGGAGTTGGAAGTTTCATTATTCAAGAAATTGGAAATGAAGGCTTCTAGAGAAAATAAGGTGTGCTCTTGTCATAAATATGGTTGAAATTTTGGGAATTTCATGCAGTCAGAAGAAATAGGCCATGGAAATTCCCTTGAATTTCATAATAACATGAATTTAGTATTCAAAAAATTGTATAGAACCAAGGATAGATCTTCTATTTGTCATTATTTGAATAGAAATTTTTTTCTTTCTCCACTGAAACATGAAAATCTATTTGCAATTATGAGGAGATCATATTTATCTAAATTAGAGATAGATCTATCTAAGTCAAAGTTGTAAGGGATTAAAAAGAATAATAAATCATATTTTTTGTTGAAGAAAGTGAAAATTATATTTGAGCAAACAGAAACTATAAATTCTGAACAATTAAAATTATTTTTGTTCAATGGTGATGCTTTTCCAATTGAAATTTCTAGGTGTTGTTTGACACCTCCAAAATATCAATTACGTGTTGTGCATGATGAGAATGTTGACCTTATTTTCTATTCAATGTTGATTAATGATATTCCTACACTGAGGGATAAAATTCTTCTTCCCTTTTCACCTGCTACAAAGGAACTTGTGCAACTCGACGATCCAGATGACCTAAAAAGGGATGAATTATAGTTCTACATTCTTGACAACCAACATACCATTTGTGCCCAAAATATTTTTTTGCTGAAATCATTACGTTATAAGATGCATTTTAGAAAGGCTCACATTTTGTCTTCATATGCTCCTTGCGAAGATATTGTTAAAATTTACCAGCAACAAATTGATGTAAACAAAAATTAGATTGATACTAATTTTTTTGATGTACTTTACAATGCTTGAATGATTTGGAGATCCCTAGGATGTCTTCGAAGGCCTAGATCAGGAAACTCGAAGTCAGAGGATTTGAAGGTAACGAAACCTAATTTTAGCAATTTTTTTCTTAAAAATTAATTTTGTAATATGCAGAAAATAAATATAATATTTCATATTTCAATACAATGTTTCGAGATGCAATGTCTCGCTATTTTCAAAGTGTCTAAAGTAGAAACCCTTGATGAAAAAATGACATTTCTATATTTACCTGAGGACATATGGACAAAATTGACAACAACCATTGAGTTATTTACATCCGGTGGGCTGGCTTGTTCTCCTCTTAAGGATAACCAACCTAACTTTCAACCAAATTAATTGGAAAGGTTCATGGAAAATTACTTTAGGCTTGCAAGAGGAATAACTGATGAGAAGATATCAATTTTACTATATAATGTGCAATCAGGGAAACTATGGCTAACTCACTCTATTGAATTAGGCGTCATAGCAAAGACTTTAGATACTTACTACAAAAGAGTAAAAGATGACAGAAGGATGAGAGAAAAAATTCTAAAATATGTTATAAGTAAATATCCATGTAATTGTGTATTGGTAGAATGCATTGAAAAAAATATTTTTGAAAAATATGTTGTACATGAATTTCACTACCGCCGGTTGTGTCTACTCTTAGGAGAAGAGACTAAAGGAAAAAGAAAATTTGATTCTGGAGGAAGTGAAAAATCAACAAAAATAAAATTTGATGCTGAAGTGGTAGAGGTTCTCCCAGGGTTAGCTCAAGCAATTATATACAACTACATGATTACAACGGAACAAAAAATTCTAGCAAGAATGGAAGACACCAAAGACTTTACCTGTCAACGTGCATATCCCTTCTAGCTCCAGTCCACAATATGATCTATTCCATCAAGTAATCCATTCAATGCAGAAAGTCTAATAGCGGATTTCTACAATTTGTCTAGTGTACTTACTTTTGATGCAATAATGGACTTGATTAAAGTTGTTGGATCTAGTCACTTAATTTGTGTAATTATTGTGCTTTTACCTGTTTCTTCTTCAAAAATGTTAAAAGAGACACTACAAATTACATGGAAAAGGTCAAATCCAAGGGGGAATCAGTTGTGGAAGGCTGTTACAGATTTTATGACAGCAATGGAAAATTTAAGAGCTTGTGTTTTATGTACACAATAACTGATGTGCACAATTGTGATGTCGACGATGGGGATATAGATGAAATCACCATGTACTGGATGGATTAACTTCCGTAACAAATGGTGGCTATAAGTGAAATTGGCCTATGAGGAAAGACATATCCTTTTTGTTATGAGAGATATTATTTGTTTTGGTCTCATATGTTCACTCGACTCACTTCTAACAATTCTCTGGTTATAGTGTTGTACGGTGGTACTGTTGCAGTGTAGACTTTGGTTGACTCAGGTCTATCTGTAACTTTTATTGTTGAATCGAATGATCAAGAAATGTTTTTACAACATTACTATTTTCATTTGAAAAAATGTATGTTTATTAAGATCACTTTAAACAATTCTATTAGTTTAATACATTTGAGTTGATACATACAATATTTATGCAGACAACCAAACAATAGAGGAAGACACCATCTCTTCCTCTCCACATACAAACAAAGGAGATGATTTCAATATTAGTATGTGGCAACCAAGTATACTTTTTGCCCCATATGCCATTGACCATCCTTCAAATGAATCTATAAAAGGTGACTATGAAATACTTGATTTATAAATTTATCACTACAAGATGTTTTCGATTGTCATTGTTTACATATTTTTAATAATAACTTTATTTTTTCAAATTTGATACCGAATGGAGAGGTTGTTGGCATGCCACGCATGAACGCACAGATGGAAAATGGTATGATATTCATATATAATTATAAAGAAAACCATTTATAAGACCCTCATAATTAAAGGAACCTATGGTGAAGTAGTTTATTTGTATTATGTATTACCCTAGCAGTTGCTAAATTACATCTTTTAATTAGATTTATTTTGAATTGAGTAAATTTTTGGTTTATTGGTTAATATTTATTTGTGGAAAATAAAAAAAATTACTCCTGTACAGTTGGCTATTAGTGGTCGCTAAGCCCATCATAGACTTCCAACCCAAAAATAGTCCACACATTAATTGCTTATGCCTACTGGTCGTTAATATACAACTACATCTATGTAATATTGTATAAAAGAGAGTTGTTTCAAGTATTTTTTACACCGAATTAAAATTTATTTTGAATTGATTACTGTATTTTTATATAGAACAAGCATCACAAGAACATGTAGAGGGGGAGTATGAGGGAATCCAAGATGAAGTTTCAATCAGTAAGTATTAACATAGTAAAATGTTGATTATTTGAATTGGTATTATGGAAAATTGAGAAAAAATTACTTATGTGTAGTTGTCCAAATGGATTATTTAATTATTTTAGATTTGGAGGGTTTACTCTATGAGAAAAACCAACCCTACAAAGACTTGACAATCAAGTTTTGTAAGGAGGTTCTCAACTTGTGAGGTGGGATCAAGGAATTTTTAATGTTACTGGCATCAAAAATTGAAGTGGGATTTAGGTCTTGATATCTCTCTTACGCCGAATTTGAAAAGCTAAGGCTTGTAAAAAAAATTAGCGCTTGAATTCAAAACATTTGTTATTTTGGGTAAAGAACATTTTTGTGTAGAAGATGAAATTACAGAAAAATATTCCAAAATATTTGGAGTAGAGATGGTATTGTTTTCATCGTTAGAAACACATTGTGTACTACAATGGACCCAAAGGGAAACCCTCTAGAAATTTTTATGGTGGGGAAGAAATCCAATGAAGAAAATTGTTTCAAAGATATGTGGTTGATGACCAATTTATACATAAACATATCACAGATAGTGTGTCAGGGTTTGAGTGTTGTAGAGGGCATCCAAAAATTGCAACAAACAAAAAATATATAACTATTAATTAATTAAAAATGTTTTTTTACAACGATATTCATTCGTATAGTCATATAGTCACTCTTTATTTTATATGTTGAGATTACAAATTTAAAAGGAGGTAGTATTTATATCTTCACTGTGATTGAGATGATATTATAGTTTTATAAGTTGTTTTTGAGTTGTGATTAAATCCTTTGATGCCTTGTTCTTAAACACTTTTTGAAGCTTACATTGATTCTAATTTGTTTTTATAGATCATATTGGGAAGCCTTGGAAATTACTAGTTTTGGGAGTTGAAGGTTTGTTGTTTGGAATTTATGGCATTGGCAACAAAATACCTCATAATATGGTTCCAGATTTTAGATCCAGGAATATTGAATAATTTTAATAAGGGTTTAGTTCTGACTTGATAAGTACTGCGTCAAAATATTTTGACATTGTTTTATGGTCTTCATTTATTGATTCAACAAAAGGTGAAATACATGTTCATCAAAAAATTAGTTGGTTGCAAGAAACCAACTTCAGGTTCATTTGGGGATGCCAAGAATGTAAGTTAAAAAAAACACACAAGCCAACAGATAGTAGACATTTATGGTAATGTCTATGGTGAAAACAATATGTATTTGATTGATGACGTGAGATTCTTGTTGCATAAGGTCAAAGGAGACATTACTCTCAAAACCCCAACATACTGAAGATTTGATGGAGACTATAAGACTGATTCAAAAATCTACACTGAATTATGTACATGGTTAAAACATGCAGGAGAGCACAAAAACATGCGTATATAATTGAAAATGTTCAAACGCACAATTGGTGTTTGAATTATATACTGTGCTTCCAAATCCAACAATGTATTGTGCATTTTATGGAATATGGTAACTACCTTAAGGTTATTAAAGATTTGCAGTGTGCAATCATTTTTTATGATTCTTTTTTCGGAAAGAAAAACATTTTTCTCTAACTTTGGTGAAGAGACAATCGTGGATCATAGACCAATAAAAGAATGAATTTTCCCAAATCTACATACTCTGAATTTTTTTTTTTGCACATCGATGTTGGATTCTCTGAAAAAAAAAACATTTTTTTCCCTAATTATGCATTTTTTAATCTTAAAGACATTTTGAAATTGATGGGAACCTTATTGGAAAGAAATAAATAATCTCAGCTACTGCTAGACCGTATAAAAAAGAAACATGTTATGTTTATGATTTGCAGATCCATGGAGGTTTCCCTAAAATCATAAAATGATTTTTTTACCAGATATTCATATGTTAATCTTAATGATACTTTTTAAATGATTAAACCTTGTTCCAAAGAAAAAATAAACCCTACTGGCTGCTAGCATGTATAGAACTGAAACATTTTATGTTTATTGTTTTGCAGATCGTTATTTTAAGTATTTTTTGTTTATTGTTGTGTGGAAATTTTTTTGTTTATTGGGGTGTCATGGACTGCTTCGGTGACACCATGTGCCACATAAATGATTAAAATTTTGTTCGAGCTACCAATATGTTCAAGAACATGATGGATGTTGATCTACATGAGCTTTTAAAGTCATTTGGACATATTACGTGTGTCTACGTGGCCATGGATCATAAGACAAGGGTTAACAGGGGTTTGGTTTTGTTAATTTCGTCAACAAGGAGGACACATAGAGAGCTATCAATACACTCAATGGCTATGGTTATGTCTTCTTATTCTTAGAGTCGAATGGGTCACTCCTGTGGTATTTTTCTAGATGATTTGTATTCCAATTTTTTTACCCCTTAAGACAATGCAAGATGTTGAAGTTTTGTACTGCTTGATGTCTTCCACCAACTTTAATGTAAATGATGATACTATAGACACCTAAAATATGCTTACACTTAGCATTTCCTCCCATTCAACTGATTGATGACACTTCGTTAATTCCCCCTTCTTTGCTCCATTCTCAGATGCCCATTCACGACACCTTCTTGGTCATATTCCTCCTATAATAAACTTGTTTGGCTAATATCTCTCTTATTATCAAAAAATTCCTTCTTTCGAACATTCAGAACCTACCTAGTTCTCTCTAGACCACTTCTATTAGATTCGTAGGCTATCTATCAGTCGCAATTGGTTATCCAGACCCTTCCCAACTCTTAATGAGTCTCTAATCACTTGATAATCAAGTTTAACTAGCATAAACCAAGATTAACTAAGCCTAAAGAATGTTTATCTTTAATTTAATCTGAAAGTGATTTTTGAGCTTTAGTCCCACATGCACCCAAAGTTCAAACTCTTCCATTTGGAAAACTATAAATACAAGGCTAAGCCTACCCATTCAGACACACAACTTTACATAAGCGAAAGCCAAAACAAGCCTAAGAAAGCTTACAAGCTCATTTGCATTATCCAAGCTAATAAGGCATTTGATCTTGGGTCATCCACCATTAAAATAGCTTCATCTTGCATCCATGTTAGGTTAGTAATGAAATAGCTAAACTTGGCCATGTAGCCATTTAGTGAGATTCATTCACCCTCATGGAGTAAACAATAAAATTGATTGCTTAAGTCTTTAGTAGGCATATTTTATTAAGCTTTCAAGAATAGAGGTAAATGTTATTTGTTAGATTTATTGCTTATTTCAAGTTTTAAACACATGTAAATAGGATTTCTTGCTCATTTCTTATCATATGGTCCATTGAGGGTCTTTTGTACAAAGCTTTGGGGTCTTGCCCCATATCCATAGCTCTTTACAAAACCTTTCATTGAACACATTTGGCACGCCCGGTGGGACACTTATGTCCATCCTCCATTAATGGAGGTCTTTTAGGTTTTTCAAAGTTCATTTTCAAGTTTTTGGGTCAAATCACTCGTTATTTCCTCATTTTCATTTCTAACCCTAGATAAATGACATTCATTTGCATGTATTTTGTGGGATTGATATAGAAATAAGACACTTTGACTAACAACTAACCTGTTTCCTCTTGAAAATTTGAAAATCCATGTTTTTGCATGTTTTTCACAAGGTGCGCATAAGTGTTTACAAGGGGCACGTACACATTGAAACCCCAGCGTCCTTGTCAAAATAGGCACGTACCTATCTGGCAGTCCTCATCATTTGCAATTTTGTCTCTATAGGGACGCGCACGTGTCTCTGTCATCTAGGCCATGTATCTGCATCTCTAGCTATGTATGCGTAAATGGGTTGACTGTGTAAAAATTTGAAATTGTCTATATTTTGCTAGGGCACGTATCCATTGGCTGGGGCGTGTATGCGTCACTATGGGAATGCAGGTTTCATGTTTCACTCTATTGACTTTGCATTTTTTTCTTTCATGCGTACCTATCTACTAGGTCACGTATCCATTATTTGGGGTGTGTATGTGTCATTCTAGGTGCGCAGGTGTCTCTGTGTAGTCCGGATTTATCCATTTAATTTTTAGTGCTCCTTGTTTTGACCATATCTTTTGACTCATTAACCCGTCTTCAGAGTTTGAATAGGTGACGGAAAGATAATGAAGTGTAATTTGTGAGGGAAATTCCAAAATTTAGATACCTTTGGTATGCCAACTTCTATAAAAAAACTCCCAAAATGCTCCGGATACCTCCAAAAATGCAAATTACTAAAAACTATTAAAAAAGTGCAAAAAATTGGATTTTTAGAATTTTTTGATTTTCTTAGTTTTCTAACTCTTGCAGGGTTCTAACAGTGGTTTACAACAGTCCTTTACATTAAGATATTTTATACTAACTTGTTTAAAAATGTTTGCATCTTTATTCATGAAAATTTGAAATGCATATGCTCTTCCCTCATGTATGTCTAGGTGATCTTGGGAATCAGAAACGTTTCACCACTTTCATCATACTTACAAAGATGGTTTAAATAACTTTCAAAGTTGGTAAAAAGAAATTATTTTCACATTGTACTTAGCAATTTTCCGTTCATTACAAATTTGAGTGAGGTACCTTGTTGTGTATGCTCTTTCCTTGCGTCTTAGGATGATATGGGAAATCAAAAACAACATCTTATCTCCTTTCTATGACATTTTGGAAAATTACTAACCTTGGTATGTAGGACCAAAATCGCATGTCAAAGAAAGACGTCAAAACCAAACAATACACAAACCTTCTAAAACGTGTTTTCGTACAGGTTGCCAAATGGTGTGCTACTTAAAACCACATTAAGTTAAGCAAGATAAAAAACACACCATATTCAAAACATTGTATTGCAGGTTTCGGAAAAGGGCACGTTCCTATCCGCTCAACTAGAACATAACCCCTTTGGCATAACGCCTTAAGCTATAATAATGGGGGTGGTTCCAAGAACCCTAAATTAGTCCACCGTTGTGTAACCTCGTGGATGAAACAGGAAGCGCCTCACTTACCCACTTGACTAGTACACCCTATGATTTATAGTTACTGGTTGTCCATATGGAGACCCCAGTGAGAGTACAAGTGGATGCATTTATTACCCATTGTGCTTGAAGGGGGTAAATTAAAGCTGAGATACTCCTAAATTAGTCATTGTGACTTTTTGGGTAAATCACGCTCGCTTAAGACAACTTTGTAGCACCTAGTTGAGAGATCTTATTACGGAGGCCATTTTATCTTGAGGCCTACTTTACTAGTCCTTTATCACGTCTTGGCCATCATGAAGTGATAAATTTTTTGGATTCAGAACCCTATTTTTCAAACAAGGCAAAGAGTCCACTTAAGTTTGACCTAAGTGCCTTTCATCACAGAAATTAGATGACGTTTCACTTAGCTTAGCTTCTTTCTCACCTTCAGACGAAGTGAATCTCTTCCCAAGTGGTGCTTAGTTTATTTTCACATATTTTAATCTACACCTTTGCATTCTTGTTTCCCATTCGGGAATATAGAAGGCATCTTTTGAGAGTGTTGTCAAAGATAGTGTTCACCTCTTTTTTGTCTGTTTACGCTCATCCATGTTTACGGTTGAGTTGTTAAATGTCTAAAGTGTGTGGATGCGTGCTTATATCTTTGATGGCCACTTGATCTTGATTTTAGGATCATCATCATAGTTCAGATTAATTCATCATTTGATCTCCCTTTGACGTGTTACCTTGTTTGCATTGTCTCGACACAATTAAGATACTTATGTCATGTTTTTCATAAATGTGATCTAAGTATCCGCATTGTGGCTTTACGCTACGCATATTTTAGCAAATCCTTAGTATACCTTGACTTGGTTTTTCTTTAAACATTTTCCCAAATCTTGAAAGTTTTTTCTTACTGCATTTACGTTATTTCAATACCACTTTGGCACTAATATCTTGCTTCTCCGTGAAGCTGGATAGATGTGTCCAATTGGTGTGGTTACGTGGCTTACATTTATAAGCCTCACCCTTTAACATTTTGGCCTTGTTGGTTGTTTAACGTGCCATTGTATCCTTTGATTGGGAGTCAAATCTACCCTTTGTTAATATTTACGCCTTGTTCATTTCGAGCTTGGCGTAAGTATTAACATTGTGTTGATAGTCTTTGCATCGAACTATCACTTTACGCGTGCATTTACATAGGGTATATTTCCTTGTTGATTGGATTTGTGTTTCACACTTGCATGATTGTTCCTTGTGATTATTCATCTAGAAAAATTGTTTTCTAGGACAATCATTTTCGATCTCATCAAGATTGCGTCATCACAATGTCTATTTTCCTTAGACCTTCTTCGGAAAATCATGCACGCATCTCCATACTTATGCAATGTCTAATTGGATGTCATCATGCTACTCAAATCAACATGTCACTTCCTTCCCTTTGAAGGATTTCCATCACACTATCTAGGTCTAGAAATTTGTGCTTAAATGACGCCAAAAATGACTGACTATCACACGGTTTCTCACATTTACAACAATATAGAACCTAGGTTTAGGAATTCAAATCAAAATATTCCCATTAAGACTAAACCTCATTTGGTTCTTCATGCTAGAGGACCCATTCGGGTACCCTATTCCCCACCTTCAGCTCATAGTCGGTGGTATGGTTTGGATGTTTCTGATCCAAATTATTATTTAGGTTCCCCCCACTCTTCTTCTTCTGATTTAGATCCAAACTACCATTCAGACTCCCACTCTTCTTCTGAAGACTTGGATCCCAACTATTATTCAGATACCCATAGATCAAATCTTGAATCACGGTCCTCCCTTACTTTGTAGGACCTTTATTCCAAATCACCTCAATGATGTATTCCTCCTTTGAAGACTCATGTGACTCCAAGTTCCATTGATCGAACATATAATTTGGTTCTTGAGTCACGGTCCTCCCTTTCTTTGCAGGACCTCCTTCATCAGTCATCTCAATGACGTCTTCCTCCATCGAAGAGTTCCATGACTTGGATTACCTCTAGTCAATCATCTAATTTAACTCCTATGTCGCAACTTAACAGATGGCTATGTGATCCTAATATCTCTCCTACATTGCATCGTCTTCTAGAAAATAAATCTAGGTCCAAATCTAAATCATCCATTCATGAGACACTTGCCTCCAATCCTACGTTGTCTCTTGAGTCATCTTCTACTATCATTCCAACTCAAATGCATCCTCATCCCTTGATCCCTTTCAACCATATCGTACAATTTCCTCAATCATCTTCTAAATATAAATATTAACGACCACGTCAAACCATTACAAGAAATCCATGTGCTAAGATGTCTTGTCAAAGCACTATCAAAACTCTTCATGGGAGTGATAAGGTCAAACCTTCCCCTCATCTAAATCATCTAACATCTTCATCTTCTTCTGTCAATCAATCTTCCCCACTTATCAGGTCCATTTATTCTAGTCAACCTCTCATGGTCAAAGAACAACAGTCTCTACTAATTGATTTCTCTTAGAATGAAGAAACAATCAGAGTACATGAAGATATCCCTCTAGAGGATTGAAAACAAGGATTCTTTTTAGAACTCAATATGCTTGCATATTGGGGAAAATAATTTGATTCCTTTTATAAAAACATAGATGAGGAGACTAAGTTCATGGAACTTGATTGTTCTTATATTCCATCTTCACCTTCTTCTAAGCATGATGAGATGTTGGGGTCTAGCATTGATCCATGGCCTATCTTCTTGTTACCAACTCATTCATTATCTATCACCATTCCTCAATCAAAATCTCTCCTTGGGTCACCGTTGAGTAGCCCGTCATCTTTTTCTATCATGGGGTCACATCCTAGTAGTCCTCCATTTTCTACTTGTGGGTCACCTCTTGGTAGCCTATTACCTTCTATTATTGGGATGCTTCCTAGTAACCCTTCATCCTATTTTATCTATGGGACCCCTCCCGGTAGTCCCTCCTCATCTATACTTGGGCTATGCCCTAACAACCCTTTGTCATCTTCTTCTATTCTTAGGCCATGTCCTCGTATCCCAACTTCTTCCATCTTAGGGCCATATCCTGGTAGCCCTTCTTCATCTTCTATCAGTGGCTCACCTCCTGGTGGCCCATCCTCTTCAATTCTTAGACTGTATCCTTTTCATCCATCACATATTTATTCTATTAATGGTTGTGCAAGCCAACAATCATTTCTCACATCAGTTCTAAACGTCAGCGTTCTCTTTCTTCTCCTTCTCAGGGCTAGAAAAGTCACATGTCAGCTTATAAGAAACCCAAATAGGTTCATTATCAAGATCAGATCAAAAATTCTAAGAGCTTGAAATCACCCAACAACTTGAACAATATCAAAATTGTAAATCAAGCATGATTCAAGAATGCACATCAATGTAACCATCAAGTATGGCACAAAGTGCATAAACCTTTGGATAAGTAAATCAAGATCGTGCATATGAAATCCATGTTTCAGGACAAATCACATTCATTTTTTGAGTACAAGCTCACCACGATCATCAAGATCAGGGATAACATAACTCTTGATAAAAAAAATGCACATAGTCTCCCTTATCAAAGAATTCGCAAACATCATTGTTGGATCCTATCACATGGAGTGAAATTTTTGGTCCCAACTTTCCAAAAACTATCAAAAATCTAAAAAATCAAAAATAATTCAAAATACAAAAAACATTGAGAAAACATAAGAAAAAATCAAAGGTACAAAGATCAAACATTGCAATCAGGTATTGCGTACACATGGATGTTTCTTTCTTCCCTTTCTTATCATTCTTCTGCAAGTCTTCCTACCATTTTCATCCCTTTGGTGATATTGTGGTTAGCCTTTTCGCACACATTTTGCAACATTTATCTCTATGGTATCTGTTTGACCATGGTCTTTTATCACCTTGGTAAATTAAAGAACGACTGACCTCTTAGAGATCCTATCACATTCAACATCTAATAAACTTGTTGTGAAGAACTTTTGGACATATTTTTTGAAACTAGCCAATTTCATCATCACAATCACTTCTGCCTCCTTCCATCAAGCCATCTGTGGTTCTTAACCCCTTGTCAAACAAGATGGTTGAAATAAGTTTTCGGAAAGCAAAAGAATCAAAATCAATCAAAAAATCAAAATCTAAAAGCTAAGAGCAAAATTAAATTGATATATAACTCTCTCTTGGGGTATTTCCAATAATATCTATCGGGGCTATAGACACCTGACTAACAGTAGAGCAATGTTGCAATTAGAATTGAATACATCTCTGTCATGGCTATGGACATCTTTTCGGCAGTGGATAAATGTATGGCAATCCTTTCACCATCCAAATCAACTATCACCTATCAAAATAAATCATTTCTACACATTTGGCTAGGGTGTCTTCACTTTTTGTCTATTAAATATTCACTTCAAGAGGTAATAAATCCCACGTGCACACATTGGATATCTATGAGTAGGCAGGATTAATATGTTACCAAGTTTCTTTTTTTGGACCTTGTTCAGAATCTTACTTTAGTCCTTATCTCATCTCATGATTTGTGCCTTTGGCTAATCACTTCTTCATCGTGAGGCTTCTAAGCTACATTCATATCATTCACATCATTCTTCTACTTCATTCAGAACATCCATGTGTATAATATTACTTTTTTTCCATGTTTTCAGATGCATTTGTCACCTTTCACAAAAACAATCTTCTCCTTCCTTTCTATCATGATTTTTTAGGCCAAATTGCGTTGGGGGCATCCTTGCTTCTTCCTAGCACTTCATTGGTTTACATTCATCATCATGTTGAACCTATCCATAATAGCCTTGGGTCCTGTTTCTACCCGTGAAGAGTTTTGTTTTGAACACTCCCACCTAATCACTAGGGAATTTTTGCATCTTCATCTTTCTCATGCATGTGGCATTCTACCCTTGTACATCCCTTCTATCGCTAGGGGCATCCACGCTTCCTCATCTTCCTATACATAGTTTCAAAAAACTTAGAAAAATAAAAAACATTCAAATATGTTAGAAAAATCACAAAAACATTCAAATATGTTTAAGAAAACTTCTAAAAAATAAAAATCATCCTACAAAACATCACTCTTCGGTTCTCACTTGTTCATGTGCGGGACTCAAGGATCATCTTGATCTACCTCCATAAACAAAAGCTAGGCTTCTTACTTCGTCTGTACTCTGGGGTACAACGAGTTTCCTGGTACTGTTTCGTAGTGCACATTGTTTTTTCATCAGACCAAAGTGTCCTCCATTATTCCCCTTGCATGTATCTTTGCTTAGGGCACCATCATCAACCCTTGTCATTATTTTGCACAGGTCAAATTGAAGCTCAATAACAAAAAACATTACATTATGTTTCTCTATTAGTTTAGCTTGTTTACTTTCTCGTATTACATTGCATTTTGTATGTTGTATGGATTTAGGCATATTTTACTTTCTCGTATTGCATTGCATTTTGTATGTTGTATGGAGTTGGTGTTTTTAGCAATGGACATTTGTTCATATATGGCTTTTCATGTCATACTACACTTTTGTTCATTCTTTTTAATAAGGACCGATGATGAAGATCATTAGCAATATGATGAAAAATAAAGTTGTTTAAAAATCATTGGATGGATGTTGGCTCATTCCCCCTTCCTCATACTCCTTTTTCTTCTATATCCCCTTTCTTCTTCTTCACACTATTCTTTCTTCTGTTCTCTTTCTATCATCTTTTCGATCGTCGATCAACCTCTTTCATCACCCCATCGACAATCGAGGGGGCATCCTCCATTCTACTCATTTTTATTCTATCCCTTCAAAAATTTCTATTTGTTTATGCTTATCTACTTTCTTTGAAGTGACGTCGCTTATGCCACCTCAAAGAGGGGCAAATGTAGACACCTAAAATATGCTTACACTTAGCATTTCCTCCCATTCAACCGATTGATGACACTTCGTTAATTCAACCCTTCTTTACTCCATTCTCGGATACCCATTCACAACGCCTTGATCGTATTCCTCCTATAATCAACTTGTTTGGCTAATATCTCTCTTATTAGCTAAACATTCCTCCTTTCGACCATTCAGAACCTCCCTAGTTCTCTCTAGACCACTTCTATTGGCTTCGTAGGCTATCTATCATTCACAATTGGTTATCCAGACCCCTCCCAACTCTCAATGAGTCTCTAATCACTTGTTAATCAAGTTTAACTAGCCTAAACCCTAGTTAACTAGCCTAAACCAAGATTAACTAAGCCTAAATCATGTTTATCCTAATCTTATCTAAAAGTGATTTTTGAGCTTTAGTCCCACATGCAGCCAAAGTTCAAACTCTTCCATTTGGAAAACTATAAATAAAAGGCTAAGCATACCCATTCATACACAAAACTTTACATAAGTTAAAGCCAAAACAAGCCTAAGAAAGCTTAAGAGCTCATTTTCATTAGCCAAGCTAATAAAGAATTTGATCTTGGATCATCCACCATTAAAATAGATTCATCTTGCACCCATGTTAGGTTAGTAATGAAATAGCTAAACTTGGCCATGTAGCCATTTAGTGAGATTCATTCACCCTCATGGAGTAAACAAAAAAACTGATTTCTTAAGTCTTTAGTAGGCATATTTTGTTAAGCTTTCAAGAATAGAGGTTAATGTTATTTGTTAGATTTCTTGCTTATTTCAAGTTTTAAACACATGCAAATAGGATTCCTTGCTCATTTCTTATCATATGGTCCATTGAGGGTCTTTTGCACAAAGCTTTGGGGTCTTGCCCCATATCCATAGCTCTTTGCAAAACCTTTCATTGAACACAGATACAAAGGATTTGAGCTGGTTTCTTTGTTCTTCTAAGAAACATGTTCTTCTAAGATAAAGTAAAATTGAGTAAAATTTTACATCCACAAGATTGAAATGATAAATTTAAATGAATTTCTAAAATTAAATTGAAATAAATAATTATAAAAATGAATGTTACCTTATTACATTCAAATTCCATTTTGGTGCAAATTCAATCTTCAAATTTTACATTTACTGGAATAATTGTAGTTTCCAATATTTATTTGTAAAAAATCAAACAAATAACAATAAAAAACAATTACAAATCAAATTCAATAGAAAAATATAAACTAAAAATCATATAAAACTGAAACAAAAATCAAACAAAATTCAAAATCAAAACTAATAGATGTTTCTATTTCATAATCATTAATAAGATAGTAAGATTCGATTATGTTTATTTTCTTTATATTTGATGACAGAAAAATTGTAGCTTAGATACAAATCAACATAGAGTTTGGGGTCAAAACTAGAGGGGCCTAAAGCTTCGAATGAAAACTACTACACATGTAAAAATGATTAAAAAAAAATAAACTTGAATATTTTATGATTATGCCACTTCTGGCCTGAGACTTATACTCTTCTATTGGTGTATTTAGAATTAGAGCAGATAAAAATTTAAGGTAAAAGTGGGCTACAATTGCTAACACTTGAAATAAATTTGGTCCAAAAGGTTGTAGGTGGCATTTTGGGACATATATAAACTTCATTGTGTTGTGATTTATTTGTTATTAAGTATTGGTTAGAGGAAATGTTTTCAAAAATTTCTGAGATGGTGGTGCCAATTTTGCAAGAGTTAAACGTATATTTCAATAAAAAAACAAGTCAATGACTCAAAAATCCATACTTGGGTCATTTGTAATGTAGTGTGGGAGAAATTCTAAGACATATATCTTAGTATTGGTTACAAAAGTATTTAAATTTCAAAAATTTATATATATTATTGCATATTGTGGGATTATTGACAGCAATAAAAATTAAAATATAAATAAAATAAAGTTTATTTTGATTCCCAAATTTGAAAATAAACAAACAAATTGAGTTTCATAATTTAACAACAAAAAATACATAAACTTTTAATTATATATAGAAAGATTTGCATTCTCATTTTCAAACATTCAACTCGCTTCACTTAAGGAACATATTTTTGTTGATGGACATTTTTTTTTTGTCCACATATAAAACCTAATTGTGGATGATTGATACTATCAAATACTAGACTAGAAAGTATGACACTTCTGGTAGCTTTGTAATTCTACATGCCTATGTTACAATATATTTCTCTACATTTTTCATCTTCAATGTATTTACAATATATTCATTTCAACATATCTTTTTATATGCATATCGGCCTTTCATATGCACCTATGGATGCATTTGTTAGTAAAATAGTTATAAACATTATTCCAAGGAAAAAAATATAGCCTAACGGCTACTAGCAAGTATAAAATAGAAACATTGATGGCCTCGGGTAGAGTGTGATGGGGGAGCTTAAAGAGGAGGATAATGAACACTTGGATTTTCATTAGCCGCCACCAAATATCATTGGGCTAGATAAAAAATGGTGTGAAGAAGATCATGGAATACAAGTTCAATGAGCACGGCCAAAAGGTGGTTCATACCACTACCACGTCCATCCAAAAACTTTCCAAATACCACCTTAACAAGTTTGATCTCTAGTGTCGTGGGTGGTACAAGCTCGGTGCTACTACCAACCAAGAAACCTCAGTGAACTCCCATCCATCGTGATCTAAGGCCGATGATTCAAAATCTAGTGCAGATGCATTGTTTGTCCTAGCTGACTCCAAGGGTGGTCAATTAGGGGTAGCCTTTATTCATAATCTAGCCTTTATTTTTGGTGTTCCTCAGACTCCCTTATAGTTGTTCCTTTGTTGTTTTGCTAGGATTTTCCTAGTGTGCATGTTGCTTTGGGGATTTCTCTCATACCGTCTGCTTACTTTGTTGAGATAATATTGCATCATGTTGCATTTTATATAATATAAGATCCTTTACATTAAATAATCTAGCCAATGCATGTGAAAATTTTGATGACACCATCCATTTTTTACTACGTCGACCTTCCACACATGAGTCATGGGACTATTTAATTGTTGGGTTGTGATTTTTCCTGTCCTCACTCGTTTTCTCATGTTTATGTCTATTGTTTTCCCTTCCCTCTCTTGACATCTACCTATATTCCATTCATCCTCTTACAAAACAACAAGTGGGAAAAAAATTTCATCACTACTATGTCTGAAAGTCCTCTTCACAATGTCTTCTGCATAGACTTCGTAGATGTTATGACTGCAATTATGAACGTCCTGGGCGAGGATTATCTCTAGAGCACTGGGAGAGATCATGTAAAAGATGAGATTGCAAGTGTCTTCATGTTCAATTTCCTGGTGCTATGTGCAGATAAAGTAGTGGTCATAACAGTTGTGTCCCATTTCATTTACCCAGATCATCATGTGGGTTTGGTCAAAGCTCTAAAAAAATTATGCCTTCCTTGTCTCTTTGGAAAGATGAATCCTTGTCTGACACCTTATTGGGTTGACAAAAGGATTTTTGATGCCCTAGAATTAAAAATTTAGGTCCTACTTAAATTATTCGACACTGTTAAAAAGAATTTGTCGATCAGATGAGGCATTTATCTCCATTGTGCCATCCTTGGACCTGGTCCCACTTGCAAAACCATCCCTGCCCCTTCATGATCATGTGGTGTACTTGAAGTCTGTTACTAGCACATCATTTTCATTTCTCACGATGATTGCAACACTTGGGTAGGTGGAACCCTAGGGTTTCTCCATCATTCGTGCTCTTTTTTCTTATATTCATGGCTCTATGTTTATTTCAGGCCTGATTATTCATGTTACATGTTGGCCTCATTATCTTTTGTACTCATTTTTAGTTTTTGTATATAGCCTTTCATTGATCAAAATGTGAAATACTTTTAGGGTGGGTACCCATCAACCCTTCGGTTCATAGCTCCAGTCAAAAGATTTTTCCTATCCAAAATGGATAATCGTGTAATTTGTCCCTAATTTTATTTGACAACAAGTTTCTGTATAATGTGACTGACTTTCTTAATAATGTTTATATGTGTGATTGTCTTTAGGAAATTTATAATATAATAAATTATTTAAATTATAATAGATATCTTAATACATATAAAAAAGTGTACATAACATTTTTATTTCTGGTGAATTCTTATTTGATCAATGTTAATTTACCTCGATAATCTATACTGGCATTACCTAGAAATCATTGAGTATTAACTCTCTTACTTTAATTTTTTAAGGTCTTATTATCTTCTTGACTTCAAACTGTTCACTGAAAACATGATCACATCGGTTTAAGTTATATAAAGAATTTAAAAATTGTCAGGCACTTCAACAATCAGTGTGTTCATCGATATCATGAAAATATTTTTAATTTGCTATGAATTATTTTGTGGATTTAGGATTCTAGTGTGACTAATAGTAGTACAACGAAATTCAAATTCTTCTTTAAATGATTTACCATAATTCTACCTTTAGAAAAGGATTTTTAATTTATTTCATATATATATTTAATTGCGAAAAGATATCCTCCTGACAAGGGGATTAGGAGAATTTTAATTGTCATTTAAAGTGTCAAGTGTGTAAGGAAAATGTCCGCAGTGATTTCATGTCTCTTCTTTCAATGTACGCAAGGATGGAAGAAGGTGACACAGGGGTTAATGATGAATGATGTTGCACATTTATTACTATTAAGGGGATGTTAATATTCTCATAATCTGGGTTTAGGGGATGTTAATGCTCTTGTAATGCGAGCGTCAATGTAATTTATAACTATTAAGGGAAGGTTAATTTTCATGTAATGCTAGCACCACCAGGGTTTATAACTATTAAGGGGATGTTAATGCACATTTACACCTCTATAGGAATCTAGGATTTATGTTGCTACTTGGTGTATTTGGTATTGCATTTTTGTGGTTGGGTGTATGTAGCATTGAACAATGAGTTTTTCTTTGTGATAGCCTGGCTGTTAATAGGAATATGGGGGAAGATTTGGTTCGCACTGAGCCTTGGGATCTCAATGATGTTAAATCTGAGGCTATGGAGGTGTTCGAATGAATGGGATTCTCCCATTTCTTACATATTTTTGAGGGGTACAATGAGAAAATCAGTAAGGATTTCAGATCTCCATGATAGCTAGTTAGGAAATGGACAGGGGGCAATGTGGTGCTGTGGGGAATAAAGATTGAATTATCAATCAACACAGTGTCTTTTATTATGGGCATGCCTACGGAAGGATGCAAAGTCTACAGACCCAAAAAGGATTCAACTAATGAAATGAAACTATTTCTGTGAGGTAAGGAAAAACTCACCCCTCATTTTGTGGGATTTCTTAGGAATTCCTTACCTCCCCCAATCAACGAATGGGCCCTTAACCTAATCTAGTTTGTCACTCTTGAGGGACACCACAAATGTATCTATGTTTACCATCTTCCTATGCTCAATTTCTTTAGACATATTTCCTTCTTTCTATGGAGTCTTTTAGTTATTTCCGCTTAACATAAAGATTTTATATCAGATTTATTTCAATATTACTTCAATGTAGACCAAACTCGCTTTGACTCTAACATGCTTCTTATAAAATCATGTCAAAGCAACAAGTACTGTAAAGTCAATTATTATTTTATTTTCTCTCTATGGTGAGCAGTGCAAGTTTTAGATATATGATTCTTGGAGGACTGTGACATGAAGGGATATATACCTATTCTATGAGTTATATTATGGTTCCCCCAACCATAGTAAAAGGATTAGCTTTTAAAATTAATTCGTACCAAAATATGTAGCATATATAATTAAGACGTACCGAAATATGTAGCAGATATATAAATTTAATTATATTCTCATAGTCTGGATCGACACCTTGTGCTAATTTCTTCATATTATCTTCAATCATTCTCTAGTTATAGTGAGTTTCAATAACATCATAGTAAATTAACCTGGAAGTGTCTCACATCTCTTGAAATTCATTAGCCTAATGATCGCTAGCCTTTGTAAAAATGATAAAAGACATCTAAATGGGCGTCAAATTTAACACTATGTTGTGACCTTTAAAAATATGTTTTGTACATAACATGTCATAAATAATGCCTAGCGATAGATAGACCATATAGCATAACATAAATAATGGCTAGCGGCCGCTAGCTCTTATAACATAGCATAATTAATGGTTGTCGGCTGTTAACCCTTATAACATAGCATAAATAATGCCTAACAAATGCTAGCCCTTATAACATAGCATAAATAATGCCCAGTGGATGCTTGCCCTTATAACATAACATAAATAATGTCCATCAGATGTTAGCCCTTATAGCATAACATAAATAATGCCCATCAGATGCTAGCCCATATAATGGATTCCAATATTTGATTTTCTGGATCTCGATATATGGTACTTTGGAGTACATATAATTCCAATATAGGTTATTTTGGATTCGGATATATGTGATTGTGGATTCCAATATATGTGATATTGGAATCCAATATTTTTTATTTTGGATTGTAGATAATTCCAATATTTGAAATTTTGGAATCCAAAAATATCAATATAGGATTGCGATATTTGCTATATGTTTTAGCTGTTGGAACTGGAATACGTCCCAATTTAGTGAAATAAGTATTTTCTTATCAATCCTAAATAAAGAGATAAAATTGAAAAACCAATAATTCTCTGTTATCATTCATATCATAGGATTACATATATATAGGAATATGCATTCCTAAAAACAAGGAGGTTTTCAACAACACTCCCACAAATCTCTCTCTCAACACCTAAATACATGATCTATTAAAACTCACCCAAACTAATATTGTTATATGAGTTGTTTATCAAACAACTCACATTAACATTTACATTACACCCATATATTTACCTCTAAGTAAATATTCAATCATAAATATTAATGGAGCACTAAATGTATTCCTAACATTCCTCCCCTTAGTGTGAACATGGTAGAAAAACAATCACACTTCCTTAAAAGCATGCCGCCTGTGCATGCTCATGATCTGGATGGTTTTTCAGGAAAACCAACAACCTCAACAAGGATGGTTTTACTGGACAATCAAAAACCTCAACAAAGATGGTTTTACAGGAAAACCAACAACCTCAACAAAGATGGTTTTATAAGACAACCAACAACCTCA
This sequence comes from Taxus chinensis, assembly GCA_019776745.2. Classification (NCBI taxonomy): domain Eukaryota; kingdom Viridiplantae; phylum Streptophyta; class Pinopsida; order Cupressales; family Taxaceae; genus Taxus; species Taxus chinensis. Next base: position 69,136,155 of record CM034149.1, read on the forward strand.
ACAAATATGGTTTTACAGGACAACCAACAACCTCAATATCATGATATTGCTTTTCCTTGTGCTTTCATCTGTCCACTATGTTTTTCCTTTAGGAAATTATGTAGGGAATATTGCTCACAGATTACAAATTTTGAAAAAAGGAGGTAAAAATGGAAATGGAACATTGAGACTATGTTCCCCCCCTCAATGTGAACATTTCACTTATTCAAACCATAACAGGAACATTGAGAAAGAATCACGCTGCACACAACTGAAATCAGCTGCAACTCTGAAATAAAATCAAACTCACACACAAAATGTCACCACAGCTTCGTGCAGCCCCATCATTGGTAAATGACAAGAGGTCATTGATTGACCTCCAGCCTCATATGCCTCCGTCCTCCAATAAATACATTTTTTTAGTAGAGAAATTCTTCTTCACTATCTTGAGCAACAACTTCTCTATCATGTGAATGGTTGGATCCTACTTCCTAATCACTTTCTTCTTCTCTATTTTCAAAAATGAAAGCTTTATTATTCAATTTACCATCCAACAGATCCCTTGCTCTTTGTTTACAATACATTATTCCATGTCCAGACACATTACAATAGTGACAAAGAAGCATTTTCTTTGGATCCTAGGAGTTTGAACCTTGCTTGAAAGAATGACTATATCTCTTTTTAAAATATTTACCATGTGTTCCATATAACTCTTTTTCTTCTATTTCAATTTTATTTGTTCTATTTTCGTCCTCTATCAAAGAAGAAATTAGGTCTTACAGACTTGGATTGATTTTGTTCAAAGTGAAGACCATATTAGAATAGTTGGGAGGCATTCTATTAAGTAAAAATTCTTTTGCATCATTTTCAAGAACATCTACTTTGATTCTAGCTAAGTGATTTAATACAAAATGAAACTTACTTATATGTTCCACCATGCTGTCACCTTCCTCCATTTTTAGTCAAAACAAATTTTGTTTTAGTGTTACTGTTGCGCTTCCTGCTTGTGATCCAAATAGTTTGTTTAGTGTTGTCCAAATTTTATTTGAGGATTTTGAGAAATCTATATGATGCAAATACGCATCAAATAACCCTAATCCAATGATCGCTATAGATTTTCGATCTTTGATGTCCCATATTGCCGCTTCATCTACATCTCTTGTTTTCTTTTCTTTTCCATGCACAATCTCCCACAAATCTTTGTTTATTAATAACAAGTGATTTTTCACCTACCATGTGTAAAAATATTTTCCTTCGAATTTTTCCATTCTATTCAACTTAGCCATGTTCAAAAAATGGACGTCGGTTTCAATTGAAAATGTGTCCGGAAGACAATACGACAACTAGACTAAAAAAATTAAAAAGTAATAAACTGAGATTACTTTTTAAATGAAAACGACTATATAATAAATAAAGACAAACAATACACCTTTTGAAATAGCTTGCTTATTATTGACTGCAACATGTGAGAGGTGTATGCATGTGGGGAGTGATGGAGAGGGCAGAATTTAGTTTGATGACCCGTGCATGTGATCTCTACCAGTGGACTTTCTTCTCGATAGCACGATTCATGGACATGTATGTGGGCTTTCATGCATTGAACGTAGCATTCACTGCCTTCCTGCACAAATTTCCTTGGCTCCTCACATCGCACACTTGTATATGCCACCTGTAAGAGCCTATCTTTCAACTAAATGATGACCTTGTATCCACATTAGATTTGTGATACGTACGTGGTAGAAAAGAAGACATGGGTATAAAAATGTGTGCAGATGCGATGAAGCATTATCTTCTTCCTTTCGCTTCTCTCTCCACTTCAACACTACAGACCATATGTACAATATTTAGAATATTGCAAGCTTGAAACCATCGCTAAAGTGAACATGTAACGTAGCAGGAGATGTGTATTACCATAGGAGTAAGAAGCAAGTTGGTCATGTCAAGGGATATGTTATAGAAAATCTAATGTAAAAACCCAATGCAAAGTCAATTTCATCGAGGATTTAATGCAATGCGGGTTGAGGAAGGTCCAAGTTTTATAAAGCGGTTTTAAGGGGAAAACTACGATCTTGAGATCAAATTGTGGTAAGGAATAATGAGACACCTATGAGTTCTTGAAATCCTGAGATGAACATAGAACAAAGGAAATTCTTCTCATAAATCAGGAGAATACACCAAAGTTGAGTTGTGCTAGTGAAATGTTGTTCCATCCACCTTTGTTTTCAATGGTTCTTTCTGAAGATTCAAAACAACAGATTTCCCACAACACAAAGCTAATATATATTCATGAGAGACATTACCATTATAACTACAACCATTCACAGGAACAAAGTGCAGTGCAACTTTCCCTCACAGACCCATAGTTGCTCTAATACCAAATGAAAAACAAATAATTCTCTGTTATCATTCATATCACAGGATTACACATATATAGGCATATGCATTCCTAAAAACAAGGAGGTTGTTCAAAAACACTCCCACAAATCTCTCTCTCAACACCTAAATATGTTAGCTATTAAAACTCACCCAAACTAATATTGTTATATGAGTTATTTATCAAACAACTCACATTAACATTTACATTGCACACATATATTTACCTCTAAGGAAATATTCAATCATAAATATTAATGGAGCACTAAATGTATTCCTAAAAAAAATCAAAACTCTCCTGCTACCACTCTCATTCCTACTAATATTTATCCAGATACAATATATCAAACATTTTTCAATACATTTTCTTATCATATTACTTTTTCATCTAATCCTAATGTTGATCTTTACTATTTTTGACAGTGACCCACCTTTGCAAATTATGATTCACATTTATAATGTGGGTGTCAAACAAACTTTAATTGATAATGGATCTAAACTCAATATTTTTCCTATGTTATTACTTGAAAATATTGGTCTTTCCACTACCAATGTTATTCCATCGTGTCTTTCTCTTCATGTACATGATAGTTTTGTTCGTCCATGTGTAGGTCACATTACTCTTCCTATCATTGTATGGCCAAAAACCCTTAGCATAGTTTTTTTTGTCATTGACTTTTTGTTTTCGTATAACTGTTTACTCAGTCTACCATGGCTTCATGTCATGCAAGTCATGCCTTCTACAATATATCACTGTGTCAAATTCCTACATGAGAGCATAGAATATACAATTCCTAGTGATCGTGACCCAATTAAATATTGTAATCTTGATCCCAATACTACAATTCCTACACCACTCTCTAATACTACTAATGAACCACAACCCGTAGATACTTTGGATCATTTGGAACCACTTGAAGGTGTTATTTGCATGTTAGATACAGTTCCATTTGTATCGACACCTCCCCCAACTTCTACTACTATTATGATCCTTTATCAGGGTCTTGTTCCTACATTAGACGTCATACTAACATCAGTACCTTCTCATGCATAGTCGACATATGTACTACCTCCTTTCACATGCAAAATTTTAATGAATGACTCTTATTGGGAGAAAATTCTGTTCGATCGTTCTTTCCTGGATATTATATACACATATGATGGGTTGGCTTGGCTTGGCTTTATAGTTGATGCCATTTTTCCTCATTCTAATGATCATCATATCTACCATGAGTTTTTTTGCATCACCACTGATTATGGTCTTCAAGTCTTTTATCTCACAATTTTTCTTTCACGCACTACCCACACTTCTCCACTCACGCTTGGATAGTCTTGGATTGATTACATTGGGGGTACATTAGACCTTGATCACACTCATATATCATTTATCGTGCTATTTCGTCATGCTTTAATTTTTAATGAATAATTCCTTGGCTATTCACCAAATCTCACTCGTTGGTATGCACATGGGTGTCCATTACCTTCTTTTACCGATGAGGAATATGTTATGGGCATGTCTAATTTACACCTCAATTGCTCCTTGCTCGATACACCTGACACTATCGCTTATTAAGTTTCAAATGCTTCACCATTCAATTTTGATCATGACAATGATGACCTCTTAGATGACATTACTTGATCAAACTCATCATCACATACTTGGGGGGAACCATACTTATTTCTCCCCCCAACATCAAAAAGTGTCTTACTTTCTCATCACTTCACATATAGACTTCCACATATGACATATGTATCTTGACACACTCTAGTATCATCATTTCCGAATGACACACTCTCATGTTTTGGTTCACACTTGACTATTGAGGGTATCCTATCCACATGAACCTCACACACAACACACATCATTCCACACACTACAATACACATCATCTCATTTCTCACACATATTCATCACATTCAACACACATACAGAACCTTCTACAACACATTCTACATTACATACTACATACTCAACACATGAACACAACGTATTTCCCACACTTATTCGTCATTACAGAATCAACACAACAATCAACAACACATACTCTCCTCACATATTTAGCACAACATACAACACACTTCACACATTAAAAACATGCTTCCTAACATATATCTTCTAAGTCACAAAACATGCATCCTTTACATCATATGACACATACATATTACATAATCTACACCTCTATCATGCACTATTGACTCAACACTATCACATACGACACAACCTACTACAAGCCTCACATGTCCACAATACATATCTTTTAACACATGATATTACACATTCCACGTGATTATAATCAGTGAAACCTACTACACATTCATTATCTTTGTGATACACAACACAATAGACAAATTCATAATCAATTTCCTAAAAAGGAACACATTCCCAACATCTTTCTCTCATGCGCAAACAATACAACACAACACACATATCTCTCACACAACTAACATGACACACTACCCTATGATGCACTCTAGTTCCACGATCCATACTTGATTGTTGAGGTTCTACATCTCAAATGGACCTCATCATGATCATGCATTCAATCACTCACTCATTCACTCATGTGTTCACACTCTATGCTTTGCGCTTTGACGATAACATCTTTCTAATACACATAATTCAAACCATTTCTCAATGATGCACTCTCATTTATGGTTCACTCTTGGCTACTGAGGGAGCATAAATAAATGAACCTCATCTCATACATACACATCCACTCGGCGGGAACATTTCTCCTATCCTTCACACTGCATTCCATTCTGTCTAATCCATGGCATCTTACATATCTTGGTCACATTTAGCCTTAATTACATTTACTTGTTACATGTACACTATATTACACATGATAGATAGATATCTTGTATGTCATTATCTTTTTCCATACACACATGCATGTTAACTTACTTTCTATTTGTGATCACATATTTTATAGATCCATACACACAACATAGATATTTGGCGTAGTACCTATTACCAGTCCTAGAGAGGCTCCTGTGGGCATCCACTTTCATATATTATAGGTGTTATTGTTTCATAGCACATTACTACATTGGATTATACATGCATTGACATATTTTTTATCTTTCTAATAGGCTAATGGGTGCTTCATGTGTAACATTTGTCTTACAATTCTATTTGCCACCATGGTCATTTGTTACATTTCTTGTTCTTATTTGTCATTATTTTCCATTGTTTGCAAGATTTTCCCTTTGTCTTTTATGTACACTTTTCTACTTTTGGCCTAGTCAGCCTCAATTGTCTTGCAACATCGTGAGTGATATCTCATGTTTGAAACTCAATTTTTTCGTGGTCTACATTGTCTTCTTGAGTCTTAGATTACACATTGTCTTCTTGTTCACTAGATTACATTTTATATGCATGTTTTCTTGTACTAAAACTTGTCTCTTAGCGATGTTTTTTCATGTGCCTTGGTTTCTACCAAGAACACTCCCTCCCCCTATAGGGGAGAGTTTCAGCACAACAAGAGGTCCTCCTTTGTGCCACATATTCCTTTAGTGATGTTGCATGCACCCTAAATGAGGGGGACATCATTTGGGTGAATCATTGATCCCATATAATAGTTTATAGACACAATTCAATACAATAGAGTCATAATCATTGGACATGTATCAGATCCCGACTTAGGTCCTTGACACAACATAGACACCAACACCTAGACCAAGATAGTAGTGCCTAGGCACCCTTGACCCTTCCTAGATTCTTGTACTAGGGGAGGTTACACATAATTCTTCATCACAGGACATTATACAACACTCCACACAACAAATTTTAACAGGGCAGATAGTCCTTTAACTCAGGATAGACACATTATAGCTTCTTTTCTCATCCATAACGTTGGATTGGAAATGGTCGAACTGGATTGGATTTTTACACACCATCTGTAGTGGTGTTCTATATTTTGGGAAGCATTTGAAGGATAGAGGATGACACTAGACTTTCCTCCCTACAATTCTTCCATATCATTGATGTGAGATTTCCTGAAAAATAGTATCCGGTACAATTAGCGTGAGATCACCCAAAAACCTCAGTCATCAACAACATCTACAGAATCCTTTCTACACTCTTTCCTCATCATGGATCAGGTGCACATGTTCCTTTTTAACATTTTTACCATTTACATGATTTTTACACATACACATGTGTATTTGACTATTTGTTCGTCCTTCTCTTTTACAAGTCCGTCCATATGAGAAGCAGTAGTCAACATCATCAACCACATCACACATCAGCATTGAGATCAACAACAAGTATAATAGAGACTTTTATAACATGCGTTTCCACCCTAGGTTCAACATCTCATCACTTTTTGCACGTTCTCATCTTTAGTCTCTACGCTCCACCTTTTTATCACTCTACGCTTTTTCTTATCTCTCAGCATGCTTCTCACCATCAATCTACATGGTTATCAGGTACACATTTCTATCTACTTTATATTATCAAGTTTTTTCTCAACAACATAACGTGGGGGTAAATGTTGACACAAAATTAGACAATTTGGGAAATTATCTAGTCATGATTACATACTACTATTCATATGATTCCTAAGTAACAAAAGTACTAATTAACCCATGTTTTTGGACATATTTTCTTTATTTATACTACCACTTTTTGTCGTGCACACCTTATTTCTTAGTTTGACCTCTGACTCTTCTGTTTCTGTAAGTCTATACACCAGCACCCAGTTAGGACACCTGCGTCAGGCGCACCCATCCCCTCTGGGCACCCATGACCTCTTTGTACTTTATTCACATATTTTGGGTCATTTATAACCATTTGAGCATATTACCTTTTTGGTAGTCAGAATTTTTAGGGTTAGTTACAAAATTCAAGGAAAGGAATCATATAAATCTAAAGTTATGTGATCATAATAAAGGACCAAGTACTAAGCATTAGCTAACTCCACCTAAGGTTGCATCCAAAGGTTATTTAAGAGCATCAAAACATCCATTATAGCATTCATTCATGGGTAAGGGACTATGTTATTCTAAATATAATTTATAGGATGGGATTCTATTTTATTCCATGTACACATCTATTACATTTATTTACATCTATCTACTTTGCTTTCTATTAATTGTGACATCCACAAGAGCTACCCAGGGCACGATTCCGCACATGCACACACAAAACTACATTGGGTATGAGATGTAGTGTGGCACTTAGTCGTAAGATCACCATTGTGATAGTTGAGGATGGTCTAAGCCCTAATTTTTCATATTTCATTTTTAGGATTTGATGTCTCTTTGAGGGTTTTTCAGGTCATTATTTCATTGCAGGTGATAACACCCCAAACTTTTACAAATAAAATAGTATGACTAACTAGGAAAGGCTAACACCATTTCCACCTACAGTCAAGCTCTAAGTTTTAGGAATGTAACATTGATGATCAAAGCTTAAAATTATGCTATGAATGTAAGCTAAATGGAATTAAACATTAAGCTAAAAACCATCCTTACTACTTATGAATTGCTAAACTAACATAGATCTAAGAGGGAAATCAAATTGGGTTTGTTACCACTTCAAATAAGGTGAAATGGTTTCTCCAAATGAATATAAGATCATATTGGACACCCATCTACTAACCCCATTGAATAATTTAGGAAAGGATTGAGCTTGGCTATAAATCATATTTCTTATATGAGATGCAAATCAAAGCATGGTGTAAAGTTGGAAGGTAGTACTTTGTCTTATTTATAATTTTTCCTTTGAGGAAAACTTGCATCTTGGTGCATGTGGGACTAAAAGCAAAAATAAGACTAAGAATTTTTTATCATGATAAAGGTTTACTAATCACAATTAGTGAATTAACGAATGATTAGGATGTGAGGAGACTTAATCAACCACTTAGGGTCAATTAAGAGGCAAAGATAAGCTTTCAAAGCCTTCTAAGATGTGGAGGGAAGTGGGGTGATTTTGAGTGGCTGGAAGAGGGGTTTGAGACAATAATAAAGTATATTGACCAAAACAAGGGTAAAATAGGCCTAATTAGCTAATAATCACTAATTTTACGTTTGGAAGAGGATTTTGACTTATGATTCGCCGTAAAGTGGCATCCAGAATGTGAAAGAGGATAGGTAATAAAAAATGCACTGTTAATTGACCAAAATGGTAAGAAACATTAGTTAATTAGCAAAAATCACTAATTATAATGGAAATGATGAGAATGAAAGTGATTTGCATGCATTTGGCAATAAGATTGCAAAAGTGGAATTTAGGTTTCTACATTTTCCCCTGTTTGAGGTGAAGTTAGTGACTTCACTTCAAATATAGTAGACAAGCATAAGAAAGTAAATTTTTGAAGAAAATTTAGTAGAATGAAGGATGCCCCCTCAAGTGTCGATGGGGTGATAGAATAAGTCAATCGACAATCGAAAATATGATCAAAATGGATAGAAAAAATAGGACATGAATAATCATGATTGTTTATTGTCCCGGGTGATTGGGAAGAAAAATTAGCAGTGATAAGAAATGATAGTGGAGAATGGAAATAGCTCTTTCTTTTCCTCTAATCTTCAATAAGTAGCTTTGTGTCATCATTTTCCCCCTATGATCTACATCATCGACCTTTATTAAAATAAACAAAAATGTAAATAACATGAAAAGCTATATTACGAACAATTGTTTACTACTAAAAATATGTAACTCCATGCAACATACATTATGCAAGGCAATATGAGAAAGTAAATTAATGCTTAACTCCATGCAACACATAGAATGCAATGCAATACAAGAAGGTAAACTAGCTAACCTAACAAAGAAACAAGTACAATCACAATTACTCAAACAAACAACATTTAAGATAGTTGCACCAATGTTTTTCTTATCAAGATTTAGTTCTCGAATGTTCGTGTTGTAATGACAAGAGTGAAAAATGGTGCCCCAAGAAAGGATACATGTGAGGGGAAAAATGGAGGACACAAGTAGTAACATGGAAATAATACATGTACTATGACATAGTCTCTGGCAACACATTATTCTATAAGAGTACCAATATAGTTTGCAAGCCATCTTTGTTAATGGAGATAGCTCATAATGATCCACAAGTCATTCGAGACAAGAATGAACAAGAACTTAACAAATATGTTTTTGTAGGAAAAGTTTTGATGTTCGAGGGAAATGCATTTGATACAGGCTTTATTTGTAGGCATGTCGTTTACCAATTTTTGAAAAAAAAAAAAATTGCAATTTTTTGGATTTTTAATGATTTTACCAAAAACATTTGGGTTTTTAATTGTTTTACAATTTTTTTGGGGTTTTTGATTTTTTTACCAATTTGTTTGGGTTTTTTATTTTTGAAACATATTTGAATGTTTTTTTTTTGTTTTTTTAGAAGTTTTCTAAAGCTATGTATAGGAAATGAAGAAACGTGGACGCCCCCAGCATTAGATGGTATGTACAAAGGAAGAATGCCACACGCATGTGCAAGAAAGTGAAGATGCGAAATTTTCCCTAGTGTTAGATGGGAATATTCAAAGGAAAAATATTCACATACAGAATTTGGATTAAGGCCAATACGAATAGGTTTAATATGATGATGAATGTAACCCAATGACGTGTTAGGAAGGAGAAAGGATGCCCCCTAGCCTAAGCTGGTCAAGAAGCACATGATAGAAAGAAGTGGAATATTATTTTGAGAAGGGGAAAAAGGTGCCCGTAAACATGGAAAAAAGGCAATATTATACACATGGATATTCACAATGAAGTAGAAGAAAAACATGAATGTTGTGAAGGTAGTTTAGAAGCCTCGCGATGAAGAGAAGTGATTAGCCAAAGGCACGAATCTTGAGCTAAGATACGAACTATAGTAAGAGTGAGAACAAGGTCCAAAAAAAGACACTTAGTAACATATTAATCATGTTTTCTCATATAGATCCAGTGTGTTCACTTGGGAATTTATTACTTCTTAGAGGGAATATTTGATACACATAAAGTGAAGACACCCTAGCCAATGTGTAGGAATGATTTATTTTTCAAAGCTGATTTTTTTGTGAATGGATTGTGGAAGGAGATCTATACAATTCTCTGCTGTCAGCCACGTGTCTATAGCCCTGACGGAGATGCATTTTATTCTAATCACAACATTTCTCTAGTGTCAGTCATGCACCCATATCCTCGATAGAGATTATTGGAAATAGCCCAAGAGAGATTTATATATCAATTTGATTTTTCTTTTAACTTTGGATTTTTTATTTGATTGATTTTGTTTTGCTTGATGTGCATTTTTGAATCGCATTTGATTCTAAACTTTAAAATTGTTTAAACTGTTGGGATCTTTCGAGATCTTGGATTTTTTTATCTTAGCTTGATAAAGAAACTATTTGGGTTTCTTGTAAGCTAATAGATGAATTTTATGATGCTAAGAAATGGTAGAAGAAAGTGGATGAATAGATGTGATAGGTGATGATGGGATTACCACAATCATTGATAGAATAAAAATGTGATGAACGTAAAGGATATGGTCCAAGAATTGAAGAGGATGGGCTATGAGGCAGCATCCCATATACTAAAGATAAATGACTACTAGTATGTGGCCTAGGAATTGAATACGAGGGGATACTAGGACATTCCCATAGTATAGATGATGAAGGGATATTAGGAAATTACCCCAAGATAGAAGAAAATGGGGCTACGAGGTGGTGAGCCACACATAGATGATAAAGAGCTACCTAGAAGTGGCCCACATATAAAAGAAGACGATGGGCTACCAGGCGATGACCCAAGGTTAGATTGTGATTGAGGAATCATGATAGATAAAGAATGATTGAGTAAGGAGAAGATAGGAAATGGATCAATGCTAGACCCAGGCCTTCCATCACCCAATGAAGAATGTGAATATGGGAGAACAAGAGGAGGATCAAGTTCCATGATCTTATGGTCTTCCTCTATTTTCTAACAAAAGGAATCAATTTCTTCCTCCCAATGTGTGAGCACATCGAAGTAAAAATTGAATCTTTTATCATTATCCCCTAGACGAGTGTCAACATTTAACCTCATGAATTTTTTGATCACTTCCTCGTTCTGAAATAAATCAACTAGAATGGGGATTTTTTCTTCGACCATGGGAGGTTGACTAGAAGAAATGGGTCCAACTGGTGTGGAAGATTGAGAAGATGATGACTCAAGAGATGAATTAGATTTGGATCTATATGTCTTGTGAGTAGAAGAAGATGTATATTTGGAACATATTGGTATTGGATTTCCTAGAAGATAACATATTTCCAGGAAACAATGAGGATCGCGTATAAAATCAGCATATGATTGCAACATAGGAGTCGTCTGAGATGTTTGTGATGTATGCATTGACTTAGATGATTGTGATATAGGATTAGACTTAGAATATTATGAAATAGGTGTCAAATTTGATGATTACAACATGGGATTCGACTTGGAAAATGATTGCAACATGGGAGTCAACTTAGAAGGATTTGGATTTTCCCAAATCTTCAATGGAGGAAGAGGTTGTTGAGGCGGTGAATAAGGGAGGTCCTGTAAAGTGAAGGAGAACCCCGACTCAAGAACCAAATTAGATGTTTGATTGATTCATCTTGGAGCCAAACAGATCTTCAAAGGAGGAATATTTCATTTCGGTGGCTGATAAGGGGAGTCCTATGAATAATGGGAGGAGTGCGACTTAATATTTGAATAAAGTGAATAGATCTAATGATAATTTTCTGAAGGCTGAGGTGAATATGAAGAATCAGAAGAATAGTTTAGATTGGAATCAAAATAAGAGTGGGGGTAACCCAAATAATAATTTGGATCAGAAGTGTCCAAACCATACCACTGAGTATGAGATGAAGGTGGGGAACAGGGTACCTAAATGGGTTATTTAGCGTAAAGAACCAAACGAGGCTTTAGCTGTGATGGGTATCCTTCGATGGGAATGCCAAAACTTTGATTCCCTAGTGTAGTATGTATAAGGAACCTCACAATAGTTGGTCATTTTTGGAATTTTTGGGATACAAATGTCTAGACCAAGATAGTGCAATTGAACTCCTTTAATTGGAAGGAAGGATAAGTCAATCTAAGAAGCACAATAGAAACCAGCTAGACATTTGGAAAATACAAGCCCTAGGAAATACCAAGAGGCATACCAGCGTAAAATCGTTACAAAGAATACCAAACAATAAATGGTCATAAATTTGAAGGATCAATATGAACCTAAGGACACGAAAGAATAAAGAATTACCTACCATAATAAGGTAATATATATTACACGAGTTTTTCTAAGATAATACAATAATGTGTAACACTCAAAACCATTCATAACAAAAAATTTACTCCCTATGTTTATTTGAGATAGGTTTGAAACCAAATGGTGACAACGCAATATCACCAGTTGAGCCAAGTTTGAAACAAACAAGACCTAAATGATAAGAGAGTGTTGATGTGGTCCTCTAACAAGGTATACTAAATACTAGTTTCTAAACACTAACAAAGTATATGTCTTGTAAAATTGATGATACAAATGTGAGCAGCGTAACAATGCTATTTTGACACGTAATACAACTTTGCAAGAAAGAAATATTTTAGTATCAAAATGGTATTATAAGGATGCTAACAAAGTAACCTCGACACTCACAAAACTCAAGAAAAATATAGGATGTAAAAAATATTCCTAATTATATCAAGGAATTACTTGCGTGTGAGTAGTGTAATAATACAATCTAGAGATTTAGACCAAGTTTCACAATGTAAAAAAGACGTAAATATCACAATTGTATATCTATAATGCGGGCAACGTAAAAAATTAAAATATGTCAGTGATAAGTCAACCTAACTACAAATGATAATAAGTTTCAATGCGGGTTTTGAGACAAGAGGGGCTACTAGAATTTGATATCGTACCATTAAAACTTTCCACTCTTACATTCTGGCATTGCAACCTGGTCATGTAAGAAGACTACAAAAGTTTTGGATATGATAATTTATAGTAGGTATCCAATATATTTTTTCTTATTTTGTCTCGACATGAAAAACAAGAAAATAAAGGAGTAGACCAAGTGGTGAGTAAAAATACTTGGTGTAACTTTTTCAAAGTTTCGCCTTGTCTTAGGACAAGTGAAAAACTAGGAAAAAGTAACACTAAACAAATTTCATGATGAAATGTCATGTGGTTTCAACTTTAAGATATTCTTTCCCTTGTTCAAAAAACAAGATTTTGAATCCAACAAAGGTATCACTTTGTGAGAGATTTCAATTATAACAACTAAGACAATTGTGGCTCCAATCCGAATAACTTTCCTAGGGGTTCTCTCTTTATGTGTCACAAGATATCTCTGTGAGCTCGATTTACCAAGAAAGACACAATGACTAGTTTTGGAGTATCTCGTCTTTAGTTTACCCCCTTATAATATAATGAGAAACTAGTATGTTCATTTGTATTATCATTGGGGTTGCACAGCAATGGAGATAACTTTGATTCTAATCTTTCAAGGTGTACTAATCAATTCGGTAGTGTGGAACACGTTACAATTTCATTCACAAGGTTCCCTCTTGCGTGAACTAATTTGGGGTTTCTAGGACCACCATGATTGTTGTATCTTAAGGCTTATTCTAAAGGGGTTATGTCCTAGTTTAAATCAGACGATACGTAGCTCTTAACCGAAACCTACAATACAATGTTTTGAATGGTATGTTGGTGTGTTTTTTATCTTTTTGATTAAGCAATTTTGTTTAGATCACCGTTGGAAACCTACAACACACATGAATGTTAGAATTTGGTTTGAAGAGAGCCCTCCTTTTCTTGACTAGTGTTAGGTCCTTCACACAATTGGTTAGTAGTCTTAAAATATCTACAATATTATAGAAATAAGATTAAGTGTTGCTTTTGGTTCTCAAGATCACACTAGGTGCAAGAGAAGAGCATACACAACAAGTAACCCAACCAGATGAAAATCTTGTAAATAAAATAATTAACATAAAACTTTTGAAAATCAAGGTTTATTCCCAATTAATTGAAGTGCTTCTTAATGAAATACTAAAATTGCTTTTGGTTCCCAAGATCACACTAGGTGTAAGGGAAGACCATACACAAATTTTATCCTTGGTTATTTATAAAGTGAAAACTATCTTAAACTAAAAGATTAAGTACATGCAAAAATGAAAGTTTATTCCCTTAAGCATAGCAATGAATGATGATTTTTCCTACTTACTCCAAATTAGCAGAAAGTGGTTTAGATTTGTTTTTGGTTCCCAAGATCACACTACGTGCAAGGGAAGAGAATACACAACCCTATTCCAAACTCTTTCAAATTATAGAAACTAAATCACTCATCAAACCCTAAGCCAATTTTTTTTAAAAAATTATCAAACCCTAAGGTAATTTTATTAGAAAGATAGAGATAGAAGTTTTTTTTGATTCTCAATATCACCAAAAGGTGGAAGAGAAGAGAATACACGATCTTTGGTCTACATTAAGTAAAGCATGAAAAAACAACATTCATCAAAAGCATTTAGATATGTTAGAAAATGAATAGTTTTATAAAAATGAATACCCTAAATTCTTGGTAACTCTAAAACCAATATTTATATTAATAATGTGTACTTAAATTTAATACCTTTACAACACAAAAACAATGGATTCATTTTGAGGTTGAGATAAAACATTATGGCCTTCAGAAGATAGGTTATGCACTCAGTGTAACACAGGCGCACCCAGTGATGCACATGCACATGTTTTGATACACAGGCTCACCTCTATCAAATTTTTCACAGTCATTTATGCACAGGCTCATCCAATGATGGAAAATCACACCTAGTGATGCACATGCATAGGTCACACATAGAGGGAAAAAAAATAGTTATGTGCAGGTGCAAGTTTTGATGCATAGGCACACCCTTTGATGCACATGTGCAAAATTTCCTGTAGGTGCTCAAAATAAGGATTTTGACAAGGGATTTTTGAAAAAGATTAAAATTTTGGATTTTTAGGGAATTTTTACAGCACTTCACCTCCTTTTATCTTGTAAATAACATGAAAACACAACTTCTACTACTAATTTAGTTGAAACAACTATCTAGTTTGAAATTGATCTACAAAACTTTAAAAATTGCTCTAAAAACTTTGAATTTAATCTAAAATCTTAAGAAACTAATCTAAAAATCTTGAAAGTAATCTAGAAAGCTTGAAACTACACTATAAAGATTTAAAATAAACTAGAAAAATTGAAATTAATCTAAAAAGCTTGAAATGAAAAGATTTGAAACTAAGTTAAAAAGCTTTAAAAATGAAAACACCCCAAAATTTTACAATGAAAATAGTGTGACTAACTAGGAAAGGCTAACACCATTTCCACCTATAGTCAAGATATAATTTTTAGGAATACATTTAGATTTGGGCATCTATTTCAATATTTTCTTAATCACCCAATAGGAAAGTTGTCCCAGTGTTTTGGCCACTATACAAATTTTTTGTCTATTGGTATATTGGCTAAGCTCCCGACTCCCTTATCATTGTGGGACCGTAAAGTGAGGGGGTAGGCCCTAATACCAAGCCCTGTACCAATAGTCATCAAATATTTTTTCCTCACATACCATCAGGGATATTGAGGACTCTAACCAAAACTACCTGAAACCATGCATAGATTTATATTTCCTAGGTTCCCTTCAATTCCATCTTTCTTTTATTTTCACATCTTTAATAATCAAGATAATAAATTTTTGGTTGTGTGACTTGTTTAAATAAATTAAAAATCAGCATGGTTTTGTTTTATTGTTTATTTCATGCCAATTATTACACGATCTTGAGTAACAAAAATGGAACAAAACATGCATCAAACAACATTCCTATTTCCATTATTACCTCCCAATAAACTTTCACACTTTCCATCCTTACCTACATTCCTTTGGTCATCTCTTCCACAGTTACTCAACCCATCCTTTCCCTTCCCCATCTTTAAGAAATTAAATTGATCCAACCTAGCACTCATGTCGAAACTAAAAGCTTTCTTTCTCATCAATTTGTTCCATCTAGACTAGCAAAACCCACTTATGCCACCTTTTTCGATGCTTCTGGGCCTCCTCTCATCCCTCATGGATGTGTAGAATTACAAGAGTTCCTCAACACTAATTCATTTTCCCTTTATGATTATCTCCTTCGTAAGACTACCAACCTCCCCATCGATGGACCTCATTTGTAACAAATTTATGCCCACCATTCCAATCTTGAATCTATGTAAGTGCTCACATCACAAATTTTTGTTTTATTTCCTAGAGCTGTAAGTGAACTTACTATGGCCCAAAATGAGCTTGATCCTAATCAATCCTCTTCTTTTATTCATCAAAATCATCAAACTAATCAATTGGTGGTCCCCATACATCCCAAGTTGCCTCACATCAACAGTATTATCACTTCTTCTATCCCCATCACATCATCATCCACTAAAGTCACTTAAGCTCCTATCCAATCATCTGAGGAATATCACTTGGTTCCTCCTATATCCAAACAACATAACACAACTCTACCCCTCATTCCCACTTCCCATATTCCTGCCAATGTGATCACTTCACAACCTCATCCATTTGAATCAATGCAAACCCATCAACCTCCTCCTTGAGGTTTCCCACTTATCTAACTCAAGTATCCCAACCACATGTTACTTATATTACAACCCATCCCATAGAAAACCAATCAAATGTACCCATCTCTCAACAACCAACTCAATATCACCAATGTTACCACATCCCCATTTCTCAACAACAACATCTATCTCAAACCATCCAATCACAAACCTTCTTACATCCCCTGTTATCAATCACTGTCACTAAAACCCACACATCCTCAAACATATCAAAATTATTAACAACATAACCCATAAAGTTGAAATTAATCGTAACTTTAGCTATCTCACATAAAAAATTGAATATAATAGAGCATGACCCCTCTTACATGTGGCATGCTCATAAGTAATCTTGAGGTGATGGGGGAGAGATTCCACTCTATTAAGTATGTTCTTTGGTTTGAAAGAGGTGTGTAAGAATAGGTTCATATGTGTATGAGGATGTGAAGGGCTGGGAGGAAATGTGGGGTGATGTAAGAGGAAGAAGATTTGTGATGCAAGACACAAGATATTCTAGGTACATATGAGAGAACATGGAGAGAACCCTTTGAGAAAATTCATTTTGTAGAGCTAGGGGGTTATTTTATAATGTATTCAGTTTTTAATGACCCTTTTGATGTAATCTAGATGCTGTAAATAGTTGTGAATCAATGAATATGATGGGTTCTTATGAATATCTCTATTTATTGGTTCAAACCCTAGTGTTCTTCATATTGCTCATGGTTCTGATATGATTTATTTATGATGTTGTAGTATTTACTTTTACATTATGGTGCATCTATACTTAGAGATCTAGTTTCTTTACTTTTGTGCTAGAATGAATTCATGTGTTTCTATTTCTGTAAACATTCCTCCAGTAATGGAAAAACATTCTTACAAGGCTCACATAAAGGAGGGGCTTGGCATCCTCGTGTTCCTTGAGTGGTCACCCAATCAAGGATGGGTATTGTGCTGGTGCGCTTGGGGTTTAAAGGGAGTAGGTAAAGGTGACTACATTTTGGTTTCGTTACTGAGACCTCTTTTGAAGCTGTTGTAAGATTGGTGTATGATGACATAATGCTTGACCTTGGAGAATGTCTAAACTTAGCTTAATAACATTGAGGATGAGTTTACATGGTGATTTAACACTAGTCCTGAATTTGATGCTCGTAAATGGGTAGAGGAGCATTTGTTTCATGAGCTTTATGAGATGTTATATTTTTTTTTCAGTAGAACTGTATGAATGGTTTTCAGTGTATGCATTGAGGAAGAGTTGGTATTGTCGACCTTGTGTTTAGACCCAATAATATTATCAACAAATTCATGATGTTAATCTGACCTAGAATTGTGTTGTTGATCATTGGTGGAGTGGTCTGTTGACTAGCTATATGTTATAGTATGTAATTTCTACCTATCCTTTCCCATAGGTTGCTGAGTTTGAGTTCTTACAAGAACCAAGAGGATATTTCTTACGTGTTATACCATTAGCCATGAAGATCTCGATCATCACTTATTTTGGAAGCATTTACTATGACTAGCTTAATTCCCACTACACACGGCGCATGGAAGCTGGTGTGGTGTAAGATGGTGGATCATATGACAAAAGTGGAGAGAGAGGAGAGATGGATCAAGTATAATGAAGCACAAGAGATTAAATTGGTAAGACAATGAAAAGTTACAGGATCGATGGAATTATGGAGGTATACGTTATGGGAAGGATTTGAGGTTCACACAGAGGATGTGGAACCTGAGTATTATGTGATATCCCATTTTGGAAATCGCGAGAGAAGAACCCCCTCAGCTTCTTATGAGAGATCATCGTATGAAGGAAAGATAAGAATTGTAGGTGCGCATCTAAACCCACCATGCGCTCAAACCCTTATGCTTATTTTCCCAATTTCTGATATAAGTATTCCTAATTCAGTTGGCATTGGTAAGAAAAAAACATCAGGTAGATATCATTTTACATTGCATCCATCTATGGTCATGTAGAAATTTCCAATTTTCGGTGGAATCCTGTCAAGAACTTCATTTGGACAAGGTGTGGGTACACAGAATTTTGGTATCATGACTGGATGTGGTTCAATTTCACAGACTGTTGGCGTGTAGTTTAGCACAATGGTGGGGAAACAAATCAGAACTGATTTGGGCCCTTTGCCTATTACAGGAGGAGGATTTCATCGATCTAGAGGGAGAGGAACTAGTGGATCTAGTGGCACTGGTGGTGGAGGAAATATAGGAGGGAACTAAGGTTATGGATTTGGTGAATAAGGACCTCAACCACCTCAGCAAGTCTTTTATGAGATGTCTTTGTATTTACCTAATTACAAAGGTGTTGAGGATGTTGCAGAGCATGTACAAAAGTGTGATTTTATATGGCGTGCTAAGGGTATCACTACCTTGGAGTGGAAGGTAAGTTAGTTTGTAACCACATTGTATGGGCACGTGCATAGCTAGTATTGAAATTATGACCCACATCATACAGTGGTGGATTATACCATGTTGCATGATGCCTTTTTGGCAGAATTCCACATTCTAAAATTTGAGTAGAAGAGCATCAACGTGCTTAAGGATATTCAATAGGGTATGGAAGAGAGTGTACAAGAGTATTATGTGTGCTTTAAGACTCTTTTTTCAAAGTTATCTTATGATATCCATCCCTCGCATCATGCTCAAAGGTTTTTTGGAGGATTGATAATGAATTTCAAATGCTCTCTCTCCCATAAGACTTTCATGGATCCACGCGAGGACTTGGAGGATGCTCTGCACATTGAGGCCATTGGAAGTGTTTACACTAGGGTAAGCCCATTTTTAGACACCTAGATTGCTACCATGGCAAAGCAAGTTAAAAAAATTTCTTCAAATTCATCTCATGAAACATGCAGTGGACTTTAGTGAACAGATTGTGAAGTGGAAAGATACACAAAGGATAGATTCCCTCAAAGGTTAGTGTGCATCATGTCATTAGATTGTGAAATTCGTCATAGGGATCATGATCCAAGTATATTCCCTTTGTTACAACATGCGCTCCATAATAATGTGTCTTCTTATTGTACAATTTTCACATCCACTACTCACGATACTAATTACTATTGATTGATAGACCAAATTCATGATGTCATTAATATTGGTGTGCGCCAGACTGACATTAGGTGTAGTTCTAAGGGAAAAGATCATTAGTATGAGGGGTGTGCAAATTGTAGAGGTTGAGGAAGAGGTTTTTGCAGAGGATTAAGAGATTTTAGCGGTCAAGGAGGAAGGGGTGACCTCCCCTATGGTACTTGTTACAATTGTGGATCTACTAAACACTACAAGTGTGAATGTCTGAATTTTCTACACTGCTCATGGTGCGGAAAGAGGTACAAATATGAGTAGTGACCTAAATTTTATGACCACATGAGGCAAAACCTGAAGAAGGAAAAAGGCACGGGGATGGTTAGTGTGAAGAGAATTGACTCACTATAGATGCCTAGGGTAGTTGTTTCACTAATATTTTAGTAGAGACAAAACAGATAAGAAGGTATCAGGCGTAGGAGAAATACCTGTGTTATGTAGACAGTAGAAGGAATTATGCACTCTATAGACTTTTAATTCGAGATGATTGTGTGAGATTCCCTTTGGCTGGGAGGAATGACCTATATAAGAATCACAACAAGACCACAAAATAGTATTAAATAGCAAGAGTCAGAGGACTACCTAGCGATAGCTATATTTGGGAAGTATGATACTCCTTAAAGGGTTGTCAATCCTTTGTTTAATACAAATCAATGTGAGATGAAATAATAAACAAGTGCATCCTATTATAGTTATAATATTTGGTCTTCTCTAATAACATATAATAAAATATTGCTAAAAAGGTAAGGCTAGGATTAGATCTGAGTGGTTGGGTAGGTTTTCAGGTGAGGTAGAGGTTGTGGGTGAAGTATGGGTGGATTTAGGAAGGGTTTTGGGTTGTTTTAAAGAGGTGGTGATCTCGTTGTCTTAGGAGACTTTAACAGACATAGAGATTGACGTTGGCTAGGTGACAGATGCTGGTATAGGAGAGTGACCAACACAGGTTGGGGGACAGGTATCGGTAAGGGAAATATGTGGGAGACTATTAAAATTAAGTTTTTGAACCTCTCTTTGATTGCAAAGAGAGTAAGGTTAGTGTTGATAACATCGTGATATTGTTAAGAAGACTCAAGTATGATAAAAAGGAGGTTGGAAGGGGTTTAAGGCTCGAGATGGTAGAATAATGGGTTGGTGAGAAGAAGATGATATATAGGTAATGAGAGGAATGAAATGTAGACAAAAAATACATCTACAATTGAATAAGCACAAATGATAAAATCAAAATACTTACATGGTATTTTACAAATCGTGTGTGTGGATATGGTTAGCGTTTGATAGTAGAGGAGATGTCTGGGTCCTATGTCGCAGTAGTGAATCCTGTGTGCTCCTGTGAGTATTCTAATGCTCTGGAAGGAGGAATTGGCTTCTTTTATTGCATTTTGGTTGTGTTTTCGTTGTCAAGATGCATGAAATATTGAAGATTTGAGATTGAATGTAAGAGGGATCCAATAACTGAATGACCAACCCATGTGAAGAGTTGTGAAATTGTATATAAAGTGACCGATGGTGGTTAGGTAACCGGCACCAGCTGAGGAAAAACCAGCGTTGGTTAGGGTAAGTAGGTCATGGTTGCCAAAAATAGCCTGATATTTTCTATTTTTGCTTGACTGATATTTTAAATCTGAGTCTCAAATGTGGAATGAAGCTAAATGGAGTGGAAGAGTAGTTAGAGGGATAACAGGTCATTAATATTATTTATGGTTGGAAAGGGTCTTAGGTAGTTAGGATAAGTGTGGACTAGGTCTAGGGTCATTACTAGGCTTGAATAGGTCTTACGGTGAGATGGAGGGATGATGTAGCCTGATGAGATGGCAAGGTGAGTTTTAAATGTGAGGTGGAATTAATCAAATAAAGGTAATTAAATTAATTGATGATGTGGGGAGGGGTCATGGGGATAGGATTAATTTAATTAGGGGCTAAGTAAATTAATACTAATATGTAGAAGGGGTCGGTAATTAGGTGTTAGGCTAGGTGAATGCGACTTTGCGGGTTGTGACACTTTTTGGTGTCTACATTTGCCCCCTTTTGTCACATACCTTGTATTGGTGAGCGAGGTTGAAAAAACAAAAGTGGTTTCCCCAGGTATGGG
Organism: Taxus chinensis; assembly: GCA_019776745.2. Classification (NCBI taxonomy): domain Eukaryota; kingdom Viridiplantae; phylum Streptophyta; class Pinopsida; order Cupressales; family Taxaceae; genus Taxus; species Taxus chinensis. Next base: position 69,158,272 of record CM034149.1, read on the forward strand.
TGAATGTTAGGCTACCCAGGTATGGATGATGGTTAGGTTACAAGTTAGGCTACCCTAGGTATAGGTGAAGGGTTAGGTTTCCCCAGTTATGGGTGAATGTGATCCCCCTCAAACTAGGAACTGATGAAATAGTAGGTGGAATTGGTGATGGGTTTGATGAGGTGGTAGGTGATGAAAAATGGGATAAGGTGCAGGTGTAGATGTAGGTGATGATAAGGTGTGGGTAATAGGTGGGGACATTCAAACTCACGCACATGCTCAAAATGTGATAAGGCCACAAGGTTGAAGAGCTTGAAAACTCTACATTGTCAAATGGTTGATTTTTTATCCTAACAAGGTTGATGTGGTCTAGGTATCCTAGGCATAGGAAGTATCCCTTGGAAACACAACGAGGTTAGGTGTAGGAATGGGCTAGGTGGCTTAAAAACACCAAAATTTTTGGTTTGGTCAAGATAAATGTCATGACATCAAGAAAGGTAAGGTCTGCAAGCTAAGCAACATGGGTAGCATCATCGCAAGGTAAATCGAGTGAGAAAGTTTGATAATTAAATGGGTGAGGTTGATTGGGCATAGGTCAGGTAAGGGTATAGGAAAGGTTGAGGTAATCAAGAGGAAATCCACACACATGCTTAGAATGCAATAAGGAAAAATGATGATGAGTCCACAAACTCTAACTTTTCAAAGGTCGAGAGGTTTATCCAAACAAGGTTGATGTGGTCCAAGTATCCTAGGCATAGGAAGTAGCTCCTCGAAACACAACGAGGCTAGGTGCATGAACGAGCTAGGTGGTTTCAAAACACCAAAAGGTTTGGTTGGGTTGGGATAGACATCACAAAATAAGACAAGGTAAGGTTTGTAGGCTAAATGATGTGAGTAGCACTATCACATGACATAACGAGTAAGCAAGTTCAATTGTCAAGTGGTAGTGTTTGGTATGGGTGCAGGTGTGGGTAAGGTCATGGATTTGGTTATGGTTTAGTTTAAATTTCCAAGTTACTGGTTTTATGGAAACTAGATGGGGTGAAAGAGTGGTTTAGCTAACCTCGAAGGGCCCCATGCCTTAAGAGTTCTACCTACATAGCCCTTGTAAAAGGGGCCTCAGGCTGATGTAGTTTTCCCTTAAACTAGGGAAGAAGAAAGGTGGGTTGGGTAGGTTAAATGGGTAGGTGGTTTAGGTAACATGATTGGGTAAGGAAAATTGATGAAGATAGGAAAGGTGAATTGTGAAATTGGTAATAAGTATGGTAGATTAGGTGTAGGTGTTATTCATTTTATGGAAACTATTTTTAGGCATGGCTAGGTTGATTGGGTAAGGTAGGCTAAATTTCCAAGTTATAGGCTTGGATGATCTTGTCTTAGTGAATCAAATAGCCATGTAGGCAGAGGTGAACTAAAAGGGAAGGAAGTTGAAAGACCCTAAGTTTTGGTCCCTAGATATTATTATTTGAACATAAGTCCATAGATACATTGCACAATTGATAGGTATATAAGTGAAAGAAGTTACATGATCACAATGTGTAAAATACATGTCATGTCCCTTAAGTTAATTGGAAGATAAGAAAATAGAAGGTAAAGTCCAAGGCATCAGATGTCGAAGGTTTCCTCCTTCTAGAGGATCAATAAGTGGTTTGAGGGGAACCAAAAAATAAGTGTAATGCGCCATAATTGGAAAGGACCATAACGGGAATACCGAAGAATAGAGGCATTGCATTGATCATATAGATTGTATATGGGTGACAATATGCCCCTGTCGCAAGTACCCCTAAATAGGCAAGTCCATGACTAAAGTTGATAATTTTTTCTTGACTTTTTGCTTTTTCTTTTCTTTTCGGTATAGACTGATTGATGTGGGAAGTCTATATTGGTATAAAATAATGTCTCCTAGAGGTCTTCATGAATTTGATCGATGCAGGAAGCTTTAGAAAAATTTGTTTTGAGAAGTATAGGCTAGTCTTATTTTTAGATAGACTAAATGCATTTAGTTTCTAACTTTTATAGTTATCCTTCGAGGGAGTAGTCTATTTATAACAGCTAGAGAGATGTGAGATGTGGATGTACTTTTGAGATATTTATCTATTTGCAAGAATTTTGACTCAAGGAGTAGAGTTTTTGGTATCCCAATTCATTCTTCATTATTATTATTTTGGACTTAAAGTCATGGACAAGACTATAAAGGAATATAGACCTCTTTTATGAAGGCAAGACCATAACATGAACAAGGTTAGCTATGAAAGGGGGAGGTTTTAAGTGATGAATGACCATGGGATTCCATCCTGATGAGGATGAAAAATATCCATCAGAACCATGCCATGAGTAGAGCCATGGATACTCATATTGAAGATACAGATGAATAGTGACAGTATGTCACACAATTCTATTTTAGTTGTAGGTCCTTAAAACAGGTAGGTGGAGGGAGAGATGCACTCAAGGGACAAGCATGTAAGTGATATAAAGTGATGTAGTTAGTTATTCAACAATAGAATGGTGAAATATGCAAGGCGTAAAGGGACTCAAGTTCAGGTTTACCCTCAAGTGAAGCTAAATTATAAGCACATGATCCATAGGCATGGGTGATGATATAGGGTCCAAGATAATTAGGAGAAAATTTTGCCGTGTTTACTAATTCCCTTGGTCACTTGTGTGACTAGAAAAATGTTAGAGACCCGTTGTGGGTAAGAAAAGGGTGATGAGAGGTCATATGACGAGTCCCCTAGAGATTAGGTTGCATAAGATTATGGTAGGTGGATTATGGTTGGTTGGGTAAGATTAGGCAAGGTGTAATGGCATACGGGGCATAAGCCCTAACTAAGACAAGAATATCATGGGGGAGATTGATGAAATGATTTAATCAAAGAGCGGTTTGTGACTCTGTTAGAAAAAGGATAGGCCAACCCACATATGGTTACCATGGGGGTCGGTGTAGGTAGAATGGTGGGTGAAGTGGAAGTGGAAGGGTTTTTTACTTTTTCCTTCCCTATTGCATGTTGTGACTGGGTGCCCATAGACACCTTGTATATTACAAAGATATGAAGAGAAGGAAATTGGGCGTATTGTTGAGAATTAGGTGGATTTGAAGGAAAAGTTGTTATAACGGTTGGGGTAGATGGTGTGGCGATGGGTGAAGAAGGAATGGAATCTTCATCCAATAGATCATCTTTGTTGAAGAGATCAAAAAAATCACAAAGTTGAAGGAGAATGGATTTGGATGAAAGTTTGGGTGACTTTCGTGGAAGAGGTTTTGCTGGAGGTGGAGTTAGACATTGATTAGGTTTAACTACCTTTTTGGTAGGTAGTGTGGTTTTAGGCTTGGGGTGTACCTTTTTTGGTAAAGGTGTTGAGGTAATGCGTGAAGTAGAGGGGAATGCAAAATATGGAAGTGGACAGATCAAACAGGGTGAAAGTGGAGGTGCAGTGAAGGTAGTGCTAGGAGAAAATATAGGGAGTGTAGATTGGAGAGAAGATGAAGGCATGGGTAATGTAACTCTCTTGAGTGGAATAGAAGCTTGTGGTAAGGTTGATGGTAAAGTTTTTTAGGCTTACTTTGATTAGGAGTCTGCTTGACTAGAGTGGATGGATGAGGACCTAAGATAGATGAGAGTGGTGAAGGTAAAAGAGGAGGTGGTGGAGAGACTGGGGTTCGATGCCTAAGAGGTTGGGTCTTCCTCTTAGGTGGGGGGATAGGTCTAGTGATAGTCTTGGGAAGAGGTAGCTAGATCGATCTTCACAGGTGGATGGGTTAGACTTGGTATCGACAACACTCCTAAGGTAGCAGTGGGTTTAGGCACAAATGAATTTTTTGGTGTTGGTAAGGGTTTAGGTGTAGATGTAGGCTGAGGTGCAAGTGTGGGTTAAGGTGAATGATCAATTATGATTGGTTCATATTTTATGGTCTTGGTTGACTGTAAGACATTCAGATAGATAGTTGAAGTATATATGGATGACATTTACATTTGAGTAGATATTTGGAGTTGCAGGTGCCCCCAGAGCATGGAGTGATCGATGTAATCTAATTGACCTACTAGTCAGGAAAATAAATTTGTTTTTGACATTGATGAGGGGGTTATGACACCTATTCAGAATTATGATTTAAGTGAAACCAGGAAATATTTTTCCTTTGACGTAGTAGGAAAAAGTGACGCAATGAGATAAACAGAATCTTGGAAGATCCTGGGAGACATGTCGCTTATGGGAAAGGAGGATACAAATGAATCCTCTATGGGTGCAAGAGGATTGCAACACTAGTCATGTAGGATTTTCTTTGGGTAGAAAAGTAGATAGGTTTAGCTCTTCCTTTAGTAGAGGAGCGGGTAAAATCATTCCAATGATGGGAAATGATTTAGATGCAGTCAGTTCCTCCATGAGCAGAAGAACATGCGTGATAGACTCCATAATGAGAAGAGACATGGAAGAGGTAACCTATTCTACAGAGGAAGGGGTAGATATGAGTGGCTCCTCTATGGGTAGAGGAATGGAAAGAATATAATCCTCCTTGGGTGAGGGAACTCGTGCAAGGATTTACTCAATAGAGGGAATGAGAGACAACTGAGTAGAAGAAGTGGGTACTCTATAAAAGGCCGCGTGAACTCATAGACATTATTATCAAAGCTTTCACGTGCTTGGCTTGATGTATGATTATGGTTTGGGAAACACTTCTTGAAAAAGTATAGGTTTTGGTTTTCTGGTGCATTAGGATTGTCAAGAATGAGATCTCCATTATCTATCATTTCTTGGACAATATTCTTGAATGTTTTAGAGTTTCATTCACTATGGCCCATAACACGATGGTAATTTCAATAGTCATATTCTTTATACCACATGGGAAAAGGACATGAAGGATCAAAACTAGTATGTGGTTTGATCGGTGGAAGGATGATAGCCCCCACTTTCATCAGTTTTTCTAGCACAGAGGAATAGGGTTCCCCTATGGGAGTATAATGTCATTGTTCATAATTATGTTGAAAGTTATAAATAGGTGAAATATTAGAGGATGGTGTTGGTTGGTTGGATGGATGAGATGGACCTGCTTTCAAGACTACTATGTTGGAAAATCCTTTCACTTTAAAATTATTGTTTGAATGGTTGTTTTGTGATTTCAAAGAATAAGAAGAGTCATTTTGTTTGAAGGGAGCACCCTTCTTAGGAAACTACAATTTCTTCTCTTAGATAGAACGGGTTTCAAGATTCCAAGCCATTTTGAATGACTCATAAAATGTTTGGAAGGTATGGAATTAGAGAGTTAGCATGATATGATTGGCACATTAGCTGGTGAATAACTTTATAAGTTCAGTTTGATGCAACTGAAAAGTAAATTGGTTAATAAGGCTTCGCCAATGCACAAAAAAGTATGTGATGGAATCGTCATCATATTAGCATATCGAATACAAGTCAGTCATGGTAACCTTTTTTATAATGTTTATGGAGTAATGATCAAGAAAGGCCTGAGCTAATTGATTAAATGAAAAGATAGAGTGCCTGGGTAAAGCACTATACTAGTCTAAGGCCGGTCATATCAAGGACATTGGGAAAGTTTGAAGAAGCAAGGCTTCATCATGAGTGATAAGATAACATATGTGTTTAAAGGATCACAAATGTTGTTGCGGATCCTCCTTTCTATTGAACCAGTTAAATTTTGTAATTTCCCAATGTTTAGGGTAGGGATAAATTGGAATAGAAAAGTGAATAAGCTCTTTATAAATCTCGTCATAGGTCAATGTGTTTCAGAAGCCAAAAAAATTCTTCAAGAGTTTGCATCTTGTCCATAATCATTTTAATAAAATTTGTGGTTGGATTAGAATGTGGAGTACCTTCTATGGTATAGGGAGGTGGATATCATGAATAAGACATGGGTGATACTCTAGCGTATGGAGGTACCGAGTAGGAAAGCTGAGAAGGTAGAATGTAGGTAGCGGCAGATGATGATGGTACATATCCTGAATAGGAAGTATAAGCAACATGTGGTTGTTGAGAAAGATTATAAGTAGGTGGGATTAGTGTTGAGACCCTCATAGTGATATGTGTCAGTTTAGTGGGTATCAACATGACTAGACTCTAAAATGGGGTCGACGCAATTAGAGGTTACGAAGTAATATGAACTCATGAGGTGGGGATCCCTACACTAAGATTCACAGATGATGGGGAAGTGGACGTCTTAGGTGTGATAGATGTCATAGGTGTGACATATACCAATGATGTAGAGATGATATGAGATATGATATGTGGTGAGGTAGTAGCAGGTAACATTACATTGGTGTTAGTTGACACAAAAGTGGGTACAATAACTAGAGAAATGGAGATGGGTATCCCATATAAAATCTATCCTAATGAATCATGGGTGGAAGAATGAGATAGGTAATATTTCAAGGCTATGGAGTTGTGATCCATGAATTTTTTGAATTCCTCATCACCTTTAGCTATGACAGGAGGAGCATTGGGGTCTATGGGTGATGATATGGAGGGTGGTGAAGGACTAGGAGGTAACGGATGACGGCTAGCATGAAAGATGAAAGTGTTGACTTGGTGATGAGTCAAAACCATGTGAATAGAGTGAGAACAGGGAATATGAATTCTAAAGATGGTACAAAAAACATAGAAATTAATAGTAGAAGAAATATGGAAAGTGGAATTTGATCACTATTTTGACATAAAAGTAAAAACATAGAGACTAATGTTAGTAGGGTAACCGATTCCGGTAGATAAGGGTAATCGATGTTGATTGATGGACTGATGCCGATTACTGTGGATAAATGGAAGATTTGTAAATTTGAGGATGAAGAGTGTAAATAGATGAAACTAAACCCTGTTGTTGGTACTAGAGACTCAAGAATGCTAATAATGGTAGAAAAAATGTCACAATAATTACTTGGATATGAATTGAGTATTGTTTTGGGCTAAATAACAAAAAAAGATAGGAACCAATGGTGGTCATTGAACCAATACCTGTATGAGAAGGTAAACTAATGATGGTCACTTGACCGATGTTAGTTACTTGAATGATTAAAAGATTTGAAAATCTAGGAATGAAAAATGTAAAACCAGATGAAATCAATTTATGTTGTTGGTAACAGAGACTCAAAGATGTTGGAAATGATAAGATATAAATAACTGAAGGTCATTGGGTTTGATTTAAGCATTGTTTTAGGAAAGATTACCAAGACAATATGTAACTGATGTCGGTTACTGTTAAATCTTAGAAAGTGATGAAAAAATGAATTGTAGGAGATTAAGTTAAAATGATACCAACCAAAAAATGGAGTATGGTAATGAAAATTCCAAACCACACTTAGAAATAGAGTCGGAATTACACCAACTGTAATGATCGGGTGTGTAGGAAATAAAAAGAATAAGCATGTGCCTTACAATTCAAAACACAAGACAAGAAAAAAGCTAACAAACATGCCAAAAAATCCTAGGCAATAGATTTTATGTTGTGTGGCTTATTCCATTTAAGACTGTTTGTAAGTAGAATAGAGTTTTTAGTCAACGAGGGTGCCCTATAGAAACTGAAAAATATGGATGGTTTCAGGAAACTTTTGGCTTGGAGTCCTGAATATATACTTTGTATTATGCGAGGCCCTACTTTTGATATGATTAATGGCCCATAAACATGAGTTGAATTTGTTGCTAATATGATTATTAGTCATTAACAATAATTTCTAGGAAGGAATATGTTTAAGAAATGAGTTTTTTGTTTCAATGATTTGGTTTAGGGAGTGTGTGCACAAAGTGATCTACACTTCATTCTCACCAACCATTAGTTGGTCACGACCTCCAGCATATAGGTTGCAATTAAATTTAAGGTGAGCTATAATGTAACAAAACTTAGAATGTAAGTGCACAAAGTTTTAAAAACCCAAATCCACAATGAAATTCGATGAGAACAATTAATGAAGAGGCCAAGAGTATGTCTTTCACTAATGCAATAAAAAATAAAAAGAAGTGTTTGTTTTATTCCAAAATATGAACTTTACTAGGACAAATTAGAAGAAGAAGAATGTTCCCAAGCAGAAAAATATAGTGTGAACTCCTTCAAAATGAAATAAACACACAATAATTCCCTAAGAATAAACAATGCAAAAGAAACCCAAAAAGGGTCCCACCGAGCATGCCAAAATGTTTCACCATTATTATAGTAGAGAGGAAACAGATAAGAAGGTAATGGGTGTAAGAGGAATACATGTGTTATGTAGAAGGTAGAAGGTGATGTGCGGCCTGTAGACTTTTGATCCAATACGATTGTGTGAGCTTCATTTTGGCTAGGAGGAACGACCTGTATAAGAATCACAACAAGACCACAAAATAGTACTAAATAACAAGAATCAGAGGGCTACCTAGCAAAGATAGATCTTGGAAGTATGATACTTCCTAGAGGGATTTCAATCCTCTGTTTAATACAAATCAATACGAGAAGAAATAGTAAACAAGTGCATCCTACTGTAGTTATAAGATTTAGGATTTTCTAACAACATATAATAAAATATTGATAAAAAGGTAAGGCTAGGATTAAGATTTGAGTGATTGGTTAAGTTTTCAGGTGAGGAAAAGGTTTTGGGTGAAGTCTGGGTGGAGTTAGGAAGGGTTTTGGGCTGAAATAGGTGGTGAGCTCATTGTCTTAGGGGAATTTAACATACACAAAGATTGACATCGGCTAGCAAACTGACATCGGTATAGGAGAGTGACTGACATCGATTGGGTGACCAGAGTTGGTAGGGGAGATAGGTGGGAGACTATTAGAAAAAAGGTTTTTAAACCTCTATGTGATTACATACAGAGTAAGTGTGTTGTTGATAAGGTTGTGATATTGTTAAGAAGACTCAGGTATGCTGAAAAGGAGGTTGGAAAGGGTTTAAAGGCTTGAGAATTGTTGAATAGTGGGTTGGTGGGAAGAAGATGATATATGGGGTAATGGGAGGAATGAAACATAGAAAGAAATAAGAGATCTACACTTTAATAAACACAAATGATAAAATTACAATACTTATTTGGTATTTTTCAGATCCTATGAGTGGATAGGATTGGTGGTTAATCGTAGAGGATACATCTAGGTCTAGTTCCACAACAGTGAAGATTGTGTGCTCCTATGAATATTCCAATGCTCTGGAAGGAGGAATTAACTATTTCTCTTGCACTTTTGTTGGGTGTTTGTTGTCGGGATGTAGGAGAGCTTGAAGATTCGAGCTTGAATGTAAGAAGGCTCCAATAACTAGATGACCAACTGATCTGAAAACAGGTGTTTTATTTTTTCCACTTTTAAACACTTTTAAGGATCTTTAATTTTAATCAACTTAAAAGGATTGTATACTTCTAAAAAACTGATCAAAATATGATTTAGGACTGAATTCAGACTAAAATTAAGTTTTCAATTTACTCAAAATTTCACTGTTTGATTGAAGCCCCCAAAATCATTGTTTCTTGATTTTAATCAATTTTCCAATTTTTATTAATTACTGATTATAGTTAAATCCATATTCATAATTTGAATTTAACTTACTCACAAATATTAGAAACTGAAAATAAAATTAGAACACAACACCAGATTGTTTACGGGGTTCGGAATTCCTACGTCCCTGGGTTCGTGATGAACCGATCCATTAATAATGTTAAAAAATGTAAATACAATAACATTTACATTAACCAATAATGAATCGAAAACCTAAAAAACTATGTTTCATACCTTCAAAGGATGTTAATAGAGCTTAGCCTCTGTCCTTCACCTTCCTGATCCACTTGCAGTGGTGTCTCCCTTTGGTTCTACACCTTCGTGTGACTTTAACAGAAAATAAATCTATCTCAAAAGCTCCAAATTATATAAATGATCACACCATTGTGATTTTCTCGAAATTATAAACAACTTTCATATAATTCTTGTCCCCCTTCCATAGGTTTAGGCACCCAATTTAGCCATTGACCCCACATTTGGTAGGAAAAGGATAGGATAAGCCTTTAAATAGCTTTTTGTCCACAAAATCCTCCTTATCCCATGGGATTAGGCTTATTCTTGTGGAATGGATTAAATAAATTATTATTATTATTATTTTAAATCCAAAGCCACTAAAAACTTGCAAAGTGTCACGCCCATAATATGCCATTTTTCCAAATCATAGTGTGCCACATCATCATTTGACCACAACTTTAACTATGGATATCTTTCGCATATGAACTCAGATTTGGTCTGTTAAAACTGCGTCAGAAAGCTTGTGACGAGCTCTATACCATGGAAATTATTTTTAAAAAATTACAAGACCATCAATATTGCCTTGTTGCCAATTTCCACGTATCACCTTGCCATTGGTCCACTTGTTGACTTGTTGACCAAAGTTGACTTCCCTGTTCACTAAACTTTGACCGCACATAAATTGAGCTCAGAGTGTCCATTTTTCATGTTCTTACAGTCATCGAAAATCTCTATGAAGGATCTATTGCATTAGAATGGTCTAGGGAATTTTTGGGAACTTACTTGAGATCTAGTTTTGAGTGGAAGTGCCTCAAAATTGTATTTTTCCAAAACTACCTCTTTATTGGCTTGACACAGACCTAACACTTGTTTATTACAAATACAAGTGATCTTTACTTATACCACTTACAAGAGGCTGGTGGGTCTAGGGAATTAATTGGAATAAGGTGATATACAGATAGTGGAAAGAATGTAAATGCAAAAAGAAAACAAGAGATTTATAGTAGAATAAGCATAAATGATAAAATCACAATACGTACTTGGTATTTTATAGATCCTATGAGTGGGGATGGTTGGTGGTTGATCATAGCAGAAATTTCTGATTACTTTTTTGCAACAATGAATCTTGTGTGCTCCTATGAATATTCCAATGCTCTGGAAGGAGGACTTAACTATTTGTCTTGCACTTCAGTTGGGTGTTCGTCGTCAGGATGTAGGAGAGCTTGAAGATTCGAGCTTGAATGTAAGAAAGCTCCAATAACTAAATGACCAACCCTTATGAAGAGTTGTGAAAATGTATATAAAGTGACCAATGGAAGTTAGGTAACTGGTACTGGCTGGGGAAAAACTGGCATTGGTTAGGGTGAATAGGTCAAGGTTGCCAAAAATAGCATGATATTTGCTATTTTTGGCATGATTGATATTTTTAAATTTGTATATCAAGTGTGGAATGGTGCTAAATGGAGTGGAAGAGTATTTAGAGGGATAATAGGTCTTGATTAGTTAGTTTTGGAAAGGGCCTTAGGTAGTTAGGATAAGTGTGGACTAGGTCTAGGGACATTAATAGGCTTGAATAGGTCTTAGGGTGATGTGGCCTGATGAGATGGCAAGGTGAATTTTAAATGTGAGGTGGGATTAATTTAATAAAGGTAATTAAAATAATTGATAATGTGGGAAGGGTTCATTGGGTTGGGATTAATTTAATTAGGGGATAAGTAAATTAATACTAATATGTTGAAGGAGTCGGTAATTAGGTGTTAGGATAGGTAAAGGAGACTTTGCGGGTTGTAACACTTTTTGGGTGTCTACAGTAGTTATTAACCCCGAGTTAGAACCTGTATTGGTAACTACACTCGTTGAGGTTGTTCGTGTTAGAGAAGTACCAAAGAAGAGGCCATTCATTACAATCTCAAAGAAGTGTTACATGGGAAATATCTTGTTCCAGCCCATCAAAAAGAGGTTTACCAAGAAACCATGGAAGTGATTAGGGTCCTGCAAGGAGAGATTCGATGTTTAAGGGAGAAATCGTGGAATTTATAATAGGCAAATAATGTTGAGGTCCCTCAGAAATACATGTATGACTTCAAAGAAGTGTGTACTATGTTTCTCCAAGAAAATATTATCCCTTTGTTAGGAGAGTGGTTAAGAGAAAAGGTACCGCGTGCAGGAGATGAGTGGGAGAGGCAGGTCTTACATGTTAATCTACCCCCTCACATTCTTGATTATGACAAGGAAATTATGTTGAATGTGGTTGTTGATGGATGACTCCTAAGAAACATACTAATTAACACAGGTGCAAAGGTCAATTTACTTATTTTGGATGCATGGAATCGGATGGGGAGGCCTCCATTTCAATACTCTTTAAATGCATTGTATATGGCGAATAGGAAAAAGGATATGCCCATAAAATTCTTGATGGATACTTCTATAACCATTCAAGGGGCTAAGTTTACTGGGTATTTTGAAGTCTTGGCACTTTCCAAGGTAGATAACTTCCCATAGTTATTTGGATTCCCTTGGTGTTATGCTAATACTACTGACTTGCACTTTAACAAGGGATACATTAGTTTTGAGAACAAAGAGGAGTGTCTCATTATTCGACTTATAGATGGGAAGTCTGTGCCTTATCTAGAGACTTTAAGATAAGAGGTCCTAGATAGAATATACGTGCACACCAATAGAGACCCTGAGGCTATTCATCCATCAAGAGAAGGATTCATTCAATGGGAAGATGCTCAATCTATAAGTGATACAACTAGCATTTCATGTGACAATTGGGTGCATGGGACCTATGAGTTGGTATGAATATAATTAAAGGGTATTGTTACCCAAGTGGCCAGAGAACACTTAGTTAGGCACATGGGAGGAAGAAATATACCAAGTTATACTGGGGAAGGTAACCCTAATGTCTTTCTGTATCGATGGAGATCCAATGGACATGTTAAGTCGAAAGGAGGAATATACTAACTTATACCTTACGCGTAACAGCAACACATTGGTTTGTGGCCCATCAATACAATATTCTAGAGTGGAGTGAAGTGATAATCGCATTCTCTTTTTGGTTTCTCTAGAGAAATGAACCCTTTTAAATACGTAACTATGATAGAAAGGAATCTATGTCATTCCACGTCCAAGAATATGAGAGAGCCTGGATGGTAGTCCTAAAAGGCTTATCTCCTACACTATGGGTGAATAAGTTCTATTCCATCTTGCAGGATTGTGTGCATGCATGGTATATCCATTCAGAGCTACATCATCAGATGGGAAACTGGAAAGAGTTTACGGCGGATATTATTCAAACTTTTGAGTATCTAAGTTCTAAGCCATCGGTGAATGAGATATTATAGGTAGTTATACACATTACTCTGGGAGATTATGTTATGAATGAAGACCAGATCCTATATTTGATAAGGTAACCTAGCTTGGAGGTGCGTTTTGAGGAAGGAGAAATGGAGGAGATATAGTTTGAGCGCGCCTACCTAGAAAAAGAAAAGGGAAATTTGGTGTACTAGATAGATGATGAGGATGTAGAAAACTTGGATGTTTATCATTTGGAAGGTATGCGCAAAGTCTTGGAAAGTGCAAATAAGAAAGTACACGCTTACCATGAGCCCTTGAAAACAAATAAGGTCAACATTGGTATAGAAGTAGAGCCAAAAGAAGCTATCATTAGAGATTACAGGATGGACCAGGAGGTTTCAAAGATAATTGAGCTGTTGCACGACTTCTAGGATTTGTTCCCAAATGGCTACCATGAGTTAAAAGGAGTTCATCACTCATTGGGAGAAATTTAGATTAAGTTAAAGGGAGGTGTGTGCCCAATTAGGAAGAGACCTTATAGGATGAATATGAATTTGCATGTAAAATTGAAAGAGGAGATTGATAAGGTAATAGAATCCAGAATCATTAAAGCAATTGAAGAATATGAATGGGTGAGCGTAATGGTCATTAGTATCAAGAAGGATGGGAGGATAAGTATATGTGTAGACTACAGATATTTGAATGCTACATGTTTCATACATCCTTTTCCAACCTCATTTATTAAAGAGATCCTATTAGCAGGCCTTTGGTGGGTGTTGTCATGCAAATATGCAACAGGGAAATTGGTTATTTTTCAACATGAAAATGATACCCATGTACCAATATTTTCATGTTCTATCTTTCTGAGATACCCTGGGTATGCCCGGTCAGTCCAGTAACCTCTAAATTGATGTTAACTCACTCCCCTAGGTGATTTAAGAAATTCAATTCAAAACCCCTGGGTAATTTTAGGAGTTCATTAAAAAATGCAAACTTTGAGCAGTTGTGGGAAGGGCTATCACTGGCCTTCCTAGAACTGGAGAAACCTAATGAAGCGGAAACAAAAATCCAAAGCAGACATGGAAGTGATTGAAAGGCCTTGGGAAATCATGGAATTGATTTAGGAGAATTCAAGAAGGACTCAGAGAAGTTGGGGCAATTTCACCATAATTAGGATTCATAGGCCTAGACAATGCACATACAAAACAATTGTTGATCTTCCGAAGGTGATTTAGGGAGCTCTGCATGGAGTTAGGAGAAAAAAATACATCTTCGGAAAGGTAAATCCAAGCCCTATTACATGGTGAAATTATTATTTTCACAACACTTTGGTGTAATATGTTTGCAAGTAGGTTTTCTCATGAACAAGTGCAGTACCAAATCAAAAATCTATTTTTAGGTATAAAATGGAGGAATAAAGACCTGATAACCCAACCATTGGATTGCGAATGCCATTTCTATTCAATATCATATCAAATTTCATCAAACCATTCCATCTGGAGCTCAATTTATCATCGTTTCAAGTTGTCCACTTGGAGTGAGTGTTGTCTCAAAATCACTGCAACCCCCCGAGTAGCTTGAAATGAATTACGGCATTCAGTGTGATTGGGACACATGGGATCACCTCTCAAGCTATGGGACTTGGGATCAAGGTGAACCTCTAGATAATGTTGAATTCCTTTTCCTAAACTAAACACAACACTACTTCTGATGTAAGAAAGATGGCTAACTAGTCCTATGCTAACATTTCATGGGATTAGGGAGAAAGAATGCAAGGAAACAAAACATATGCTAGAAGTGGTTATGCACCAAGAAAAGGGGAATTCAACTTCAGGATGGTTTAATGTGGATAGAATGCATGCATCATTGGCCACCTTCACCTATTACAACCTGGAAAGGGTACAAAATACCACATACTAGAAGCACACGTTCCTTTGCTAAACTTTAAACATACATAGTAAAGAAATCAGCGTTGATTTGATACACAAATAATTTATCAAAAGGATAATCTTAAGCACATGTCCAGTATTCACCTATGTGATCATAATAATGCAACTCTTAATCAACAGGAGGAAAATAATTTCTCACAACTGATGAGAAGTAATCACACTATTCTTTTCATGATATGAAATAGATAATCTCAAATAAAGGTAAATTAATCAAATAATGCTAAGGAATCACATTCAAAAAGCATGTAATGATTAATCATTCAACACAATAAAATAGATTTTCAAGTGCAAGGAACAGTTTTGAATATAATTAAAAGGTTTCAACAAAACTCTGAAAGCACTTTTTCAAGCTTGAAAAGCAACTTTCCTCCAAATTTCTCAAAAAATATATCAAATAATGGAGAGCACTCCACTATTTATAAGTTCCTAAGCTGAGCCATTATAGCTTGGCCTTTAACTAAAATTTAACTAAAAATAGTAATGTCATTAATAAAAGGGAACAAGCTCCCATAAAAATAGCAAATTTGTTGCAAAACGTTGACCAAGTCAACCTTGCAACTTTGGCTGGTTCCAGAGCTTGAACCTGTCCTTTCATGGCCACTCAACTTTGGCCTGGTTCTCCTTCCTCTCATTTCTCTACATTTTTTTGTGGTCCTTCCTCCCATTTGGCCATTTGGTGTTTATATTTGAAGAAAGGCTTGACAACACCCTGAGTTTCTTCATCTCCAAGTCCTCACACATAGTGATTTACTACATCCGCTATCTCAATTTCTTTCGTGATCCTGGCTGGAAACCTTTGAAGCTTATTTGTAACTTTCCTTAGTCTCCCTATGAAATTCTGACATAGAATCAATTGATCCATAGAGTCACTATTAAAAGTCTTTACAACATCGTCATCTCACTTCACCAAATCTCTAAAATTTTACTTAATCTGGTCCTCGGGAAGAGCATCGATATTTTCATTGAAGAATTTGCAGTTATTGTTTTCGAACTCCTCTGAGATATCATTAAGGGCATCTATAGTCTCCACTCGCTTCTCCTCCAATTTTTTTATCAGATCTTGTAGCACCTGACACTGGAATTCCATATCTTTTTGATATTCGAACAATTTAGAGGCATCATCAATTACCTCTTCCTACAGAAGTAATTCGGAATACTCTTCTCTAATTTCATTCCATGTCGCCAAAGTTAAGTTCAAGTTATTATTATCTTTGGAGAAATATTCTTCCATCTTAGCAATGGTGGTTTTTGCAATCTATAAATCAGTATAAATCTCAACGGCTTCCTTAATCAAAGGATTGGCCTCCTGCAAGATCCTTTCCATCCATTCATTTAATGTTCTCCCTTTCTTTCCTAGCTTCCCTAAATCATTATAAGATATATAATCGATTGTATATGAAACTGTCATGGCTATAGTAGTTGAGATGTCAGTGGATGGAGTGGGCTGAGTTACTCTACGTAATAGTGCAGTGAGCTACTTGACTTTTGCCTTAAGCTCGTCCTTGGTGGCCTTGTCTTTGTCATATTTCTCCAAAGATCCCCAAGAGTAGTGTGTACATGCTACTTGGATCCTTCATGAGTAGCCTTCCCCAATGAGAAATTTGAGATTCATCAGTCTGTTATTGTGATGGTTTCTTTAGTTTTCCCCTCAACAGGGGTAGCCACTTCTGTCACATGCTCTCTTGATGGATTAACTGTCAGACTTGATACGGTTCTTACTCTCTTGGCTTTCCTTTTGGGCATGGACTCCAATATACTGAGATCTATCACATCTCCCAAATGAACCTTTTTCTTTTGCATAAGAGTCTATCTAAATAGCCACTCTGGTATGGCTAGACCCAAGGAAGATGGAGTAGTAGATCCGATACCTGAAGCATCAATTAGAGTAAGAGTAATAGAAATGCCAGTTGATATCTGAGCAAAGGTAGCAATGATGGAAGGTGTGTGAGTGAGGACAGCCATAGGAATTGACAAAGCAATGCTAGGCATTTAAATTGAAGAAAGTGGAAGTGTCAAAGGAAGTGAGGAGGAAATGGGTAAGCCAATATTTTCCCTATCTGAAAAAACTCGAAGTGACGAAAATACCTGAGCCATAGAAGGGGATGGGAAGGAAGAAATGATGGTAGAAATGGAAGAAAATTATATTGGAAGTGATAATGGAGGAAGGGGAAGATGGGATGGATCCTGAATGACACTAAGAGATTCACTTACTTCAACAACCTTAGTAATTGACACTGTAGATGTTGTAACCTTGGGAGTAACAAACCTAGAAAGAGATGAGCCACCAACCAAAAATGAAATCTTCTCTGGAACTATGGGAACCCTTTGAGTCGACCTCTTTCCTTTTATAGGTGTTGGTTGGTTTACTACTAATGTAGACCCTATATTTGTAGGTTGATTTTCCCCCTTGGGTGAGATTCCCAAGGTGGCTAACCAACTGAAATTTCTTCCTAGAATGGGCCCCTCCCTTTCTTTAGTATTGTTGCACTCTTCCACATATCAATTAACCCATGGTAGTGGTTGATTGGCAACATTATCATCCCTGTATGATGCATCTAGGACCTCATCATTGTCATGCAAGTCTTTTGGCACATCAGCCAATCGAAACTGTTGCACTTCATCCAAAGTTAATCTCTCATAATCTCTTTGCTACATGATGTACGTGTCCGAACAATGAATCCATATATCCTCTAACTGGGGCACATGAGCACTAGATTTAACTATCTCCCTGAACTTACCCCAATAGTCAAAATTAGTTCGTGGATGGAAGGTCCGTAGGGTTACTTTGGCTATTTCTTCATCTACATTCTTTTCCTTGTGGATAGTTGGGCAAAAATACCTGCCAATGGTAACAGGGAAATGCATTCCTACCTTGTGATGCTTATTTTGGATTTTATGGTAATCCAACAACTATTGAACCAATTCTAGAAGAATCCATTTATCAGTGGGGCACCTTTGCAACTTCTTGGGGTGCCTATGAAACCCGAAATCTAAATGTAGGTGAATGTGGGAAATTAGAAGTAGATTGCTCCCCATTCTCACACTTCTTAGAAAGCCTCATCAGAAACCTTCCGATTATATAGCTCTTTTTCGAAGCAATAGAGGATAACAGTGAAGAAGGCGTCATTGATTCTTAGTAAGTGCTTTCTCCCCTCGTCTAGAGTAAGTTGGGGTTAAAACTCATATATTTGGGATGTGCTACGAACCCCCTCCCCCCCACCCCCCCCCCCCCCCCCCCGGTATTCAATCCTACAAAATCCCCCATAACAACAACTTCATATACTAGAAAATATGTCATGTAGAAAGTCTTGGTTTCTGATACCTTTCCCAACTGATAGCGAATGTTGCTACTAATATGTTCACCCCACCGGATAAAATCGGTATTCTTCTTGATAGATGCTATATATAAGAAAATACATTCTTGGAATTCCTTTGTAGAAGGAAGACCTGAAACTCTCCTCAAGAGCACAATAAGATCGTTAAATTCTTGAATGAAATTTGATCGATGTATAGTCTTGGGAAACTTGGCAAAATTATTAGTCAGGTAGGATTTCATCACAACCTTCGAGCATACTTCCTCTTTTTTATCCCATTTCTTGACTACTATTTCAAGTGAGATAGTGGCGTAATCTTGAACGTCTAGAAGTTTAAACAAGTCTTCAAAGAAGTTCAGGTCTAGAAAAATCACCACCTTATCATCACTATCTCTTATCGACATAGAGTCCTCGTCATAGTGGGTTATTGCAGTTAGAACGAACTCTGGGCATTGAAAAGATGCGTTGAAACCGACAGCAAGGGAACGACCAATATCAAAGATGGCATGCATCCATGGCTTTTTGTTCAAGGCCTTTAATCTTTACTAGAACTCAGGAAGATCAATCTGTCCTAGATCGGTGTCCCCAATATTTCCTAAGCCAGAGGTCAAGAAGGATTGGGGAGAAACCCCAAGAAATGTGTACTTCATCTTCTCTTTTCCCTTCGAAGTGGAGGTAGACATTAAAACCTGTGAAGGTTATAAGAACTCCAAAAACCTGAACACAAGGAAAGCCTGAAATCCTGAACCAAAAAATTCTGAAAGGAATTACTGAAAGAAAACTCTGAAAAAATGTTCCGAAGTCTGAGGTCCCGAAAACCCAAAATTCTGAATTCTCTAAAAACCCAAAACTAAAATCTCTGAAAAGGTTTCCCGAAGTGAAAAACTCTGAAATAAATCTCCGAAATAATTTCCCGAAGTTAAAAAGTCTGAAAACTTGAAAGAAACAGTTCTCCAAAGTAGCAATTCTCTGAAATCCTAAAATTGGAAAACTCCAAATATTTTCTCCAAATTTTTTTTCTGAAATAGTTTCTCACCTTGTGATCTTTTGAAGGAATTCTCTGAAATAAATTTTCTGAAAATAAATCCTGACTAGTCTCTGGAGGAACTGCAAAAAGAAATGTCAAAAAGATAAGCTGGATTTTGAGAAACAAGAGGAAGTATGAGGGACCTAAAAATATCCCCTGAACATACTTGAAAACCTAGAGAAAACCTACACAACGAAACATGGCGAAAAAGAAAGAAAAAAATAGAAAACACAGAGGAAAAACAAGAAGGAAAACCCAAATGGGGAGGAGGAGGAAAAATACCTAAACCAAATGAAAATAAAACCAAAAAACATACCTTGAAAAGGATGCCACAAAGTACAAGAGTGAAATGTCAGAGTGAATGTGTCAGGTAAAAATGAAAAGTAAAAATTCACATTTATATAAATTTTTTGATATTGTTGGTAAAAATATGATCTTTACAGAGGTAGGTGAGAATTAATCATGCATAGAACCTCCAAAGTTCTAAAACCCGAAAGCCCAAAATTCTGAAAATTTGAGATTTCAGACTTTGGAAAAAATTGAAGCAAAAAGACAAATTGGCAACTAAAATTTTGAAACCTAAAAACCTGAAAACCTGAAAATCCAAAAAGTCAGACTTTTGGCAATTCAGACTTCAGAAAAATTCAAGTAAAAATCCTAAAATGACTCGGAAAAATCTGAAATCCTGAAACCCGAAAGTCTGAATTTTTCGGACTTTCAGAAATTCAGACTTCAAAAGTCCGAGAGGGTTTAAACAAAATAGGCCAAAAAGTCCCGAATTTTTGAAAACTTGAAAACCCAAAAATTTGTACTTTTGAAGTTTTAGACTTTGGAAAATTCTAATGCAATTCTGAAACTCAATTTTAGAAACTCCAAAAGAGAAAAACTTTGAAGTCTGAAAATTGAAAAATTTTAAATTCTCAGCTTTAGCAAAATTTCACTGTACAAGGATTTCTGTAAAAGCATTAGTTTGACATATAGCCTTCTTCCGGGTAAGTTAAATGGTTAACATTTTTGGTGATCTCTAGGGAAAGCTTTCCTGCTAAGCTTTTAGACCAATAGCCTTAAGAAAAACATTGGGCAAAGGAGTCTAAAAAACCAAAACCAAAACAGAAAAAATGCAAGCAAAAGAAAAGATAAACAAAACAATGGGCAGAGCACTTGGAGGAAAACAAACAAAACTATATAGGGTGAAACCTCCTCAAAAGAAAGCTTTGAGGTGTATCCCATTCACATGGATGGGAAATTCTTCTCCGTTGAGTCTGGATAGGCAAAATGAATTTGCCTCTTTGCAGCTTGTGATGACATAGGGCCTGCTCCAGATAGCATCGTGAAAGGAACGATAACCAGATTGTACCAAGCCAAGAACACAGATACTAATCAAACACCATGATCAATAAGATGAAATTAATTTTCCAGAATAGCTTTACATAAAACCTTTGCAAACAAATGAACAACAATATCATATATTATTATGGAACTCAATGCAATACATTGAGAATGGGCCTTGCTTAAATAGGAAAGGAATAACAATCTAAGAACCAGTCAAGGTCATAGATCAAGCCATAAATCAAGGAAATAACTAGTCATCAAAGAACTAGTCAAGACCATAGATTTAGGGGAGAACTAGACATCAAGGATCTAGTCAATACCATAGATCAAGGAAAGAATTATACCTAACAACTAGATAATATCTCCTAATATCTAAATAAGATAAAAGAAATATCCACACACATAAGTGGGTGAGAATAAATACAATAAAGGTAAATAAAGTACCTAGGTGAACATGAGCTAAGGTAAATACCAACTCTAACACCCCCCCTCAAGTGAAACCAGGGGCCAAAATAGAAGTGACATGTCCACAGTATGAGTCCCAACAACTAGGCCTGATTAGGTACTCATGTACAATAACTGGTAAAAAAAGGGACACCACAAGATACCCAAAACTAGTAACAACAAAGTAAAGAGAGTAAAAACCTACTCCAAGGCATCCCAAGAAGCTCAACTCAAAAACTCGTACAATGCTGAATTTTTTTTGTGTGCACTATGGTCTGAATCCACTGCTCGATCACAAAACTCAAAAACAATTGACACTGTGTTTCACCAGAATAGCTCCATACCAAGGAGACTGTCGATGGAGTGATGTCGAAAGTGCAACGAAAGTGCAAAAAAAAAACCAAACATAATTCAATCAACTTCTGCAAATAAGTGTGCCATGATCTGAGAACGAATAAATAAAGCAACAAGGCAAGGACACAAACTCCAGAGTGTCATGATCAAAGAAAAGCCAAGGTAACAAGGTAAAGATACATGAAACCCAAAAAAAGTAGGATCAATACCACACCCTCCCATACTGCTGAATGGGTGGAGTGACGCTACAAATCTGTATGAGCTGTCAAAAATCAGCTACTTGAACACTGATAAACTAACACTGGAATACACCAGAATAGATCCCCCATAAGAGATACTGTCAACATGCCAAAAGTGTTGAAAATACATATACAAAATCTATGTATAAATAAGAGAGATACACTAAACCTGCTAAAGAAAAATGCTCAAAACAATAAGCATCACAATGCATAAGGTATAAAAAGTGGAGCAAGAGACCTAATGGTAGAGGAGCCACGCCTGTAGATTCCTCTCAATGAATGCCGATGTTGCCGCCACGAGTGATCAGATATCCACCCCAAATCAACACGGATGGATGAAGAAGATGCCTGCATATGACTTGGTGCAAAATGCACAATTGGTGCATGCAAAAGAACATCAGAATGTGTGTCAGGTTGATCATGGCTGACAGCTAAAATCTCAGGTTTCTCAAGCCTGAGTGAAGGTGCAGAACTCATGTGTTGCTCATGATCCTCAGAAAGAGTCGAGCGAACAAAAAAAGGAGCTCTATCAATGTGTGATCCCAATGAAGCATCTGCTCGAAAAACCAATGTCATGATGAGAATTCCACTTAACATGTCGAATAGAGGAAACAATACCCTGTGAATGTCTGCCAATGACTCCGCTAGTGAGACCCATAGAATGAGAGCGTGTGAGAACTAAATGCAGTGGTATGCTGCTTAAAAAAGCCATACAGCTGAGCAGAAATAGGATACACAACATGTGCTACTGTAATAGGCACAGATGTGGAAGAGCATGCAGTAACAAGCCTCACAAGTTTAGAAGCATCAAAAGCAGGTTCAGGCTCAAAGACTAGAAGATCAATGTTTTTGGGTACAAGAGCAACAACTGTAAGTGGACTAGGAGCATGGATATGGCTTGTCCACAATATGATGGTGATGCTGTAGGCTAGCAAGTTTGTTCTGCAAGAAGTTTATTATTGTATCCTTATCGTGAATGAGTGATTATAGAAGAAAATTTCGCTTCTTGAGCAATCTATTTTCTTCCACAAATTTTACAATATCCTCTTGAAGTCCACATACTTCAGAGAAAAGCATATCATTCTCAGAATCCATGATAGGTACAAACTGCAACTCCCAAAAATTTAGGACGTCGGGCTCAGCCGAAATTGCATCCATAATTGATTACAACACTCCTCCATATTTGGCACTTTATAATTATAGTTCAAGTCTTCAAAATAAGTAACTCCAATGGAAAGGGCATGAAAAAACAAGTACTTTTGCAAAAAATGACACTCAAAACCGAGTTACCGATCAAAAGTTACAAGCTTTTTAATAATTTACTCTGTTATTTATTTTAATTGTCACACACCCCAAAATAAATTTTTGTTGCCTTCACCACACATATAGAATTAAAGGGGGCTGAAGTTAAGCACCTACTAGTAGGAATCACAAGTTTTAAGCCCTCATATGACCACACCATATGGGCTAAGGATTTTAATGGGTGTTTGCACAACTTACTATTCTGGGCGGTGTCGTGTGTTTTTCGAGATAAGTCATATCTAAGGCTGTCATCTTCCACGGTAAAAATGGTAAATTTGCTGTCCCTGTCCATAGACAGTGACCTTTACTTGTCGGAAATAGCAATGTCCTTTTTACGTGTTATTCGATCTGCCCGATAGAGCAGCCTAAAAAATGTGCACAACAGGTCCTTCTGTTGGACCCTTGCCATCATGCAAAGGAAAGATACTTATCAAATTCTTCTTCCGTACTAGAAATTTACGACGCACTCCAAAAACCCCAAAAAACGGTTCGTCAGATTAGATTAACCGTGTGGGCGCATAGATCCCATTCTTGAACTGGTATATTTCACTTATTTTCACCCACAAAAAACACAAAAACCGACTACATTGTCAGAGATAATCGCAGAGTTTACAGTCTGAATCTTAGGGTTTTCATACGCCTTCCGGAGTCCAATGGAAGCCTCTGTTTTGCATAAAAATGTATGCAGCAACAAAATACAGGCCAAATCCCAAATATATGAATAGTGGGGTAAAGATTTTATTTGTCAAAATAAGGAACTTACAGGACAGATGTCAACAACAATCTCCAGCTCTGATACCATGAAAGGAACAATAACCAAATCGTATCCAACGCCCATTGAACTACCAGATGCTAATCAAACACTTCACGATCAGTAAGCAATGAAAGTAACTCACCAAAATAGCTTTGCATAAAACCTTTGCTGTAACAAATGAGCAGCAATATCATATATTATCCTATGGAACTCAAAAATGGGCAATACTTTTGAGAAGTCTGGCCTTGCTTAAATAACCGGCAAGGAATAAAAATCTTAGTAGCAACTATTCAAGCCGTCGTAGTGACCTCCTAAAGCCCATAAATCAAGGAAATAACTAGTCATCAAAGAACTAGTTCACTTGACCATAGTATTTATGGAGAGTAAACTAATGACGTTCAAGGATCCTAGTCGAATACAATAGATGCCAAGGACCAGAACATAGTGGAATTGTACCATAGATCAAGGAAAGAACGTCATACCTAACAACTAGATCCATATCTGGGGGATATATAAATAAGATAAAAGAAATATCCACACACATAAGTGGGTGAGAATAAATACAATAAAGGTAAATAAAGTACCTAGGTGAACATTGAGCTAGAGCGTAACATACCTACTCTAACATTCTAGATCTCCCTGTCTGTAGCCAGCTACTAACATAACCCCTTTGCCCTTGACAAGCTTAGTAACCTTGATGTGTACGTCATACTCCATTTCTTTCGTAATCCACTGAGCACATTCCTCATTCATCTCTTTATTCAACAAAAAATCTTTAATGATCAGGATGAGAAACCATTAAATGGACTTTGTTTTTAGATAACATATGCCTAAACTTCTTTGGGGCTCGAATGACTGCAAAGACCTAATTTTCGATGAAGGAATGTTTGAGTTCATATTCCTTGAAGAGACTGACTGAAAAAGGGCAATGTGGCTGCTCCATAAGATCATCATTATGCTTGAGTGAGAATTCCTGAAATAATTTCCTGACCTATGAAAGCATAGAGAATGAAATCCATGTCAAACCAAGGATTCACCAATGTGGGATCTTGGGAGATAGTTGTCTTGATGGCTTCAAAGATTTCTCTTCCCTCCTTTGTGCATGAGAAATGGGATATTATTTTTAAGCATGGTTGTTAGCAGTGGCTTGCCAAAATTATGCAAACTGAGGAATGAATCTCTGCAACAAAATTTATAGTTCCCAAAAAACTTTGGAGACCCTTTTTATGACTTGGGAGAGATAAGATACATAATTGATTGAATCATAGATGGATCGATAGAAAACCCCTCTGCTGAAACAATATGCCCTAATAAATTATCCTTCCTGCACTGTAAAAACGCACTTCTTGGGGTTCAGTGAGACACCAAATTCTGTACACCTTCAAAAAACTTTTCTTATGATGCAGTGATATGATCCTCAGCATGTTTGGAGTAGACAGTCATATCGTCAAGGTAAACTAAGATCATATCATTGATGAGTCCTCTAAATTTCATATCCATGGTTCTTTTAAAGGTATTACCATGCATTAGATAATCCAAAGGGAATCTTGTTGTAAGCGTAGGTGCCCCATTTGGGGGGTAAAATCCCTGTTTTGAATTGATTAGATTCTTGGATCCAGAATTTGATTATATCCTGAATATCCATCAAGAAAAGAAAATATTTGAGCCCTTGCCACTTGTTTGGAGGATCTGTCCTCCATTGACGGGATAGATGGTAGTAATCCTTTAATGAGGTGCGGTTCAGGTCCCTGAAATCTACGCACAGCCGAATTTCACCTTTCCTTTTTCCTTACGGGTACCAAGATTGGCTACCCACGAAGAATGCTTGATGGGAAAAATTATGCAGGGCTTCGATAATCTTGGGTTAGCTCTTTCCTCGTCAATGCAGCTCAATTTTTGGATTGATTGGCCTTTGTTTTTGATGAACTAGCTTGGATTTTGGATCCAGTTCGATCAGTATTTTGAGCTAAGCCTGGGATCAAAACCATCGCAAGTCCTTATAGCTCCATGTGAAAATATCATGGTATTCCTGACATAATTTGATGAAATATTCCTTTTCCTGAGAAGTGCATACCTTACCAATTTTTAACACATTTTCTCACTTGCCACCTCGACCTCTTCAAAATACTCCTCCTTGGCCACCATATTAGTGCTATGTCATTTGGCTTGAGTCATCTGAATTGAAGATGGATTCCAATGAATAACCAAGACCTTTTGGCATCTTGTTTCCTTTCAATTGTATAATTTGATCGCCATAAGAATTCCTATGAATTTTATCTTAATGTTTGGCAGTGAACTTTGCTTCTTGCTGTAGGAAGAGAACAATTTATTGATCACCATCAAACACCTACCAACTACTCACATTATCTAGTACTACAGGACAAACCACCATTTTGACTATTCTGCTTGCTCTTCCTTGTATGATGTCCGTTAGGTACATCATGTACTGGGAGCCAATAGTAGCTAGCTTGTCAGCATCTTGATTTTGACTTCCTGGGAACTGTGCATGAATTCCAAAAGCCTCAAAATCTTCTATCAGATCCCAAAACTCGATTTTTTATATGAACTTAAGTAGATCATTTTTTAATGCACTATGGGTTGTAACTTGGTGCACAACCAATTCGCTATCGCCAAAGACGGTAATAAGGGATTTGGATTCCTCTTCTATTATGCTAGTTGTAATTCCTTGTATAGGAGCTTCATATTCAACAAAATTATTAGTACAACTGAACTGCAATTGAAAAGGAAGAGAAATATTTGTTTCCTTCTGGAGAAATTAACATGAACCCCTTGCACCTAGATCCATTTTTACTCATGTGAGCCATCAAAGAACATTTTCCACAGTTATTTTGTATCGTTGGGATGCCTTAACAAGTTGAGGTATGATGAAATATTATTCATGAATGTAATATGTACATAATCCAGTCTCTTCCAAAAATAACAGACTAGATTCTTCATTTGCCAATAAATCAACATAAGGTTCATATTGATGATCTATACTGATCTCATTCCGAAATGTATCCAAAACCTCTTCTATAAGATTAGTTGGCTCATGATCTGTATCCTCATCTTTTGGGTCACAAATGGCGTAATTATGGTTTAAGGGTTTGGTTGTGTAAGCTTTCGGGTGATTTTGATAGATGGGTTTTGCCCTTATAGTTACCTTAGTCCCCATACTAGGTCCTTAGGATCATATGCGACTAAGTCTGATGACAAATAACCACCCATTTTTGTGGTGAAATCCTGTGATAAGCAAATGGTAAAGAGGGGAGGAAGATCAATGACAGATGTGTCCTGTATGAATGTTAAGCTAGGACATGCGTGGATAGTAAGCTAAAGCCCCTTAATGACCCCCACAGTTTGGACTATAGTACTGTCTAGTTGAACAAACCCTCTTAAAATTGGAGTATATGGAATTTGTAGTACATCTACAACCTACTTGGGCATTACGGAACTACTAGCTTCAGAATCGATCATACAATTATGTACCAAATGGTCACTAATAATCAATGAGATATAGAATTGTGGAGGTTTGTTGGGTCTTAGCATAGTTTTTTGTTTCGGGTTGGCATATGCTGGTTACCACTACTTCTTCTTGACCTAATGATTTGTTAGTAGTGTCAAAGTTGTTCAAATCCTTCTGTAACAAGTTCCTTTGAGAAGGAATCGCGAGTGCATCCCACATTATGACACTCAAATTGGTCTTTTTCATTTGCTCCATGATGCTGAACTAAATCCATTCCACTTTGCTAATGCCTTTTGGGGCATTGTGGGTCCTCTTTTGGAAAATACCTATTGGGAATTATGATAGTTGAAGTCTCATCCTTCTTTGTAGACTGAGCTACGGATACTTTTGGTGATTTCTTTCTCATGCCTTTATCATTCGGTATTTGTGTTGGGGGATGAGGAGTAGATTCCCTAATCAATATTGGAAGACTTTCGATCTATTTCCCTTTTCTTGGAACATGTTTTGGATGCTATAGTGGAGGCATCAGTATTCAAGACACAAAAGTCTTATGCTTTCCAATTTAGTAGTGTAGTTTCATCAGGAGGTTGGTCTTGACTTTCGGGAAGTGGATGGTCTGGAAGATGATACAAGTAGAGCAGATATGCTTTGGACCATAAGGGCTTGAATTAAAACTCTATTTGGGTAGACATTTTTATTATGGGGATGAGCACAAGGGTAGCACCATTCATAGTCTTGGATGAGGTTGTTCTGGATCGGGGACTATAGCTCTGAAAGAATTGGTAGCAGAAGGATTCCGTAATTTCAAAGGTTTTTACATTCGCAAGCTTGGCTTGTGGCCTGATTTCTTGACTGACAGTTTCCTTTGAATGGATGACGGCTTGTCTGATATTGGAGTTGAAAGGGGCAAGCATACTGGGACTGCTACCTCTTCATTGTTATAAGTTCATTCCAAAAAGTTTGTAATAGTGAATTTACCTCAGCCAAATCATTTGAGGGATTGGATGCATACGTAGCTGTTGGGCTAGAAGCTTTTGGAACTGGGCCAATGACTAGCTGTTTACCTGCAAGCTCTGGTAAACATAGGTATGGGAGTTGTAGGAGTAATTTTACCCACTTGAATCAAGTAATTTTTCTCTTACGGAAATTTCGTAAGCATCAGGGATAACGGTTACCCCCCATAGATTGAATCATGACGGCTACATCACTATTCAATGCCCGTAAGTAATATAGAAATGTGTTTTTTGGAGACGGCCTTATGAGTGCTAGGATCCGTTTCCAAGTCTTTTCAAAATGGAGGTTGAAATCGCTCATATATTCTTCAAGGGACTGCTTGATAGTATGGAACTGTTCTACAAGCAAGAGATGATCACTTTTTCCCTTGAACTGCTTACAAAACCTTCATGCCTAACTCATTCCAAGTGGTAACAGATCCAATAGTTAAACTCCAAAACCATTGAAGTGCTCTACCTTTGAATGAAGTACCAAGGAGTCGAACTGCCACATTATCTTTCATAATAATGTGTACCGCACAAATGCTAGCTACATCCAGTATGTTATCCTGAGGTGAAACATTAGTCTCCCTAGTGTAAAATGGTAAAATTTGTAAGGAAAACTACCGGTATGGCATCTCTTTATGCTAACAACAAAGGACTGCTGGATTTGAAAGGAGGACAAACATTGGCTACCATGGTGTTTAAAATTTGGTTGTGTCTCGGTGGAGGAAAACATCCCTCAGGAGGATTCGAATGCCCTCTATTAGGTAAAGCGACGGTTGGTGTTGCTGAAAAGGCTTCTTCCCCTTCTCCTTGGGGGAGACAAGGAAAGATCTGTATGTTTATAATTTTCCTACCTTGAAGAAGCTCTTGTACAAATCCTTCTTATGAGTTGATGTACTGAACTTTTAAATCTAGAGAGATGGAGTCACTAGGTACCTTGTGTCAATAAAATGAGAATAGAGGTACCGATTTTGGTCCCACCGGGTGTACTAAAAACTATTGTCTCCAAATCATTGCACCCCCCGAATGGCCAAAAATGAATCACAACATTCAGTGTGTTTCGTAAAAATGGGATCACCTCTCAAGCTGTGGAACTTGGGCTCGAGGTGAACCTCTGAAGAAGGCCAGATTCCTTTTCCTAAACTAAACACAACACTACTTCTGATGTAAGAAAGATGGCTAACTATTCCTATGCTAACATTTCATGGCATTAGGGAGAGAGAATGCAAGGAAACAAAACCTATGCTAGAAGTGGTGATGCACCAAAAAAAGGGTCGTTCAACTTCAGGAAGGGTTAATGTGGATATAATGCATTCATCATTGGCCACCTTCCCTATTGCAACTTGGAAAGGGTACAAAATACCACAGACTAGAAGCACACATTCCTTTGTTAAACTTTAAACATACATAGTAGAGAAATCAGCGTTGATTTGATACACAGATAATTTATCAAAAGGATAATCACAAGCACATGTCCAATATTCACCTATGTGATAATAATAATGCAACTCTTAATCAACAGGAGGAAAATAGTTTCTCACAACTGATGAGAAGTAATCACACTATTCTTTTCATGATATGAAATAGATAATCTGAAATAAAGGTAAATTAATCAAATAATGCTAAGGAATCAAATTCACAAAGCATGTAATGATTAATCATTCAACACAATAAATTATATTTTCAAGTGCAAGGAACAGTTATGAATATAATTAAAATGTTTCAACAAAACTCTAAAAACACTTTTTCAAGCTTGAAAAGCAACTTTCCTCCAAATTTCTCAAATAATGGAGAGCCCTCCACTATTTATAAGTTCCTAGGTTGAGCCATTACAGCTGGGCCTTTAACTAACATTTAACTAAAAATGCTAATCTCATTAATAAAAGGGAACAGGCTCCCATAAAAATAGAAAATTTGTTGAAAAAAGTTGACCAAGTCAAACCTGCAACTTTGACCTATTCCAGAGTTTGAACCTATCCTTTCATGGCCACTCAGATTTGGCCTGGTTCACCTTCCTCTCCTTTCTCTAAATTTTTTTTGTCCTTCCTCTCATATGGCCATTCGGTGTCTGTATTGGAATAAACTCTTGACAACACCCTAAGTTTCTTCATCTCTAGGTCCACACACATAGTGATTTACTACGTCTGTTGTCTCAATTTATTTCGTGATCCTGGCTGGAAACCTTTGAAGCCTATTTGTAACTTTGCTTAGTCTCCCTATTAAATTCTAAGATAGAATCAATCGATCAATAGAGTCACTATTGAAAGTATTTATAACATCGTCATCTCGCTTCACCAAATCTCTAAAATTTTCCTTAATTTGGTCCTTGGGAAGAGCATCGATATTTTCATTGAAGAACTTACAGTTAGTGTTTTTGAACTCCTCCGAGATATTGTTGAGGGCATATTTAATCTCTACTCACTTCTCCTCTAATTTTTTGATTAGATCTTGTAGCAGCTGACACCAGAATTCCATAGCTTTTTGATATTCAAATAATTTAGAGGCATCATCAATTACCTCTTCCTGCAGAAGTAAATTAGAATCTTCTTCTCTAATGTTATTCCATGTCGCCAAAGTTAAGTTCAAGTTATTATTATCTTCAAAGAAATATTTTTCCATCTTAGAAATGGTGGTTTTTGCAATCTATACATCAGTATAAATCTCAACGGCTTACTTAATCAAAGGATTGGCCTCCTGCAAGATCCTTTCCATCCATTCATTCATTGTTCTCCCTTTCTGGCCTAGCTTCTATATCTCATGATAAGAGATATCATTTATTGTAGATGAAAATGTCATGGCCGTAGTAGTTGAGATGTCAATGGATGGAGTGGGATGAGTTACTCTATGTAATAGTGTAGTGAGCTGCTCGAATTTGGCCTTAAGCTTGTCCTTGGTGGCCTTGTCTTTCTTATATTTCTCCAAAAATGGCCCAAGAGCAATGTGTACATCTTGCTTGGATCCTTCATGAGTAGACTTACCAAATGAGAACTTTGAGATATGGTAGTCTTTTGGTGTGATGGTTTCTTTAGTTTTCCCCTCAACAGGGGTAGCCACTTCTATCACACGCTCTCCTGATGGATTAACCATCATAATTGATATGGTTCTCATTCTTTTGGCTTGCCTTTTGAGCATGGACTCCAATATACTAATATCTATCACATCTCCTATAGGAACCTTTTTCTTATGCTTAGGAGTCTGTCTAAACAACCACTTCATTATGGCTAGAGCCAAGGAAGATGGAGTAACATATACGATACCTGAAGCATCAGTTAGAGTAAGAGTACTAGAAAAGCAAACTGATATTTGAGTAGAGGTAGCAATGATGGAAGGTGTGGGAGTGAAGACATACATAGGAATTGACAAAGCAATGCTAGGGGTTGAAATTGAAGAAAGTGGAAGTGTCAAAGGAAGTGAGGAGGAAATGGGTGACCCAATATTTTCCCCAGATGACAAAACTGGAAGTGACGAAAACCTGAGCCATAGAAGGGGATGGGAAGGAATAAATGATGGTAGAAGAGGAAATAACTGATATTGGAAGTGATAATGAAGGAAGGGGAAGATGGGATGGATCCTAAATGACACTAGGAGATTCACTTACTTCAACAACCTCAGTAACTGGCACTGTAGATGTTGTAACCTTGGGAGCAATAGACCTAGAAAGAGATGAGCCACCAACCACAAATGAAATCTTCTTTGGAATTGTGGGAACCCTTTGAGTCGACCTCTTTCCTTTTATAGGTGTTGGTTGGTTTACTGGTGATGTAGACCCTGTATTTGTAGGTTGATTTTCCCCCTTGGGTGAGATTCCCAAGGTGGCCAACCAACTGAAAGTTATTCTTAGAATGGTGCCTATTAGTGCAAATCTAAAGCACCCCAAAATTACCTTTAGATCTGCAGTCCATAATTGGTTCATTTAGTGTGATTTTATAACATTGAGTTTTCTCCAAGGTGTGGGACCTTACAAGGTGAGAAAACTCTCTAGATTGAAGTTGGTTCATAAATCCTCTATGTTCAGGTGTATGCATGAATTTTTAGAGGTTCAATTTTAATTCCTACTCCAAATTCTAAGGATACAGGGTTGAAGATGCAAGAAAGGGGGAACAAAATTAACCTAAAATGGTGATACACCAAAGGAGTGAAGAAATTATGTTTTGTCAAATAAACATAGATCATAAGAATTGTAACATAGAACATGCACAAATTGCCAGAACATAATGAAAGATCAGAAGACAATGATAAACACATGAGAGGATTAGAAGATCAAACACACAACATACATTTATCATTCCCAAGTTTAATACAATGCATTGCAATGGAAAGGAGGAAAAAAATATGTATTGCAGCCTATATGAGAGGTATGAAACTCTAAAAATCTACCTACTAAGGAAGAAAAGAGAGCTTGCAAGAGTAAAATGTCCAACATTACAATAAATTACATCTCTTTGCATTTATAGCTGAAGAAAACTAGAGGAAAATAGAGGAGGAAGAAAATCTGATCCTTTTTCTCAACCACCCTCCATTAACCCTTTCAAATCAGCCTGTAATCCATCAAATTGAGCTCCTCTACTGAAATGTTTTGCATGTTGGAGAGAAAAAATGATGCAATTTGGTGAAACATTATCTCTCAAAGCAATCTGGTCAATCTCACATTTATGGCATGAGAAGACATTTTGTCTTAGGGTTTTCCTCCATCAAAATGATATGATTCTTCATCCTTGTCATGTGGGAGAAAGAACCTCATGGCGGTTTTGACCAAAAACAACTCATTTGAAGTTAATTGGTTCGACCAGCCAATTAAAGGCATGAAATAATGATTTTTAGCATTTTCTCCATCAAAACTGATGTAAAAAAATGATGTTTTTTATTCCTCTAATGAATAGAGTGGGCTCGATAACCTTTCCAAAAAGTCTGATTTTGTTCAAATCTGATCTCTGGATTGAAAGATATGCGCTATCTAACCTGGATTTAGGATCAAAATAGGGAAAAAATTTTGGTCACAAATTTTGAGGCAAATTAGGGCACACTTGGCGGAAAAATCCAAGACTTTGAAAACTAGTCCCATGTAGTCATAATTTATTTTTTACACTTTTGGAAAATTTTCCAAAAAAATCCCCATGCCTCTGCCGCTCTGAGACACATGGCACATCCTAGTTCACCGATAGAATTGCGGGCTCAAACCTGTCTTTTTCCTTTTTAAACTTTCATTGGGAAAATTTCCCAAAATTTCCCTACACCCCACTCTCCTAGTGTGACAGTGTTCACCTAAACTGGTTACTTGGGTGGAATAAAAGGGGCGAACTTCTATTTTTTCCCTTTGTGCCTCTAGTCACTTTGGCAAAAAACCAAAAATTCCTCTACAGGCCTCCGATCTACTGCAAAGTCAGGGACAGCGTGGTAAGCTTCAATGTGAATGGGAGATCCGCGATGGCCTTTAGGAGAAAAACCAAAATTCAGACTTTAGGCATTCCAACCCCCAAAGGGCTAAATACCAATTTTTGCTCTGAAATGGGCCCGCGCCAACCCATTTCCTTCCTTTGTCAGGACGGTACCAGGACAAAATTTTCCTTTGACACCCTTTGACCAAAAGTGCCAAAACTTAAACTTCCCCCCACCATTCACTGCTCTGCCCTGCCACATGGCACCTTCTCATTGGCCATGCGGCATATCTAGGGAAAATTTCCCCAAAAAACTCCATCCGAGCCATAACTCAAACATTACAAGGAGTCTAGGAGGAAAATTTTACCTTTCTGGAAAGGTAAGGAAATTATTTACTGATGGAATCATACCCAAACAAATTTGAGTCATCTTAAAGTCCCTGTAAAAAAATTCATTTTAAGTACCAGGAGAGGAAAAGGAGGAGGATTTAGCCAAAAATAAATCATGGGCTTATTTTTGGATAACAATCTTCTGTTCAGACTCGGGAGAGGGGTCATCATCCCCTATCTGGATGAAGTGACCAGCTTCATATTGAAGCAATCGTGAAATTGGGCATGGAGTCATGAACTTAACTGCCTAGTTACTCTCAATTCATTAGAAAATCTCCCCTAAGATGAAGATTGTGAGAGTACCCCTTCAAAAATCACTTTCGGCCCCTGGAACATGATCTGCAAAGATGCATCCTTGGGGTAAAAAAACATGTGCCACAAGTCACTTAGGGAAATGTAAATTTAAGCTACAAAAAAAAAATGTCCATAAGGCACTTGAGGAATAATAAAAGCTAAGATACTTATACAAAGGTGAGAAGTTTTCCTTCCCCTCCATAGAAATGCTTTAGATGGATTCCATTAAATGGAATCTACAATTCCTCACCATCTAAAGTAGACAATTAGAAGGCATTGTTGTTTTTCAAATTTTCTGACCATGTAGGGGCCACTCGCAAATGGTTCCATCAAATTTTGCATGCCTTCCCTGGGCTTTGCTCAGATCTTCATCCCACTTCAACACTAAATCTCCAACTTGGAAAGTTCTAGCCTTAGCTTTCTTATCAAAGCTTTTCTTGATCAACGTTTGAGTCTTTTCCATTGTTTGGGCTACATTCTCTCTAATTTCTTAGATTTCCATCAGCTTCTACATATCTAACCTTCATGGGATCTAAAACTCCAACAATTCCAATTGCTTCATGAGTTCCAATGTTGGCAACTCAAGTGACATAGGCAAGACTGCCTCTCTGCCATAAACAAGTCTGAATGGAGAGTTACCTGTGGATCTCTTGGGAGTTATTATATCATCCCATAGAGCTCATTCAAGCTTAGTGTTCCAAGTCCTCCGGTTTTTATCAAGAGTCATCTTGATGATCCTTAATAGATTCTTGTTTTTGGACTCAGCTTGGCCATTACCTTAAGGGTAATAATTCGATGAAGTGCTCAAATAGATTCCATTTCTAACATCCTATTCAATGACCTTTGATCCTATGAATGCTAATGCATTATCTGATATTATAGTGGAAGGTATACCAAATCTAGTTGTTATCCCCTTATAGAAGTCTAGAATGTTGGATTCATTTGCCTCTTTGAGTGCCACCGCCTCAGTCCATTTGGTGAAGTAGTATGTTGCTGTTAGAATCCATTTGTGCCCTTGGTTTGAGTTTGGATTAATGACTTCGATGAAGTCCAAACCCCATTGCATGAATGGCTGGTCAACTGAGATTGGGTGCAATGGAAGTGCTACTAACCTCTCTTTTCCTATGAAGAATGCACAATTCTTGCACTTATTTATCCATGCATAACAATCACTATACACTTTGGGCCAATAATAACAAGTCTTCACAATCTTGAGAGTTGTCACTCTTGGAGAAAAGTGACCCCCAAATGATCCACTATGGAACTCTTCTAACATTTTCTCAATCTGATTTGTCCCAATGCACCTCAGCAACACTCGATTGATATCTTTTTTAAACAGGTCACCATCAATAAGTGCATACAGAATATCCTACAATATGAAGTGTCTTCTTTTGTCTTTGTTCATCTCTGGAGGGCATAGGCCTATTTGCAAGAAGTGCATTATGTCTTTGGTCCAGCAAGGAGTGAGCACACCACCATTTTCTTCTTGAACATCTATTTGTTCTTGGCTATCCTGTAGCATCAAAACAACATTCTTCTCTTTGCTTGCTTCAATTGGTTGACTCAAGGCCAATTTCTAACACAATCCCTTTCCTCAGATCAGCTTGGTGACTTTTATCTCAATGTCATACTCCATGACACGAGTAATCCACCCTGCACGTTTTTCATTTAGATCTTTGTTAAGGAGGAAGTCTTTAACTCCCACATGAGAAACCAGCAGTTGAACCTTGTTGTTTGAAACTAGATGCTTAAATTTCTTCAGGCTCCTAATCACTGCAAGAACATTCTTCTCAATGAAGGAATACCTCACTTCATAGTCCTCCAAGCTTTGGCTAAAGAAGGCAATTAGCTAATCTACATTTTCTTTGTTCTACTATACTAAAATTGTAGAAATTGTATCACCACTGCCAAATGCATAAAGGATGAAGTCTTTGGAGAAATATAGGTTAATGAGAGTTGGAGCTAGTGAGATAACTTCTTTGATTGCCTCAAAACTTTCCTTACCCTCACCTATCCATTTGAAAGCTATACTTTTCTTCAACATCATAGTTATTGGCTTGACAAGGGCTGCAAAATTTGGACCAAACCTTCGAACAAAATTGATTCTTAACAAGAAAATTTGAAGTGCCTTCTTATGACTTGGCAATGGTAGTGCTCTTATTGCTTCAACCCTCTCTAGATCAATTGCTAACCCTTCTTTGGAAATAATGTGGCCTAGAAGCTTGCCTTTATGAGCTAGGAATATGCATTTTTTGGGATTCAAGGATACCCTAAATCTTCTACATCTGTGGAACACTGGTCTCAAATCAAAGAAATGGTATTCTGTACTTTTAGACAATACAGTAATATCATCTAGGTATATCAACACTATTTTGTTGATCAATCCCTTGAATACCATATCCATTTCCCTTTGGAAGGTAGCTCCAGTGTTGGACAGCCCAAATGGCATTTTTCTATATGCATAGGTTCCCCATTTGGTGGTGAAGGTAGTTTTAAATTGGTCATCTTCCTTTACCATGATCTGATTGTACCCTGAATAACTATGTAGCAATGAAAACCTCTCAGATCCAGCAACAACTTGCAAAATATGCTCCATAAAAGGAAGTGGGTAGTGATCCTTGAGGGATGCTCTGTTCAAATCTCTAAAGTCTACACACAACCTGATTTCCCCACTCTTCTTCCTAACTGGAACCAAGTTTGCAACCCAGCTTGAATGCTTGATGGGGAATATGATACTTGCTTCTATTAACTTATTTGATTTCTTTTTTCATGAGAGGCTCGATGTGTGGATTGATCAGTCTCCATTTTTTCTTGATGGGCTTAGCACTTGGATCTAGTTCAATTGTGTGTTGAGCTAGCTTGGGATTGAAACCCCTCTAGTCTTCATAGCTCCAAGAAAATACATCTGGAGGAACTCTTGGCAAAGTTGCATGAATTCATACCTTTCTTGCTCGGTTGCCACTTTACCAATTTGAAGTGACTTGCCTTCTCCAACTGAGATGGGCTCTGAATCCTCTCCCTTGACTTGGATGTTTTCTTTCTCCTTCCTAAATTGATCATTAGGATTGAATATAGACTCTAAAGTCACAAGTCCTTTCGGTGGTTTGTTGGTTCCCAGCTGTACTACTTGATCACCGTACTTCTGTCCTAATTTTTCCTGATTTTTGGCTGAGAACTCAGCTTCCTCTTGCAAGAAATTGATGATTTGTTGGTCACTCTCAAACACTTGCCAACTTGCATTATTGTCTGGTACTGATGGCCTCACAATCACATGGATGTTTGGCTGCATTTTATCTCTTTTGATACTCTCCACAACATCAAAAGTTTCTCCAACTGTTGCAAGCCTATCAACAGCTTGGTTCTCTTTCCTAGGGATGGAGTTGATGCCAAAACCCTCAAAATCCTCAATGAGATCCCACACCCTATTCCTAAAACTTTTGAGAAATTCATTCTTGGCAGCATGTTGTCCCTTAACTTGATTAACAATCAACTCACTAACACCAAAGACTTGTAAGTTTTTTATGCCTCTCTTCCTTGACCAATGCAATCTAATATCAAAGCTTCATATTTGGTAATTTTGTTAGAACATGCAAACTGAAATCTAAAAGTTGAATAATACTTAATGCCTTGAGGTGAAACAAGCATAGCTCCTCCTCCTGCACCTTGTCTACTTCTTGATCCATCAAAGAACAACTACCATACCTCATTGTCATCTCTATGGTCTGGCTTGGTGATGCTAGGAAGAGCTTAATTTTCTTCATGCATGTAATAGACTCCTAGTTCAGATTCCTCCATTTCCTTGTAGGGATCAAAAACATGTACCTTGCTTGCCCATTCGTCAAGAGTCAAATCTGGAATGTTTCCAACTTTGGTGTCAGCTTCATGTGTGCTCGGATAATCCTCTTGATCAAATGCTGAACAGTTGGCATTGATTGGGCTTGGAGTATTAGGCTCTATGTGGAATTTTGCAATAGGTTCGGACTTGATTGTGGCCTTGGCTCCATACCTTGTCCTAAACAACATGTGTGACCAATCAACAGATAGGTAGCCTCTAATTCTAGCTGTGAAATCCCTTGACAAACATAAGGCAAAGAGCGGTGGCAAATCTATCACTAACACATCTCGCAAAACAGTGACATTGGGGCATACATGCAAAGTAAGGCCCAAATCTTTAATTACCCCAATTGTTGCTACTGTTGTCCCATCTAATTGCACCACCCCCTTGGATATGACTTCATATTGAAGGCCCAGATGATCAGCTATTTGCTTGGGCATCACGGAACTACTTGCCCCATAATCAATCATACAATTATGTACTAGTTTATCCCCAATGATTAATGAAACATAGAATGGAGGGGGCTTCAAATTTTTACCTTGTCTATCCTTCATGATTTCCCTCAGGCTGAGTGGCATTTGTGAGTACCTTCTCTGGCATATGAGCTAGCTGATTTGAGGTTGACCAATTCTTCATGGCAGCTTGTAATAGATCCCTTTGTCCTGGGATGGATAGTGACTCCCACATAGATATGTTCACATTGGTCTTCTTCATTTGTTCAATGATGTTAAATGGGGATGAACCATCTTTTTTCTGCCCTTTAGTCTGCGCATTTTTTCTTGTACATGGGCTACAACAGCTGGCATTTGAGCTAGTCTAGAAGGTGGCTTGGGCTGTCCTTGCACATTTGGAACTGCATTTTTCTTGCCAACACCTTGTGGAGTGATGGAAGGTTGTGAATCACTTGGACCTAATGACTTGCCCTTCACCAATATTCCTCTTCTTTGACCGTGTGTTGGCTGCTACACTCTGAGAAGGTGTTTGATTCATACCAAAAAAATATTCAGCCTGCCAATTCACAAGTGTAGTCTCATTTGGAGTTGTATCTTGTTGAGATGTCCCTTGTTGTTGGTTTGTTTCTCCACTTGATTCACTCTCCACACTAGTTTTTGTCACCATCAAAGCTTGGTTCAAAGCACCATTGAAGCACTTAGATTAGCTATGAGGTTCATTGCATGGGAAACACCAGTCATAATCTTGAGCTATATTATTTTGCACTAGCACTAAGGCTTTAGAGGTAGATGCAACATGGGGGTTATAGGGCTGAAATGATCTATTGTCAGGAGGCCTTACTTGAATTTGATTTGTAGCTAGGTTGGGTAGCCTATTAGGCTGATATGGTTATCTATTAGAATGAGTTTGAGGCTGATAAGAAGGCCTAAAACTTTGAGCTTGGTGTCTCTTGAGTGTAACGAGCTCATTGCCCAAATTTTGTAATTGTTTCATAGCTTCTTGTATCTCATTTGAGGCACTAGCAGATGATGTAGAATTTTCATTTGAGCTATGGTTTCTAGGAGCAGGAATAGGAGCTAAAGTAGGTGTTTGACTAGTACTTGAGCTTCCCAACTCTAGATATAATGGCATAGGAGGCCTAGGTGCAATTTTAATAGCTTGGATCAAAAAATTCTTAGCCCTAATGGTGATGATGTAAGCTGCAGGTAGAGATATACCTCCCATGGATTGGATCAACATAGAAATGTAAGAATTTAAAGCCTTGAGAAAGTATAAGAAAGCACCTTGAGCTATTGGCCTCACTGCCAATGGGATTCTATCCCACGTTCTTTGAAATCTGAAATTGAAGTCTGTTAGCTGCTCATTGGGAGCTCTCTTGATAGTTGTCAGTTGCTCCAATAGAGACAAGTTGTCCCCTTTCTCTCCAAATTGTTTATGGAGAGACATGCACAACTGGTTCAAATTGTGGATAGAGCCTACCTCAAGGCTCCTGAACCATTTACAAGGATTTCCCTTTGAATGAAGATGCCAGCAATTTGACAGCAATATCCATCTCAATAATCTCATGGATTACACAAACATTAGCAATGTCTTGGACATGATCACAAGCCATGGTCTGATTTTCTCTAGTAAAGTATGGTATGTTCTTCAATGCTGTAATTGGAACTAGGTTTTGTGGATTGATAAAAAGTGGGCTACTGCCAGTAAAGTTTACATAAGGATTGGGTGTTTCCATTATGATTGGCCTGAGAACCCTTGTTGATTGGATGAAAGGTCTACCAGGTGGAGGAGTTGATAGAGTTCTGTTTGGTGGAGATGGAGACCTTTGAATCCTTCTTCCCCTTTCTCTTCTTTCTAGGGATAATTACAGATACTCAGACAATCCTTCTTCTCTGGTCCTTGACCTTTTTTGGATCCTTCTCATGAATCTTCAAGCTTAGACTGTTGAAACCAGTTGATTCTATCCTTTTAGAGTCGCTAGATGTGCAAATTAGGGCTCTTTCAATCGAGAAACTTACAAAAATTACACATCAAATTTGTTGTAATGAAGATGAAGACCTCTAAGGTCCCACCGGGTGTGCCAAAACTGTTAGTACAAATCTACAACACCACAAAATGACCTTCAAATCTATAGTCCAGAATTGGGTCATTTAGTGTGATTGCAAAACATTGAGTTTTCTACAAGGTGTGGGACCTTGCAAGGTGAGAAACCTCTCCAGATTGAAGCTGGTTCTTACTCCTCTGTTCAGGTGTATGCATGAATATGTAGAGGTTCAATAATAATTCCTACTCTAAATTCCAAGGAGAAAATGTTAAAGATGCGAGAAAGGGGAAACAAAACTAAGCTAAAACGGTGATACACCAAAGGAGTGATGAACTTCTGTTTTGTAAATAAACACAAATCATAAGAATGTAGCACAAAACATGCATAGATTGCTAGAATATAATGAAAGATCAGAATACAATGATAAACACATGAGAGGATTGGAAAATCAATCACAGAACATACATTATCATTCCCAAGTTTAATACAATGCATTACAATGGCAAGGAGGCAAAAATATGTGTTGCAGCCTGTATGAGAGGTCTGAAACTCTACAAATCTACCTGCTAAGGAAGAAAAGAGAGCTTGTAAGAGAAAAATGTCCAACATTACAATAGATTACATCCTTTGCATTTATAGCTGAAGAAAAGAGAGGGAAAATAGAGGAGGAAGAAAATATTATCCTTTTTCTCAACCACCCGCCATTAACCCTTTCAAATCGGCCTGCAATCCATCAAATCGAGCTCCTCTGCTTCTGTTTTGTGTGTTGGAGAGAAAAAATGATGAATTTGGTGAAACATAGCTCTCAAAGCAATCTGATCTCCCATTTATGGCATGAGAAGACATTTTTAGGGTTTTCCTCCATCAAAACGAGCAGATTCTTCATCCTTAGTGTGTGGGAGAAAGAAATCATGGCAATTTTGAGCAAAAACAACTCATTTGAAGCAATCTAGTTTGCATTAAAGGCATGAAAGATGTTTTAGCATTTTCTCCATCAAAACCTGAAAAAATGACGTTTTTATTTCTCCAATGCATAGAGGGGCTCAAGACCTTTCCAAAAAGTCTGATTTTGTTCAAATCTAATCTCTGGATCGAAAAATATGGTGCTTTGAAGATTTAGGGAAAAAATAGGGCAAAAAGTTTGGGCACAAATTTGGAGACATGAATTAAGGCACACTTGGCGGAAAAATCAGATTTTGAAAATGGGTCCACGGGGTCAAAATTTACTTTTTGCACTTTTGGAAAATTTTCCAAAAAATCCCCATGCCTCCACCGCTCTAAGACATGTGGCACCTCTTGGTTCATTGATGAAATCACGGGCTCAAACCTGTCTTTTTCCTTTTTAAATTTTCATTGGGAAAATTTCCCAAAATTTCCCTGCACCCCGCTCTCCCGGTGACACGTGTTGGCTCTTGGTTTCTTAGCAGGGACGCACTTCTATTTTTTCCTTTGTGCCTCTGTCACTTTGGCAAAAAATGAAAAATTCCTCCACCCCTCTAATCCGCCACAAATAGGGACACGTGGTGGATTTAAAATGATTCACAAGACTTTGGGACAAAATTTAACTTTGGGCATTTAACCCCCAAAGGGCTAAATGCCAAGTTTTCCTCCGCGGGCATGTACCAACCCATTTCCTTCCCTCGTCGGGCTGACAGGCCAAAATTTTCCTTTGCACCTTTGACCAAAGTGCCAAAACTTAAAATTCCCCCTAACGTCCACCACTCTACCCTGCCATGTGGCACCTTCTCATTGGCCACAGGCCTGTCTAGGGAAAATTTCCCCAAAAACTCCATCGAGCCATAACTTGAAAATTGCAAGGAGTTAGGAGAAAATTTTTACCTTTCTGGAAAGGTAAGGAAATTATCTACCTGATGAAATCATACCCAAAAAAATTGAGTCCCTGGAGCATGCAAAAAATTCATTTTAAGTATAAGGAGAGGAAAAGGAGGAGGAGTTAGCCAAAAAAAAAGCATGGGCTTATTTTGGATAATAGGGCCCACCCTTTCTTTAGTATTGCTGCACTCTTCCACATACCAATCAACCCATGGTAGTGGTTGATTACAAACATTATCATCCCTGTATGATGCATCTAGGACCTCATCATTGTCCTACAAGTCTTTTGGCACATCGGCCAATCCAAAATGTCGCACTTCATCTAGAGTTAATCTCTCATAATATATTTTTTGCACGATGTACTCATCTCAACAATAAATCCATATGTCCTCTAACTGGGGCACATGAGCACTAGAGTTACCTATCTCCCTGAAATTACCCCAATAGTCAAAATTACCCCAGGGTTACTTCAACCATTTCTTCATTTACATTCTTTGCCTTGTGGATAGTTGGGAAAGAATACCTACCAATGGTAACAGGGAAATGCATTCCCACCTTTTGACGCTTATTTTGGATTTTATTGTAATCCAACAAATGTTGAACCAATTCCAGAAGAATCCATTTGTTAGTGGGGCACCTTGGAAACTTGCTTGGGGTGCCTATGAAACTCAGAATCTGAATGTAGGTGAATGTGGGAAATTAGAAGTAGATTACACCTTATTCTCATAATTCTTGGAAAGCCTCATTGGAAACCCTCTGATTATATAGCTCTTTGTCAAAGCAATAGAGGATAAAATCAAATAATGCGTTGTTGATTATTTAGATGTGCTTGCTCCCCTCATCTAGAGTAAGTTGGGGATAAAACTCATATATTTGGGACATGTTGCGAACCCCCCTAGTATTCAATCATGCAAAATCCCCTGTAGCAGCAGCTGCGTATACTAGAAAAGATGTCATGTAGAAAGTCTTGGCTTTTGACACCTTGCCCAACTGATAGCAAATGTTTCTACTAATATGTTCACCCCACTGTATAAACATGGTATTCTTCTTGATAGTTGCTATGTATAAGAACATCCATTCTTGGAATTCCTTTGCAGAAGGAAGACCTAAAACTCTACTCAAGAGAAAAATAATATCGTTGACTTCCTGGATGAAATATGATTGATCTATAGTCTTGGGAAACTTGGAAAAATTCTTAATCAGGTAGGATTTCATCATGACCTTCGAGCATACTTCCTCTTTTTATCCCAGTGCTCGACTTCTATATCGGGTGAGATAGTAACATAATCTTAAACGTCTAGAAGTTTAAACAAGTCTGCAAAGAAGTTCGGGCCCAGATGGATCACCACCTTATCATCGCTATCTCTTATCGACATAGATTCCTTGTGATAGTGGGTTGTTGTAGCTAGGATGAACTCTAGGCATTGCACGGATGCGGGGAAAGCAGTGGTAAGGGAAAGACCACTACCGAAGATGGCCTACATCTATGGATTTTGATTTGGGGCCTTTAATATTTCCTAGAACTTAGGAAGATCAATCTGTCCTAGATTGGTGTCCCTGATATTTCCTAAGTCAGAAGTCAAGCAAGATTGGGGAGCAACCCCAAGAAATGTGTACTTCATCTTCTCTTTTCCTTTCGAAGTGGAGGAAAAAATTAAAACCTGTGAAGGTTGCATGAACTCTAAAAACCTGAACGCAACGAAAACCCAAAATCCCAAACCAAAAAATTCTAGAAAGAATTACCAAAAGAAAAATCTGAAAAAGTTTTCTGAAGTATGAGGTCCTGAAAACCCGAAATTTCGATTCTCTGAAAACCTAAAATCCTGAACTCTCTAAATTTTTTTTCCGAAATCTGAATTCCCTAAAATACCTAAAACTAAAATCTCCGAAAATGTTTCCTGAAGTGAAAAAATCTGAAATAAATCTCCGAAATAGTTTCCCAAAGTTAAGAAGTCTGAAAACCCGAAATAAATAGTTCTCCGAAGCAACAATTCTCTAAAATTCCAAAATTGGAAAACTCTGAA
Source organism: Taxus chinensis (assembly GCA_019776745.2). Classification (NCBI taxonomy): domain Eukaryota; kingdom Viridiplantae; phylum Streptophyta; class Pinopsida; order Cupressales; family Taxaceae; genus Taxus; species Taxus chinensis. Next base: position 69,202,669 of record CM034149.1, read on the forward strand.
GATTTTCGTTGAAAATTTTCTTTGAAATATTTTCCCGCCTTGTGATATTTTGAATTAATTCTCTGAAATGAATTTTCCAAAAATAAATCATGAATGGCCTCTGGAGGAACTACAAAAAGAAATGTCAAAAAGCCAAGTTGGATTTTGAGTAACAAGAGGAAGTATGAGGGACCTAAAAATATCCCCTAAACATACTTGAAAACCTAGAGAAAACCTACACAATGAACTATGGTGAAAAAGAAAGACAAAAATAGAAAACACAGAGGAAAATAAAGAAGGAAAACCCAAATGGGGAGGAGGAGGAAAAATACCTAAACCAAAAAACATACCTTGAAAAGGACACCACAAAGTACAAGAGTGAAATGTCAGAGAGTGTCAGGTAAAAATGAAAAGTAAAAATGCAAGTTTATATAGAATTTCTTATATTAATGGTAAAAATCCGATCTGTATGGAGGTAGGTGAGAATTAATCATGCATAGAACCTCTAAATTTCCAAAACCTGAAAGCCTGAAATTCTGAAAATTTGAGATTTCAGACTTCAGAAAAAATTGAAGTGAAAAGATGAATTGGAAACTAAAAGTCTGAAACCCGAAAACCTGAAAATCCCAAAATTTAGAATTTTGAAAATTCGGAGTTCGGGAAAAATCAAGTAAAAATCCTAAAATGTCTCAGGGACCTCCGAAAACTTGAAACTTGAAAGTTTGAATTTTCAAACTTTCAGAAATTCAGACTTCGGAAGTTCGAGAGATATTTAAACAAAATGGGCCAAAAAGTCCCGAATTTCTAAAAACCTGAAAACCCGAAAATTCAAACTTTCGGAGTTTTGGACTTCGGAAAATTCAAATGCAATTCCAAAATTGAATTTTAAAAAATCTAAAAGAGAAAAACTTTGAAGTCCAAAAATTGAAATTTTTTGGATTCTCAGCTTTAGCAAAATTTCACTGTATAAGGATTTCTTTACAAATATTAGTCTTACATGTAGCCTTCTTCCGAGTAAGTTAAATGGTTAACAGTGAGTTCGGGAGTTAGTCAATTTTTTTAAGGACACATATCAGCTTCATGACCTTTGAGGGATTTTGTGTCCCTCATGTCCCTCAAAGTTATGGAAATAAAGGTCGTGAAAATTCACCTTACCCCCATAAGCCCTTTGGACCCTCATATAACTTCCAGGATTGCCATTTCAGCCCCTAAGTGTTTGCGGGATCTAAAATCCTTCACTGTTCGATTGTTGCCACATGACATCATCTGGTGCACCATGAAAACCAATGTCCCTCATTTCCCTTTGATGTTAGGGACATCAAGGATGTAAAAATGCACCCAGTCCCTAAGAAGACTTTTGGTCACCCATGTGACCAGCTTCCAGCCCATCAGTGCTTTAAAGCTATTTTTTGGCTTTAATCCTCTGTAGTTGGATCTCCACCACATGTAGATATGAGGCGCGCTATGAAAATTTATGTCCCTCATGTCCCTTTGAGGTGATGAAAATCATGGAAATTAAATTTTTCCTCAACTCCATGCCTAATTGAAAAATTTTAAATTTTAAAAATCCCTAATTGCTTCTAACATCTAACCTTCCTATGCACACTTGCTTTGCAAACTCACTGCTAGAAGAAAACTTCTCACCACGAACTCCGTCATTGCACCATTGTTGCTCCAAACCAGATCTTCACTATAGTAATGAAATACTTCTACCCCATGAATGATACATAGGTCCTCAGAATAAAATATTTATCAAAAGATCAAGAGGAATGAAGAATGAAGAGACAAGAGCAAGAAGAATTCTAGAGAAATCCTCCATGACCATGAAATTGAAGATTTGGAGAACATATCTTGCAAACCACTACACGGAACAAATGAACCATCTTTTGCTAAGATTCTCCATCTCTCAAAAAACATTAAAAACCACACCATTCAAACCATCCTTCCATTTGTAGCACAGGAAGGTTCGACATGAATAAAATTTCACTTTCGGCTCCATGAAGAACAAAGCTCAATTTCTCGTCAAACTAACAACTGGATCAAAGAGAAATTTCACTAGTGAGATAAGAAGAAAAAACCTATCGCAATGTAGTTAATTTCACCATGAACGAGAGACAAAAAATTATACCTAAAAATTTCAAGCTCCATTAATGGCTGCCATGAAACAGTGGTGGAAAAAAATTCAGCTAGCTACCTCTCCACTTCTTCAGGGTTCCAGTGGGTGAAATCACACAAAAATTGGAGGGAATGATCTTTTGAAAAATATTAGTTTCGTGTGAACTAGTTTTTTCACCATGAAGTCCCTATTTTTTAGGGATATGGAGGAATGAGTTTTCATCATAGTTATTCCCTATCACATTGATGAACATTTTTTGAAAAAGGCAACGAGCTACCTCTTCACTTCTTAGGGTTCCATGGTGGGTGACATCACATGAACATTGGAGGGAACGATCGTTGAAAAATCTAGTTTTGTGTAGACTAGATCTTGTGCCATGAAGTTCTTATTTTTTAGGGATATGGAGGGATGTGTTTTTTGTTATTATTCTACCTATGCCAATGAAAAGATCATTTTCCCACTTGTTCAAATGAAGGAATTACTAAAAATGTGGAGCGTGTAACCTCGGTAAAATTAAATCCAGAGTTTCAAGACCTATTTTGTTACAATCTGACATCCATGCGGTGCACTTACTAAAAATAACATGCCTTCCTAGCATAGGGTTCTGTTTCTTCATGGGTAATCCACCATTTGAAGAGACTATGAAGAAGGTAAGTGAATACCGAGGGAGTATCAGCAGACAAAGTCGTAAAAAATGTCATCTTGGCTCGTAAATGGACACTTACTAAATAATAGTAAGTGGTTCCACAAAGCCCTGGTTATAAACATCTAATTGGTCCAAAAGGTGAGAGGAACACAGTAAGAATAAATAATTCAAGTTACCATAGCCGGTTGAGGTTGGGAAAAGCTAACTACGAACTCTTACTAAAAATAGTAAGTTGGCCCATGTGCACTTACTAAAAATAGCAGGTTGTTCTCAAAGGGAAAGCTTGGCACAATAGGTCAGTCGAGGGATAATCATCCAGGTCAATATCACCATTTTGGGTCTAGAAAGGGAAACTCTGACACTTACTAAATATAGTAAGTGTCAAGGAAACATGAATTTCAAGTGCACGGGTTGGTTTAGTTTCTTAGGTGTAATCAATCATTAAGAGATGGCAGTTTTTCATGGTTAGGAATGATCATCCCATATTACAAAGTCAAGGCATCGTAAGGAACATCATGTGAATTCATCTTCATCACTTAAGGAGCCAATTAATTCAAAGTGAGTTGATCAGAATGATTTCAATGAAGTCAAGGAGTTCATCAACCAAGTTTCAAGGAGGGTCATTGTGGGCATTGTATGTGTTCATCTCAAGATTGCTAGCAGTAAACCTCAAAACAATGTTTCTGAACATTCATTCTATGGTCTAGGATTTCTATGCATCATAGAGTTTGCAGTCATCACTAGATTGGGATAAATGATTCAAATTTATTCAAGGGAGTAATCTGCATTAGTGTAGAAGATCACCAGTGGCAGAAATCTTCACTCAAAGTTCATAACTGGATCAAGGCATTCAAAGCATTTTGTCATGAGGAGTTGTTTTCCCTTCATTCCTTCCTTCTTCCTCTCTTTCCCTCTCTTATTTCTCTCTCCATTCTAATTCTTCATTATGTATTCATCATTGTATTTCCTCCTATTCACTTAAGTGGCCTATTTTAAATTTGTAAAAATTATTTTCTCGAAATTATAAGAGAAATACTTAATTTATGGAAGATTGAAAGGTCATGAGTGGAATATGGAAACAAAGAGTCATGTGAGGGAGGTGAAAGGACAATTCAAATTTCTATAAATTTGGATGGCCTCTCCATTTCAAGGGATTTCCAGATTTTGGAAGAAATCTTACTATGTAGCATTATAATAGCCTTGGTTGAAGCTTTGTATTCATCAACTACACATGGAATAAACGATACACTTCTTCTATTTCCCTTTCTTGTTTCTCATCTATTTCTATTTTTCATGCACTTTACAAGCATATTTGATCATGTATGGAATTAGAGAGGAATTTTGTGTCCTCGATAGATGAATTTAAAAACTTTTTGTTTTAATTCGTAGGTCCCGCTATCTTCATTTTTCTTTCCTCTATATTAAAGGTCAAACTACTCCGGTTACTGGGTGTGAGCTCTGCAATCTACTCATGGTAGTAATCTTCCTTGCATAATTTCCCCCTTTTTACCTTTATCACTATAATTTCCTCCTTTGTGCCCTCGTACAAGCACTTTGCCACAAGTTCAATGGAGTGTCCCTGTGTGATCCTTGGCCAATTTGGCCACCCACAACATTTAGATAGGATAAGGATTAGTTTACTTTCAATACTAGGAGTTGTACCATTCAATGAAGAGGGACGTAGCCCTGTGAGCGTTGGTGGAGACACCTAATTTGTCTACCAAAAAAATTTCTTGCCAACATTTTTTGACAAATCTGCTGGGGAGATATTTTCCTAAGTGTGCCCAAAAATGATCTGTGCCCGAAATATCAAAAAATACAAAATAAAATATATATTAAAAAATAAGATTTCAAAGTAAAATCATTCTTGAAGGAGACTCCATCAAGGAACAAAACCTAGACACATTCTTTCCCCACACCATGAAGAAATTTCTAGATTAGAGTGAAGTACCAATGAGTGACAGTGAAGAAGAAGAAGAAGAAGATGTCTCCTCCGAAAATAAGATCATTGATCACCCATTGTTCCGGACTAGTGTTGAAAAAGTAAAGAAGAAAGAACCTGTCACTAATGAAGAGGAATGGGTTCAAAGGAGGCATAAGATAAGGTGTGAATCTCAATAATATGCCAAATTCTTGCAAGATATGTACGAGAAACTTGAAGCGGCCCATAGCAAGGAAGAATAAGAGGACAAATGTCTTATAGAGGAATATCTTGAAGATCATTCGTACCAAAGGGTTTTCATCACCGAAATGTTCTTGAATACTGCTGAAGAAAATCCTATCCTTGAGCCTTCCTATGAAGATCAAAACAACATTCAAGAAGATGATGAAAGACCGGATAGTGGAAGATCCATTAAAGAAGATTTTTTCAATATCGTACAACTCACTAAAAAATTGAGAAAGTTGTCCTTCTTCTACCATTCTCTAGATGAATTCATTGCATATGGTGACGAAGAATATTTTGAAAAGAGAATATGTGGAAAGAATTCAGAGCATAACAAAATTAAATTCTTACCCCGAAGTATTTGATGAAATTTGGAATTATGCTTTAGCTCTACAGATAAGATATGAACATCTTGAAGCACCACCTCAAATGGAGGAAGAAGACGAGATGTGCCTTATGGAGGAAGACCCTGATGGCTGCCCTTATTATGAGTTTTTCATTCCCAGAAGTTTCTTGGATGCTCCTGAAGAAGATCTTATCATGGAACCTTCTAATAAAATCCAAGGAAACATCATGGAAGAATAAGTAGAAGACATGAAGATAGAATCACCATTCAGCAATTCCATCTAGCTCAAGGAAGAACCCATAGGGGTAATAAAATATTTAGTAAATGAAGATCCTTTCTACATAATGGAAAATCCAATGCTCTCTGAAGACTCCACCAATGATGAAGAAGATGACCAATTTAAAGTAAGCATGAATGATATCCTTTCAAGTTTTGATCTTTCAATTAGTGATGAAATGGAGAGATGTGAAGAAGTGCAAGAAAGTCACCCAACATAATGGTATGAAGATGATTAATTCAATATGGTCATAGATAATATTCTCTCCTATTTTGATTCTTCAAGTGATGTAGAAATGTTGCATGAAGAAATGAAGGAAGTCAAAGAATCAAACTCTATTCCCAATGCAATCATGGATGATCGAATGGAAGAATACCACTCTCTTTTCAAATATGAGAAGAAATAAAAATTTAAACACAACCTCTACTTACTCGGGGAGCAGAATCATCATCAAAGTGAAAACAGATCCTTTCATCTTTAACCTGAGCAAGAAGATTCAATAATGGATAGTCAAGATGTAGCTGAAAATTCTTCTCATACTGCTTCCACAACATAGTTCTCCGATTCTTACCAAGAAGAAGATGATATGAATATTGAGCTTGAAGGAGTGCCCTTCCCATGAAGTTTGGACCTCTTCTTTTTGTCAGTAGGTGTCATGAATCAAGTATGCTCATGTTTTTAAGAAAGTGAATCTTTGGCAATGCAAAGCATGGAAGAGGTGAATGCGGATGTTTCAAATGAATCATGGGCCCATATGGATCAGATTTTTAACCATCTCCTAGAGGCACAACATAAATAATTTTTCAATAAAAATGAAGATGAGCATATGGTGGACTTGGAAGAATCATTTTTCCAAGAAATCTTAAAGGTTGTAGAAGAAACTGAATATCCTCAACTCAACCATGAACTCTTGACCTGGGCTATGAAGATACGAGATAGGTATGAGTGTATTTGGATTTCTCATTTTGACATGCCAATGTTTGATGTTGTAACAGAGCAGTTGTATGAGTTTGATGAATTCTCCAATGCCTTGGAGAATGAGAGCGAATATGAAAGAATGTCTTTCTCTTTTACACAATGCAAATAGGTTCATGAGTGCAAAAGGAGGAAGGTTCTTGAATCTCCTTTGGATATCCTCAATCTTTGAAATGACATCTCTGTTGTGGGAGATGATAACATGGAAAATATTGACCTGATTTGAATCAAAGAAATCCGTTCAAAAAAAAAAAAAGCGAGAACATTGGGAGTGTGATCAAAACCAACTTGTTCCCAACATTTTGGAATGGTTCATCAATGAAAAGTAAGAGTTCATATGGAAAAATATAATGAAGAATAAGGAATTATTATATGGCCAAATCAAAAAATTTAATTTTGAAAATGATATCAAGATGCACTCTGAACGAATGCATATTGGCAATCATTTCTCTAGACAACAAAGCGGGAGTATGCATAATTCTTTCTAAATGATCCAAAATCAGACTGGACTCACTGTCCTCCAAGCTCCAATTCATCTTGAACATGTTCTCATGCTGTAACAATATCTCAAGGATAATGAAGATCTTTGGCTCAATGATTTAACCTTCATGTCCAAAAACACTTTCTCAGAGAAACAAAGCAGAATGTTCAAGGAAGTTCTTGAATGAAAAGAAAAATAGTTTGTTCTCACTCCTTCTAAGTGTTTTTCTGATATAAAAGACAATATGAAGTTGAAATTTAAATAAGATGAATGTTTTCATGATAGGAGCAATTTTCCCACTCTAGAAGACATGGAAGAATGGTGCCACATGATCGTAGGATGTCAAACAGAAGCATCAACGTACAAGAGTTTTGAGAAAGTGATGAAGTGTTCATTGGATACAAGAAAATTCTCTATGTAGTATAAATATGAAGATGGAATTATTGTCATCCTTTTTCTTCTCAAGCCATGCAAGGCCATCACAAATGCATGGTATGATCAAATAATAATTTCTATGCTTCAAAAATCAGACTTTAATCCACTATTTCATGATGGTATGTTCTTTTCTCAACCCATTTTCGGGTATGTGTATTTTATTTCCTCACATCTATGAATATCCCTCCCCCTATATATAATTTTATTTTCTTGTTTTGTTTTGTTTTCCCTTCTGGTGTGTTTCTCTTCTATTTGTGTGTGTGTGTTCAATAAACAAAGTTGTGTAGCCTATTTGTCTAGTGACTCCACAGAGCCTAATGAATAAGGAACTGGTAAATGGATTATATGGTCCAAATTTGATATTCTAGATTCTCCATGTCATGTCTTCGCTGCACTCAATCCATGTCTTGTCCCCAAGCTAGAGCCAATTTTTTTCATGCAAATGTGCAACATGTAAATTGGTAATTTTCCAACATGACAATGATACCCATGTACCAAAATTTTCATGTTCTATCCTTCTAAGATACCTCGGATCTGCCCAATCAGTCCAGTAACCTCTCGATTGATGTTAACTCATTCCACTAGGTGATTTAGGAAATTAAATTCAAAAACCCTAGGTGATTTTAGGAGGTCATTAAAAAATGAAAACTTTGAGAAGTTGTGGTAAAGGCTATCACTAACCTTCCTAGGACTAGAGCAACCCCATGGAACGGAACAATAAATCCAAATTGGACATACAAGTGATTCAAATTCCTACAACATCATGGAAGTGATTCAGGAAGTTTCAGGAAGGACTCAGAGAAGTTGGGGTAGTTTCACCAAAATTAAGGTTCACAGGCCTAGGTAGTGCACATGCCAAAACAATTGTTGAGCTTCCGAAGGTGATTCCGAGAGCTCCGTATGGATTTAAGAGAAAAGTGAAACATCTTCAAAAATTTAATTTCAATGCCTATTAGATGGTGAAATTATTTTTTTCACAACACATAGGTGCAATAGGTCTGCAAGCTATTTTTCTCATGCACATGTGGATTACCAAATAAAACCTCATTTTTTCATGAATAAAATTGAGAAATAAATATTTTATTCCACCACCATTGGATTTATAATTCCATTTCTAGTCATGATCATATAAAATTTCATAAAACAATTCCATCAGGAGCTCAAGTAATCGTCATTTCCGGTTGTCCTCTTGGAGCGAGTTCGAGAGTTAGTCAAATTTTAAGACATGTGTTAGCTCCACGAGCCATGAAGGATTTTTTTTCCCTCACGTCCCTCAATTTTAGTTACATCAAGGTCATGAAAATTATCCTAGCCCCCAAAATCCCTTTTGACCCTCATGCAACCTCCAGGATCGCCAGTTCAGCCCCCAGGTGCTTGTGGGAGCTCAAATCCTTGACTTTTGGATCGCTACCACATGTCATCATATGGCACACCATGAAAATTGATGTCCCTCATGTCCCTTTGAGGTCAGGGACATCAAGGTTGGATAAATGCACCCATCCCCTAAGGATACTTCTAGTCACCCATGTGACCAAATTTCATCCCCTCATTGCTTTAAAGCTGTTTTTTTGGCTTTAATCCCATACCATCGGATCTCCGCCACATGTCAAGATGAGACACATCATGTAAATTTATGTCCCTCACGTCCCTTTGAGGTGAGTAAAATCAAGGACATAAAAATGCACCCAATTCAAACTCAAAAATTTGAGAAATTTTCTAATAGTTTTCCGCTTCTTACTACTTCTCACTACTAAAAGAAAAGTTGCAGAGAACACCTCAGTCCAAAATGGAAGAAAAACCTTCCAATCCATGAATATTCATAGGTTTCAAATAATATATTTATTGAAAGAGCTAGAGGAATGAAGAACAAAAGAGAAGAGAAAAGGAATTCTTTATAAAGCTCCATTATCGTGAGACGAAGATTCGAACATATTTTGCAATCCAATGCACAAAATGAAGAACCAAAATTGTTTTAGTTATCCACTCTCAAATAACATTAAACACTCACCTTAAAACCTCCCATTCATAGAAATTAATTCTCACAATAAATAAATTTCACTTCCATCTCCATGAAGAACAAAATTAAATTTCCCGTCAAACCAGCAACCAGATTGAAGAGAAATTTCACGAGTGAGACAAGAAGCAAAAACCTATCGCAATGGAGTTGATTTATTTGTGAATGGAGAAAAAAAAAGACCTAAAAATTTCAAGCTCCATTAATGGCCACCATTACATAGTAGTGGAAAAAATCAGCAAGCTGCCTCTCCACTTCTTAGGGTTCCAGTGGGCGAAATCACGCGAAAATTGGAGGGAATGATCGTTTAAAAATATAGTTTCACTTGAACTAGTTTTTTGCACCATAAAGTCCCTATTTTTTAGGTATATGGAGGATTGATTTTTCTTCATAATTCTACCATGTCACATGAAAAATATCTGTGAAAAAGGTAGTGAGCTACCTCTTCACTTCTCAGGGTTCCAGTAGGCGAAATCGTGTGAAAATTGGAGGGAATGATCATTGAAAAATCTAGTTTCACATAAACTATTTTTGTGCCATGAAGTCCCTAATTTTTAGGGATATGGAGGGTTATGGTTTTTTTAGTATTATTCTCCCACTGATGAAAATATCATTTTCCCACTTGTTCAGACGAAGGAATTACTCAAAAGGGGGAGCCTGGAACCCCAAAATAAAACCAGAGTTTCAAGACCTGTTTTGTTACAATATGACATCTATAGTGCACTTACTAAAAATAGCATGCCTTCCTACATAGGGATATTTTACTTTGGGTAAGACACCATTTGAAGAGGCTACAGAGAAGGTGGTGAACACAAAGGGAGTATCGCAGGAAAAGTTATCAAAAAGGTCATCTCGGCTCGTAATCGACAATTACTATAAATTGTAAGTGGTTCCACAAGCCCTTTCTATAAATAGCTAGTTGGTCTAAAAGGTGAGAGGAACACATTAGGAAGAAATAATTCAAGCCACCATAGCCATTTGAGGTCGGGAAAAGCTAACTACGACACTTACTGAAAATAGTAATTTGCCCCATATTTACTTACTAAAACTAGCAGGTTTTTCACAAAGGGCAATTTGGGCACAACGAGACATTGAGGGATAATCATTTAGGTCGATATCACCATTAGGGGTCCAGAAATGAAAACTCTGACACTTACTAAAGATATTAATTTCTCCCTTCCAAATATAGTAAGTGTCAAGGAAACATGAATTTCAAGTGCACAGGTTGTCCTACTTTCTTAGGTGTAATCAATCATGAAGAGATGGCGGTTTTTCATGGTTTGGAATGATCATCTCATATTACAAAGCAAGGCATCGCAAGGCACATCATGTGAATTAATCTTCGTCACTTAAGGATCTAGGTGATTCAAAGAGAGTTGATAAAAATGATTTCAATAATTCAAGGAGTTCATCAACCAAGTTTTAAGGAGGGTCATTGTGGGAATTGTATCTGTTCATCTTGAGATTGTAGTGGTAAACCTCATAACATTGTTTCTAAACACTAATTCTATGGCACAGGAGTTTGTGATTATCACTAGATTGGGAAAATGATTCAAATTTATTCAAGAGAGCAATCTTCATCAGTGTAGAAGATCACCAGTGGAACAAATCTTCAGTCAAAGTTCATGAGTGCATCAAGTCATTCAAAGCATTTCATCATGAGAGGTGTTTTCCCTTCATTCCTTCTTTCTTCCTCTCTTAACCTCTCTTCTTTCTTTCTCCATTCTAATTCTTCGTTATGCGTCATTATTGTATTTCATCTTATTCACTTAAGTGACCTATTTTGAATTTGTAAAAAGTATTTTCTCAAAATTATAAGAGAAATACTTAATTCATGGAAGATGAAAGGTCACGAGTGGAATATGGAAGAAAAGAGTCATGTGAGGGAGGTGAAAGGACAATTTAGATTTCTATAAATTGGGATGGCCTCTCCATTCCAAGGGATTCCAATATTTTTGAAGAAATATTTCTATATAGCATTGTGATAGCTTGGTTGAAGCTTTGTATTCATCACTACACATGGAATAAAATCTACACTTATTCTATTTCCCTTTCTTTTTTTTTCTCTATTTATCTCTTTCATGCACTTTGCAAGGATAGTTGATCATATATGGCATTGGAGAGGAACTTGGTGTCCTTGATAGATGCATTTAAAGCTTTTTGTTTTAATTCATTAGTCCCACTAGCTTCACTATGCTTTCCCCTATATTTAAGGTCAGACTACTCTGGTTACTTGGTGTGAGCTTTGCAATCTACTCATTATAGTAATTTTCCTTGTATAATTTCCCCCTCTATACATTTATCGTTGTAATTTCCTCCCTTGTACCCCCATACAAGTACTTTCCCACAAGTTCAGTTGATTTTCTCTGTATGATCCCTGACCAATTTTTCCACCCACAACATTTAGATAGAATTAGGATTAGTTACTTTCAATAATGGGAGTTTTACCATTCAATGCATAGGGGCATAGCCCCATGAGCGTTGGTGGAGACACCTAATTTTTCTACCCAAAAAGTTTTCTCACCAATAATGGGAGATAATTTATAAGGCTTGTATAGAATATTGCAAGGTGTGTGACCATTTCTATTGTCTTGGGAAGCTCGGGAAGAGAGATGAGATGTCATTAAGACATATGTCTAGTGCACAGTTGTTTGAAAAATTGACAATTGACTTTGTAAACCCTATTTTCCTAGCCACGCGTAGGATAGGTTCACACTATATTATCACTTTTAGAAACTATCTTATGAGGTGGGGAGAAGAGGAGCCTATGAAGGATTACATGATGGCTAAAACATCTAGGTTCATGTGAGAAAATATAATTAGCAGGTATGGATGCCCCTTGAGTTTAACAAGTGATAGGGGTACTCGTTTCTTGAATGAGACCATTAGGATCTTATTGGCAGAGTTTATTGTGGCCCATCATAAAACTATGCCCTATCACCCTCGGGCTAATGGGACCATTGAGGCCTTTAACAAAATATTGACCCACACATTAACCAAGATTTTTGATGTCGGAAGGAGAGACTGGGATGATAAAGTCTTTGCAGTATTATGGGTATATAGAAAGACTTATAAAATATTAAACAAGACCACACCTTTTAAGTTGGTGTTCAGCACGGAGGATGTTCTTATTGTTGAATTTATGTTACCATCCCTATGTATTGCACACGTAGGAGGATTGGCTGATGAGAAATCATTTGAAGAGCACATAGAAAAACTTATGAACTTGGATGAAAGGCGAGCCATTTCTAGGTTGAGTTAGAAGATGGAGAAATCTAGGGAGAAGGCATGGCATGATTGACACATTAAAAAGATTAAGTTTTAGGGTGGGCAAATGGTTGTTTTGTATGATTTGAATTTTCCACACCATCTTAGGAAACTCAAAGTGCATTGGTTGGGAATGTATGTTATAACACATATACTTGACTCAGGTGCTTGTCATTTATAAGCATTGGATGGAACACGATTTCCTTACTACTTCAATAGGAGTAGGCTAACGTCATACTATAATTAAGTCTTCTGCGTGGTTGTAAATAAAGAAATGTTTCCATTTAGCTTCGATTTCCCTTAATGCATTTTCCATTATATGTGTTTCTTGTCATCATTACTATGATTTTTTTTTTGTGTTGCGTAATAATCACATTTACATACATGTAGCCAGTTACTATCTTAAGAGGTTTTTATGCATAGAGAACTACGTATAATTTTATTATGGGGTAGGAGAGTACAGAGAATGTAGAAGAAGAACATGGTTGGAGAAAGGTTGATTGGTTACCCATGAGAGAAAAAAATAAGTGTATGATATTTGAGAATGAGTACGCATAACAAGCGATAAGGATTAAAGATGAAATGGTGTCAAGAAAGCTTTACAAAAACCATGTATAATGAGGAACGCGTAGAGAAAACTTTACAAAAACCATGTATAATGAGGAACGCGTAGAGAAAACTGAGGTAGGAATCAGTAGGGAAAACTAGGTTTAAGACGCAAAGGAAGATGGATTTTATCACTAAGATCATGCATAAGAGTGTGGGGTCGATATAGTTTTATGCATCAGAATGTTGAGGAGGTTACGCATGAGTGTGTGCGTGGAAGAAGAAGTGCTAGACAAAATATGTGGTATGAGAGCATTGAAAAAGGATGGATTTAATGCCAAATTATGGTGGTAAGTGGCATGGAAATTAATGTGGGAAAAATTAGAAAACTATAAATAGGGAGTCATGTGTATGTTACTTTTCACCTTGAGTTTATTTGTTGAAGAGCTCTTGCGAACTAGGGCATCCTTGTGAGAAATCTGCAAATGTTGTGTGTGAAGTGAAGAATTTTACATATTTGCGAACCAGATTGGAACAGAGTACATATGCATGTGTGGAAATTGTTGTTTAAAGGATTCATATGAGTATTTATGTTATCTATTGGAAGAAGGGGTTTCTAGGTTAGGGTTTTTGAAACTAGGGCATGGGTTCGAAGAAGTTGCATAGAGGGATTGAAATCAAAATATCGAGCAGTAAGGAATAAAGGAACAAGGAGGAATTAGTTGGGACCCAACAAGTAAAAATGGCACCAAGGAAGGGATAAAATGTTTCACCCAAGAAGGGCAAGGGTAGGGGAAATCTAGTCGCATTAACAAGTTTTAACAAAGAGTGGTATATGGAGATGCAATACCCAGATGATGTTTTATTGGGGATGGATTGGGTATCTCACATGCACAAAATGGTTATATGTGATTATAACCATAGGAAAGATACAACTAAGAAAGATATGGCATTGAGGCTTGTTCTCCCTACAGGAGAAAGAACAAAAGATGAAAAACTAGTGTATGATGACTCTGTGAAGAGGAAATTAGAGAGGGTTGGGATTTTACAACTCTATGAGTTGCCATTTTTTGGAAAAATTGAAAGGTTATACCAGTGGCTAATGTCGTGCATACAAAAGGATTAATTTTACTTCATAGGAAGGAGAATGCGCATAACTACATAATTGATCTCCAAGTACACTAGGCGTATCTACACAAGAGAGTCATTGGATGAGGACTTTGGTGACAAGGAGGTTGTCATCGAAATAACTAAGGCATATAAATACTAGAATGGTGGCCGCTACTTTGATATTTCCAAGATCACTAACCCAGTTATGAAGATGGTTGCATTCTTTCTCACCATGTTGAATGGACAAGAATGGCAGACGCAAGTGAACAAGAGATGGTTGAACATTTGTAGAAATATTTTAGAAGGGACCATCTATAACATCTCAGCCTTAATTGAGGAGGATATCATAGATGTCACATGCAATGGAGATAAAATAATGTATGGTAATATTCTTCTTACCATTATATTTTCAGATATTAGAGTTCTTAATGGGCCGAACAACTACGTTTGGAAGTACCCTAATGAGAACTCCTCCCCAGCTAAGAGGTTCAAGGCATACACTTGTGAAACAATGACATTTTCTTACAAGGCGCACTTGGATAAGTGGTACAAGTGGATGTGTGATGCATTTGGAGAAGAGTGGAGAATTCGAGAACAACTCCCATCCTTGGTGAAGGATGAGGTTGAATTTGTAGTGTACCAATAGTTCTGCATTGGCAGGTTCACTTTGATAGATGGCACCAAGATCCCATGGTGCAAACTACCTTTTTCCTTCACAGCACAAAATTTTCAGAGCGCAATTAATAGATTTAAGGAGGCCAATAAGCTAATATTTCATCTAAGTGAAGTAGATCAGGAGCACCACGTGTTGCGCAGGACATTGGTGTATCCTAAGAAGTGGGCATATGTAGAGAAGTATGTCTCCCATGACGTACATATGCTTAGGCCCGTACCATTACCACTTGCAGGAATAATGGTGACAAGGGTGTATGTACACCTAAGGACAAAGTTTGAGAAGGGAATGTATGTTGAGTAATATGTTTCCATCCCTAAAGACCCTACTAGAAAGAAGTAATATGTTTTCAAACCAAAGGAGCACAAAATTCATGCGTGGGCACAAGCACTTATACTAGGAGGAAGAAGTCTCCTGTGAAGGATAAGTCCCCATTCATAGAGGGATATTTAGTGAAAAATAAGTAAAAGGTAGCACAGAGTTTAGACTCTAAGAGGATGGAGAACATGAAGGGTAATGAGACCGAGGAGGAGGACGATGAACATGAGGAAGAAAATAACCCACCTCTATAAATTGTGCATGAATCTGATGAGGAGAGGGATGAATCCTCGGAAGGAGCTCATGAGGGAAAAAGAAGTGAAGAATAAGTGGGAACCAAGGCACATGAGACCCCACACAAATATGGTAAACAATTAGAGGACACACTGGAGAAGGAGGTGGCATGCATCATCAAGGACTTGGTAGAGCACAAGGTGGAGTGTAGTGTGGAAGAAGTAGAAAAGGAGAAGTATGGAAGAATGGGAGGAGAGACAAGTTTAGCAGTTAGTTTACTTATAGGAGTGTGCACAAGTGGAAAGGGTGCAACAACAACATCTAAAGGTACCATAATGACTTACGAGGGTGATCCAAACAAGATCCTACGTGTGCATTTATAGAGCGAGGTGCCTTCAGACCAACTCTTCTGTTGGTAATCATTTGACAAAGATAGTGTGTACCTATCCACTAGGAAGATGTTTTCATGGACTTTTGATTCTCATGTTGATGAGACAGAATTCGAAGTAAATGTAAGTGCATTGCTAGATACACCAAAATCTGAGGAGGTAAATCCCATTGTGGATTCACAACACCTAAATGATGATTAGGCATACAATGCACTGAACAAGGTGTCAGTAGAAATCAAACCATGGTTGTTTGGAAGGAAAAATAAAATCAAAGCATTAGAGAAGGAGTTAGAGGAGAACAAGTAAATCATAGAGAGAGATAAGGAGATAAAGGGGAAGGAGTCAATAATTACGTAGTTTAGGTATGAGTTGAGAGAAGAAAAGGGGAAGGTGCACGAAGCCTACAAGAAAGCTAAGAATATTTTAAACTCCATTATTTTGAAGCACCCAGATTTATCCACCCTTGAGCAGAAGTATGAGTCAGCCTTCCACCGCCTAGAGGATTTGACATGATTAATCACAATGGAGAAGAAACTAATTACACCAGAGTCAATGGAGGAAGTTATGGCACAATAGAAAGAACAGGAGAAATCAAATATTGAGGAAACCATAACTCATCACTCTAAACTCCTTGCTTCAGTAAAGACTTTAGTGCACATGATCGAGGTTGTCTACGACAACTGTGAAGATAGAGATAGATTGGAAAGTGTGTTGGTTGCTACGCATGAGGTGGATCTGAAGGAGTTTTAGGAAATGAATAAGGGAGATAGGGTAGAACATGACCAAATATTGGTGGAGGTTGAGAATAAATATAAGTAAATTGAGATTTTAAGGGCATATGTTAAAACTAAGTCAAAGGAAGTGTATCCTCAGGTTATACATAAGATGGACGTGCTGAACAACCTTAGCAAGCAAATGGAGAATATCATTGATACACTGAAGGCCAAGGGTGAAGAGTTGACATTTGGTGAACTCAATGCACTGATAGGGGATTTTTTTACATGTGCACAGAAGGTGGTGGATGCTTGGAACGAGATTGAAGATCCTTGAATAAGACTTTCCAATCCTTGTACAATAGTAACAAAATTCTTTTGTTATTTGGTGTAAGTCGGATACAGGTTATTATTTCCTTCCATTATTTTTTTTAGAGATCAAATTGTTTCTAAGGATGGACAAAACATTTATTGTGGGGTAATGTTGAGCCAATAAATGACTAAGTCCTGGAGAAAAGGATGAGCGTACGCGGAAGACAAGGTAGGAAGAAGGCATGTGGAGAAGAGCACATAAGAAGAACTAAGTGTGTGTGAAAGCATAAGAGGATTTTGGGAATTATCCGTATTATAGAATATGATTTTGTAAGGAAAACACGTGAGGATGTGGGTATGCATGATAAGTTGATAAGGTTAGTGCATGAAGACTAGTTGCCCAAGGAAATAATATTCCATGGAATAGTCAATGGTTAATCATTGTGCTTAAGGAGTAGTAAAGTGGAAATAAATCATAGATTTAGATAGCTAGCATAGACACTCAAGTATGGTGGAGCATGATCCCTCTTGCATGTGTCCTACTCATAAGTAATATTTAGATGGTGGGGGAGAGATCCCACCCTGTTTAAGAATGTGCTTGGGTCCAAAAGAGGTGTGTAAGCATAGGTGCAGATGTGTATGGGGATGTGAAGGGTTGTGATGAAATTATAGGTGATGTAGGAGGAAAAAGATGTGTGATGCAAGGCATAATATATTTTGGGTCCATAGGAGAGAGCATGGATAGAACCCTTTGAGTAGATTCATTTTATAGAGCTATGGGGTTATTTCATAATGTATTCTATTTGCTATAACCCTTTTGATGTAATCTGGATACTGTAAATAGTTCTGAATTAATGAATATGATGTGTTGTTATGATAATATTTGTTTATGGGTTCAAACCCCAGTGTTCTTCATATTGCTCATGTTTCAGATCTGATGCAGCCTAGAATTCAGTAATACAAGCCCAATAAGACCCTATACGCATTGGCACATCACTCATCCCAAATTGAGCACTCACCTGAAGTGCACAAAGGTACCAGGTACCTCTTTAGGGTTGTTATTGTAGGGTGTTAGCATGATGAAGAGTTAACACATGCAGTTCCATTACTAACACATCATTCAACAGAGCATGTCAGATCTATATCTAAGAGAGAACATAATTAAGTATTAACCATGATGAGATCAGTAAAATACTAGATTCAAACACACACAAAACAAACACTTAGATTCAGCCAATATCCTCCTTTATATTAAATTCAATTAGTATACAGAAGCTTCATTACATTAACTGTAATATGCACGTAACAGATTTAGTAGCATAATCTCACTACATCTCCATATATGCATATGTCTATCCCTCTTGCTCTTTTTTTCTACTACATAGTTTACTACATACTTATAAGGGTGGGAACTTTCCCTTCACCACTTGTCCAATTGCAAAATAGGTCACATGTTATTATTACCCATGCATCGCTATAGAAATAGCCACACATGCAAGTGTGCTAACAATAGACTATTGGTAGTTAACTACAATGATAATCTTATTCCTATCTGATATACATGCAAAGCGCTTTGTATCTGATTCTCCAAAAATAGCCAATGCATGGCGTGCACGTCTCTTCTTCATTTGTGTGCTCTACACGCCATCTCTCAAAATAGACATTCATGAGCGAAAACGGATAAGTCCCGAAAGCTGAACTTCTGATCCGTGTGCGTGTTTTCCATTTCCATTCGCACCTTTGAGTATTACCTTCTTTCCCACACAGAATTATTGTTTTCCTTCTGTCAAGTGTTATCTGATCAACATTACCCCACATTAATTTCATTGTCACCCTGACAATGGTTATCTCCAAAACAAATCAAAGAATAGAATAATAGAAATATTTTAGATGAATGAAAGAATGTTTTTAATCTACATTTTCTTCTTCTGCAACCTAACAAATTAATTTAGGATATTCCTCCTTTATCTCGTCCTCCAAGGTCTTCCACTTAATGAGTGCTTCCTCTTTTTTTCTAGAATGTCCATAGCAATGGACTCCAATTCCTCCTGTGTAATTTCTCCTTTTTCGTTCTACAAGACCAACACAATGTTGGTCATTACAGTCGTTATTCCCTCTAGCAAATCCATCTTCTATGCAATGAGTTTCCAAAGATCTTCTAGCCAATTTTTGTGTAGTTCTTGGGATACTACCAGTGGCCTCACATTTCTATTTAACCAATGCTAATATTTCTGCATGGCCCAATGTGTCATCCTTCATCAATTTTTGGACCTCATTATTCTCCTCCAGGGTTTTTATGTTATGAGCCCCTCTAGAGATGTACAGATGTTCAAGGCTTGGTCTACCTTTGTTAGTTCTTTCCGCAACACTTGCAACAGTCCTTTATATGATGTAATCTTTTGCTTCACTGAAGCCTTTTCTCGCTCTGCATCTCATGTTCGATCCTTTAGAACTTGCATGCATAGAGGTTCATCTTCAAGAACTAAGTCCACCAATGTACCTACATAATGTATTGCCGAAGGAAACGTATTTGGTACCTTTGGCTCTAAGTGTGGCCTACCACTTATGACTTTATCACCAATTTCCAATGCGATGCTGATAAATATAGAGTTCTTCTTCTGCGCTAATGTTTTTTCCTGTGTTAGGCATGCTATCTCCTCATCCTTAGCTCCCCTTAGTGCCCTAATTATGGCAGCCTTGTCAATATTCCATTGGACCACCTCTGTTGATACTTTTATTAATGCATTTCTCACATGTTCATCCAACATAATAATAGGCTTTATTGTTATGTGTCTATTGTGAGGTGTCTTTTTCAACCTCCTTGACATGCACGACTCCTCACACACATCAAAATCTGGTTCATCCATGTGTGTGTGCATTGACCATGATAATTTCTTTCTTGTGTGCACCCTTGTCGTATCCTCATCCATTAACTCCCAGACATACAACTCATTTTGTGTCACTATACTCTGGAAGTGGGCGCGAACAATTTACCTATGTCCTCAGCATAGCCCATAGATGGTGGAATGTATTCCCTGCTTGTTATTTTCGACCTAGGTTGCTTAGGAACTTGAGCTTCCAGATTTGGGACTTGTGTTTCCATGTCCTAAGAAGTCTCGGTAGTCATCTCATCTGTTCCCTTTTATTCCTTTTCTCCTTCCTTCATTTCTTCATCTTGTTGTCCTATGTTCTCTGGAGGTGTATGAGAGTTAGATGCACTTTCCTCTGAATCTTTTGCTTCCTCATTCAATTTTATTTTGCTTCTCATCTTCTCATTTATCTCCTTCTATGGAGAGAGTTGGGGTGATCTGCGCACTATTTACGAAGTAGCACCTTGGGTCCTTGTCCTCCTGAATACTCTCTTGAATCAGTGCTCTCCTTGGTCCACACCTAATTCCTCTTCATCCTCCTCTTGTGGATGAGGTGGTGTAGTTCCGTGCTCAGCTTCATCCTTAATCGTAGGATGTCTTCTACCTCTGTGTTCCAAACCACCACTATCCTCATGCTCCTCTTCTTCATCATTGACTTGAATAGTTTTGGTGGGCTTTGGTGTTGGAATATTTTCCATTGTATGCTTACCCTTTGTTGGCCCTGGGAGCGCAAACCCATCCTCCACATACTTGTTTTTTTCTAGTTCGGGCTTCAGTTGAATGTACACCAGTGCTACTCCAACATCTCCCACAGCCAAACTTACTGGTTTAATGCTCAATACATTTGAAATGATCCTTTTAATATACAAACCTCATCCGTGATACACATATTTATTCCTTAGCATGTGGTAGTCACAATCTATCTTGTCTGCATTGAACGTTAGGCATCGTATGTCTAAAAACATGTGTGGTGATGGCTGGAAGTACCTTGTTGTGAAGGCATATGGTAACTTACACCAAGGGCTCCATGCTCCATCCCTCATGGCAAACTATGCTATGCAAAATTGCTGGTATACAACAAACTAAACTGCCTTTCGAACCACTGCAGGTAATTCCTTGGGGATGCGTAATTCTTCTTCAAAGGCCACGCAGAGCCTATCGTACCACTTCTCAGCCATTTGTTTGACTGGTTCCGTCATGGATCCTTCACATAGGTATTTTTTGAACCATTTTGTCAGTGACTTATGCTCCATGGGATACTCCCATATCTTCTCTTTTGGTCCATCAGGTACTCTAATCTTCATGAACAACACCGACAACAAAACAGCTCCAAATCTAGTCTTTTTTCCTATGCGCACTTCCTTGATTATCATCTCTATAATGTAGGCTAAAATATTGTAAACTACCCCTTCGGAAATCCTCCTCGCAACATGCATCCACATGGTGTTCACTTGTGACCACCTTTCCTAGTCATTTAGCTTCATATCAAGATGTGTGGTTGCTTACAAAACTAGATACTTATTCATTTTATATATGTCCATATTGCATGGACCCTTTGTGTACCCTAGCTCCTTTCTAGTCTCCAAGATTATGGCCTTGTCTATTAAATCATTCTTCAAATCTTCTCATGTGGCCTTCAATCCTATTACCATAGAGATTAGCGTGACAGAAATTTTGGCTTTGCATCCTGCAAAGTAGAAAAAATCTTCGTGCACTCTTCTCATGAGCCACTGGTACAAGGGATCATATTTCGTGAAGTAAAAGAGTTCATATAGCTGGTAAAATCCAATCTTCTTCAAGATCTTTTCACCATCATCGTCGTACACTGACATGTTTTCCATCGTGCATTTATTCATCTTTGTGTTCAGCAAGGTATCAAGCTCCTTCTTATTCTTTGTCATACGGTGGTTGTACTACCTCACCTTGCTTCTCCTTATGTGAGAATCCCACTCCTGGCCTATGATGACCCCCTATGGATATTGCATTTTAGAAAAATTACTTTCGAGAGCCATCTCCTCTTCTTCTACGACCACCTTCTTATTTCCCTTTACTCCAGCTATAACTGCTTTCTTGGGTGCCATTTCTTCCTTGTAGTCCTTTGTAAATACTCACCTCTTGAATTCTATAATGTGTTAATCAAACCCTAGCTTGATTCAACATGCCCTAGGTGAAATCACATGCCCTCACTCCTCTTTATCACCTTGCTTTGCTCAAACCCTTCACCACCGAGGATGCAAGCTCTTTCTGTACATAGATCTCTTCATCATGATTGACTACACACCTTTCACACCTCAATTTGATCACTCGGATCTTTGCACTTAGCTCTTTTTCAAACACTCTTAATCACAATGGTAAAAATGAACTTGCATCTCATCTTTATATAGATTTTTTTTTTAAAATGTTGATGCATTTATAGCTCCTTCACCTACCCAATGTCCTCTCATTTATTGACCAACTTTTTTCTTTCCACGTGGTACATCTTCATGCCCTAGCTATAACCTTCTAGCACGTATTCCTATCCTATGGTCACAGACTTCTCTTCATTGTACTTCCTTTCGGCTAAGTACCTTGTCACTGCACCTTCCACTGGTAGTTGTTATGGCCTCCAATTACCTCACGGTATACTATCCCTTCACCCATCTCCATATTTGGTCACTTTTTAGAGGCAATCCTTTGACTTGAAAAACACCCATAGCATCTTATTCCTTTCACCTTTCAATTCCCACAATCTTGTACCTAGATATTGACAACCACCCCACACTAAAAGTATGTGTAGTCCTCTGCGCATAAACATGCTTCATATGGTAATTAGCTTCATGTGTGCAAGCGCGCTTATTACACAAGAAAAATAAATAAATTGACAAATCATAGTGACAAGGAAGGAATTAAATTAAGTAAATACAGAATTGAAAACCTAATCTAAATGGCAATACTGCCTTATTATAAACACCAAGAAGACTTATTTATAGTAGGGATTCAACCTACTCTTGTTGAAGTAGCCGGGTAGCCATGTTCCATCAAGTGCTTCTAACCAGCAAGTGACTATTTCAAGGATGTAAGTGATAACATACAGACCAAACCAATGTACCTTAAGTTTTTCTGGATGGCATAAGAACTTAGAGTCATAGAGAAGCACCATTTTTCCAATCTCAAACTTCTTCTCCCTTATGTTTCTGTCATGCCAAGATTTCTACCTAGCCTTTTCTTACTTCTGACTCCAACATGCTATGGCTCATCACTCATCCAACTTAAGTATCTTTTCAATTTTTTCTTCTAAATCTTTCTCATGAACTAGACCTCCAACACATGTAATACATAAAGAAGGTAACATAAATTCCATAGGAAGAACTGCTTCTATGCCAAACAGTAACTAAAATGGTGTGGCTTTGTTCAACCTTTTATATGTTGTTCGATATGTCCAAAGTACTACAGATACTTTATTATCCCAATCCTTTATTCCAACATCACAAATTTTTGTTAATGTCTAGCTCAAAATTTTATTGAAAACCTCAGCAGTTCCATTTTCCTGAGGATGATAGGGTTTAGTCTTATGGTGTGCAATCATGAACTCATCTAATAAAATTATGATTGTCTCATTAAGAAAATGTGGGCCCCTATCACTGGTCAAACTAAAAGGACATCCACACCTTGTAATAATATTTTCTCATAGAAACCTGGCTGTTGTAACCATTGTACAATCCTTTGTAGGTGCTACTTCTACCCACCTTGTCAGATAGTCTATGCAAGTTATGATGTAGCATGACCCATTTTTGTGCACAGGTGGTGAAATAGGACCCACAAAATCTATATCCCATTTCTCAAACAGCTCTACGCTAGAAATAGGTCTTAGAGGCATTTCATCTTGTTCAACTAGTTTTCCAAGATGTTGATAATGATCACATTCATTACAAAAGTCCTTATAATATTTATAGAGGGTCTCCCACCATAGTCCAGTGAGTAGAATCTTGCATGTTGTGGCATCATCGGCATAGTGGCAACCCATAATACCACAATGAGCTTCTTCCATAATATCTGTGCACTCATGTTCTAATACACAACGGTGCAATACCTCATCTTGGCCCAATTTTTATAAGTCACCACTGATCAACATATAAGGTACGATACGTATAGCAAGTTGTTTCTTCTCCAAGGATTTCATTTCTTCTGGTGTCATCCTTGTTCATAGAAAGACATAAATTTCCTCTAGTTCTGATGGCACATGTTGTAACTTGTATAACTATGCATCTTGCATGGTATCCTCAATTTCCTATGCTTCTTCTCCTGATTGTATTCTTAATAGATGGTATGGTCCAAAAATTTTTTTTCCTGGTTTTACCAGAACTATGAAATCAAATTCTTGAAATAATAGCACGCATTGACATATGTGCCCTTGTAAAACATGTTTATTTACCAAATACTTCAATGCCATGAGATCTGTATAAAATATGAATGGTGTAGCTAGTCAGTATTGGCATAATTTATGCAGTGCATGGATCATTGACTAAGTTTCGTGCTCCGTAGTTGTGTAATTATGTTCTACAAGAGTCAACTTTCTACTAGAAAAATAGATAGGATGATCTATAATACCTTCCCCAGGTTGAGCCAACACCACGCTAATGGCCATGCCAGATGCATCAACATGTACATGAAATGGTTTGTCCCATGAAGGAAAACACAGAATAGGTGCGGTAGTAAGTTTCTCCTTCAATTTCTTGAATGCACATTATTGTTGTTCTCCCGAGTAGAATGTACCTTTCCCTTTCAGTAACTCTTCTAATGGTGTGGAAACTTTGGCATATCCTTTGATAAAACTTTCTGTAATATCCTGTATGACCCAAAAATTTGCGCACCTCACTTTGACTGGTAGGCTCCCTTAGGCCTATAATGATTTCAACCTTTGATGGATCAACCAACAAACCCTCCTTGGATATTATGTGTCCTAAAAGTATCCCAAACGGTGTAGCAAATATGTACTTCTTGATGTTCAAAGAGATACTCAATTGTCTACACCATTCAAACATTAAGCACAGATTGTCATTGTGATCCTTAACTAATCCATACACCATCCAATCATCTAAATATACCTGTAAGAAGTTGTGAATAAATTCCTTGAATTCTTGGAAAACTATGCGTGAAAATACAACAGGTGCATTTTTCAGACCAAAAGGCATGACAGTATAGGCGAAGCTACCCCATTCAGTAGTAAATGTAGTCTTTTCCTGATCCTCCTAGGAAATTTAGACCTATTAATACCCAGAGAACCCATATGTAAATGAATAGATTTTGTGCCCTACAACTCCTAGTATTTCCTCAGTGAATGGCGTAGGAAATGGATCAGTTACACATGCATCATTCATCTCCCTGTAGTCCACACATATTCTAATCCGTCCATCCTTCTTGATACTGGTCACCATTGGACTAACCCATTCCAAGTCATCAAGGGGCTTGATAATCCTAGACTTCAAAATTTTATCAATCTCTTCTTTGACCTTTTCGCGCAAGTTGGGGTTTATTTTGTAAGGCCTCTTTCTAATTGGGTGTGCACCCTCTTTAAGCTTTATCTTCATCTCCCCTAATGATTCATGCACGCCTTTAAGTTCATGGTACCCCCTAGGGAATAAGTCTTGGTAATCCCTTAGTAACTCTATGATTTTTTCCACTTCAGAGTCTAACCAATAGTCTCCAATTATGGCTTCCTTAGGCTCAGTATCCATTCCAATATTCACCTGCTTTGTCTTCATAGGTTCATGATAGGCACGTGTGGTCTTATCCACACTATCCAGTACCTCACACCTCCCTGTTGAATGGTTTATATCCAAATTATCTACTTCCTTGTCATATACTAAGTAGACCATTTTTCCTTTCTCTTTCTCAAGGAAAGCGCATTGAAGTAATGTTGCATCGGCCTCTGGTTCTTCACCAAAATGCACTCCTGAGTCTTCCTTATCTAATAACTCCTGAAGGATTTCTTCAGCCTTAGCGCTATCTCCCATAGTTAAGCACTTTATAACTATTAATGCTTCTTCCACCAGAGGCTTTATAGAGAAGAAGTCAAATGTCTGGGCCATTCCTGCAATTAAATACTGCCAATTTCTAGTTTCTCTATAGAGCTCTGCATACACATACCAAGTACGTGTGTATCCTTATAAAGTGGAATAAAACCAGTGCATTCATAGCGAAGGTGGTAAAGCTTCTTGACCTTCTGTTTAGAATGTCTCACACTTTTGAACGTGGTGTTGAACAAGTTGATTACTGTGATAAGTATTGATT
This sequence comes from Taxus chinensis, assembly GCA_019776745.2. Classification (NCBI taxonomy): domain Eukaryota; kingdom Viridiplantae; phylum Streptophyta; class Pinopsida; order Cupressales; family Taxaceae; genus Taxus; species Taxus chinensis. The sequence goes on from CM034149.1 coordinate 69,228,804, forward strand.
TTAGTAGGTGCATTTCTCCTCACGAACCTAGTAGTAAGAGCAATCTTCATTCCATTCCATCTGACAAGATTATCCTTGTGGGTCATCGACCAGGGTGTTATTGTCCCACGTAGTGTATATGGTAGCATAGTCCTTCTTTCCAATGGGTCTATCCATTGTTCTTCCATGGCACACAAGAATACCAAGGGATCCCCTTCTCCTGTGTAACAAGGTACCAAGTTATTACCTATCCTCCTAACATAACACGGTTTTGTGCCTAGAGGAAATATGCTCTTTATTTCACACCCTACTAACTCATAAGCGTTATGAGCCCAATTATCACAAGAAACACTTTTTGGATCGCTAATAGACTGTGCATCCTCCCACTGAATTATTCCTTCTTTGGTTGGTTCAATAATCTATGGATCTCAGATGGAACGTACATAAATCCTATTCAGATCTTCTTCACTTAAGGGCTCAACATAGGGTATGGATTTTCCATCTGTCAAAGGGATAATAAATCTTTCCTCTTTATTTTCAAAACTGATATATCCCTTGTTGAACCGAAGATCAACATTATTTGCATAGCACCAAGGATGCCCCAATAGAGATGCAAAGCTATCTGACTCTGCCAGCACTAATACCTCAAAGTCTCCAGTGAACTTGGCTCCTTGTATGGTAATAGATGCATCCTTCAAAACTCCGATGGGAGTGGTCTTAGTCCGATTAGCCATAAATAATACATTAGAGGATGGTTGGAATGGGGGTCTTCTCATTTGTACCCATGCATCCAAGGTAATAAAATTGAATTCCCCACATGTATCAATTAGTATATTACTCAATAGCCACCCATCCACAACAGCATTCAGAGTGATTTCCTTGTAATAATCCAGGCTATGAGGGTGAGGATTCGCATGCAAGATATGTCATCCAGTATCAATACTTGCATGTGGAGTGATTCCTTTTATCCAATCCCCTAATAGTGGAAAGATGTTTTCTTGGTGCAACATTTTACACACTTCCCTCAAGTCATCTATATCAGTTTGGACCATCTCTGATGCTTTCTTCTACTCCTTTAAGTATTGTATCTCACCCTGAATATTCCTTAGAACTTCCATGGTTTCCTGATAAACCTCCTTCTGATAGGCAAGATCTGGGTACCGTGCATGAAGAACTTCTTTAATGATGGTAGGTTTCTACTGCAATGCTTCCCTGGCACGTGCCACCTCAGTGCGGGTTGTGATCTTCACTTGTAACGCCCCAAATTCTACTTCCATATTGGGCATCCATTTATTTTCCACTTCATGTTGTATCCTAGCCATCCATGTGCATTTGTTTTCTTGTTTATGTTTCTTACTCAGATGCTCATATAAGTCTGGGCACTCCTCATAGCTATGGTTCTTCCCATAGAAATAACAAGTAATATTATGAGGACATTTGTGCCTGTAGTGGTCAGGATATCCACATGTATAACATGTTCTATGAGGGAACTCACTTCTCCCACCACCACAACCTTATCCTCCAAATCCACTGTGGTATCCTCGACCTCTGTCACGACCTCCTTCAAAATGCCCTTCATTCTGATCATAGTGTGCCTGATTGTGATCCTGGTCCTGATGCTCATTCTTTCCTTTATATGAAACTCTTGTCTATTAGACACCAATATCTATAGCATCGTGGATCTATCTAATCAGTTGGTAGTCTTCTATGTCATGAGTCGTGGACCTGCAGATTTTACAATAACTTGAAACATTATTCCTTATCGCACATTGTAATAATGCGTAGCAGCTAGCATCATGGTTTAAATGGCATATTTCACAATCCATCAACAATGAGCATATTTTTCTGAGGAAAACTATCCTTTGTGTGACCTTCTACTTCACAATATGTGCACCAAATCCCTGTGCGCATCTCATGTGCTGAATTTTTTGATAGTTTCTCCAACTATTTTTCCATGGCTGTTATTTGTGCTTCTAAAAATGGGATCACCCCAGTATCTATGCTTCTAACTACCTCAGCATGTAAGGATTCTTCAAGTGCTTCACGCATATCAGTGTATGTCTTACATGATAATGCCCTCCTAAAAGGTGTAATCAGGCCCCCAACGAACCATTGTGCATGTTGGCTTGCGTGTATGTCATAAGAAATATTGGATAACAATGTTTTAAACCATGCATCATACTCTCTAACACTTTCGGTAGTGCCTTTCTTAATATCCTTGAGCGCACTTATACTCTTCTACTCAAACTCAGGGATGTGAAACTCTTTAAGGAATGCATCTTTTAAAGTTGTATAGTCTATGCAAGTCTGATCAAAATCAAAAAAAATGTACCAACTATGTGCACGCCCTTGTAATGTAGTAGAAAATTGGATTACCCTATGCTCAGAAGCCATGATTCCTTTTATGTGCCACAATATTTCACACATATGCACATGTTCAACAACATCTTCTATGCCCCTATACTCTAGAAGAAGAAGAGACGTATCCATGTAAATATTTTGGGGTTGGTGCGGACCTTTCCCACCTAATCTAGAACCTCTTGTGTTTCCCCTGCCTCCAGAACCACCAAATCCACCAGAACTTGAGCTACCTATGCCTCCTGATCCCAAACATGTGGCTAGTGTTGGAACAAAAGATGTACTTCCCTATGTCCCAATAGTAGAACTGAACTGTACCATGAAAGTCTGTGAAACGTTACCATTCCCAGAAGATAGTCCAAAAATTAGCACGCTTGTATTTTGCACTGATGATACACCTGAAAAAATAATCCCATATAACAATGAATCAATTTGCATTACCATTAATGTACCTCTTATAATACTCGCTCCTACTCTTCTAATGGTAGAATAAGAGTGTTGAGTACTTGTTGTACTAAATGTTGGAAAACCAAGTGCAAGAGCAAGGTTACCAAGTGGATTCAGATGCATGCTCGCGGCCCAGGTTATCTTTGCTGGCACACTACTATGTGAGGCTAAGGAGGGTTCCCTATCATGTTTTCCCAAATGGGGGAGTTCCTGAGGCTCGAGTTCCATGTCTTTTGTGTGAACTTCAACTCCTTCCCAAATTATCTTTCTCCACAACACCATTATCTTTGTAACCTCTCGTTGCTTCTCAATCTCCCTCTCGCACACTTCATTGTACTTAAGCCGCCTTTCCTCTCTCTACCTTTCTACCGCTAGGTCTTCCATTCTTCACAAAACCTGCTCCTGCCCCCACGCGTGGTGTGGTTTAGTTAGCCATCGATTTACTCTCCAGATTCAAAGTTACCATCAGGATCTTGATTGCTAGTGGAATTCCTTGCAGGTAAGTTCCCCTTGGATATCGTAAAAACTAGAATTTAGCTACCTCTAGACAGGAATAAGTGGAAATTGAGTATTCCAAGATATAACTATTTAATACACCACGGAACCACATATCCACAACTCGAGTCCAAATCAGATCAGCATCATAAAGGGCTTGAAATTCTTCCTGTGTCCAGACAAGTGTGTGATACCTCCAATTATGCTTAGATGCATAAGCAATCAACCACTCGTACAATTCTACTATAAAGATAGCAAAAAATATCTCATATAAAATTTCATACAGATTCTGTTCCACCCACACGTGTGTGTTAAACTCAGATCTAGTGCTTAATTGTTGTGTGTATTCTTCCTTCAGATCATGTATCCATTCTTCAAAACTTGCTAAGGTCAACTGGTATGTCTTCATCGCGAACCATCCTAAAAACAACTGAAAAAGAGGTCCCAGCAACATAACCAATGATGCAGCCTAGAATTCAATAATACAAGCCCAATAAGACCCTAGACATGCTGGCACATCACTCAGCCCAGACTGAGTGCTCACCCAAAGCACGCAAAGGTACCAGGTCCCTCTTTAGGGTTGTTGTTGCAGGGTGTTAGCATGATGAAGACTTAACACATGCAGTTCCATTACTAACACATCATTCTACAGAGCATGCCAGATCTATATCTAAGGGAGAACATAATTAAGTATTAACCATGATGAGATCAGGAACATACTAGATTCAAATACACACATAACTAACACTTAGATTCAGCCAATATCCTCCATTATATTAAATGCAATAAGTATACAAGATCTTCATTACATTAATAGTAATATGCGTGTAACAGATTTAGTAGCATAATCTCACTATATCTCCATGTATGCATATGTATATCCCTCTCGCTCTTTTTTTTTTCTACTACATAGTTTACTACATACTTATAAGGGTGGGGACTTTCCCTTCACCACTTATCCAATCCCAAAATAGGTCACATGCTATTATTATCTACGCGTCGTTACAAAAATAGCCACACATGTAAGTGCACTAACAATAGACTATTGGTAGTTAACTACAGTGATGATATTATTCCTATCTTGTATCCATGCAAAGCACTTTGTATCCTATCCTCCAAAAATAGCCAATGCATGGTGCGCATGTCTCTACCTCGTTTGTGTGCTCTACACACCATCTCTAAAAATAGACCTTCATGAGTGAAAATGGCTAAGTCCCAAAAGCTGAACTTCTGATCCGCACTCGTGCTCTTCCTATCTATTCCCGCTTTTGAATATGACATGCTTTCTCGTTCGGAATTCTTGGGTTCCTTCTGTCAAGTGTTATCTGATCAACAAGATCTAATTTATTTTTGATGTTGTAGCATTTAGTTTTACATTATGGTGCATCTGTGTTTAGATCTAGTTTCTTTACTTATGTGCTAAAATGAATGCACGTGTTTCTATTTCTTTAAGAATTCCTCCATTAATGGTGAAGCATTCTTACAAGGTTCACATGAAGGAGGGGCTCAACGCCCTCACGCACCTAGGGTGAGTGCCCATTCAAGAGTGGGTGATGTGCTGATGTGCTGATGTGCTTGGGGTTTAAAAGGAGTAGGTAAAGGTGACTACACCCTACATCATAGGAACCTAATGCCCATACAATTAATACTATAGACCAAAATCCAACACCATCACTGACACCCATCACCTCGTTACCTATTTCATCTACCCCTATTTCGGATTCTTCCCCCACAATCACAACCTCATTGACATCAACTATGACCGCAATCATTATATCCTCATCAACCTTAATCATACCCACTTCTCCATCTATATTATCTACATCCTCATCTATCGTATTTCATCCTTTACCAATAACTAGCTCAATGCATACTTTAACATCTTCATCTCACATCTCCACACCCACTTCCATACCAAACACATATACTACTATGACTATACCCACATCAGCATCTGAATCTAGGACCACATCCACCATGCAAAAACTCATACCCAATACATCTACGAATGATACTCTCACCATATCTGCAACTCCAATCACACCTACATCAACAAATCCTAAACTAACACAATATACCACCCCTTTAGATCTCGTCAAGTGCATCATGCAAAAGTCACTTCCACCTTCAATATCCCCCTATACAACACAACCCACATTACATAGTTCTTCTACCATAAATTCCCCGGTTGAAATTTCCATCATTCCTGTCAAAGGTAAATCCTTACAACCAAAGTATAAGAATCTTGGCATGCCCATCCAAAATTCCCTCACACATCCGCACAAAAATTTGGGGCTTCCTTATCCCAATACTAACCCTCCTAAGAAACTTAATGTCACATCTGTTAGGATAAAATATTATTATTATCCTAATTAATTATGCATTGCATATTAATAAATTTATTATTTATTATTTATTGTTTATATGGTTATATTTAATTATAACCATCTTATTGTTTGTATTTGAACAATACGGGAGCTATTACATTGTTTTAACAATATAATTATTTGATTGTATTTTTATGCTTCCCGGATGTAATATTGAAAGCTTATATATTTATGAAAATGGTTGCACCTGTGCAACTTTGTTTCTTGTTTTTATTTAGCTATTCAATACCTATAAGTATTGCAGCTCATTCATATGTAAATGGTTGATTCAGATTAATAGAATTTACAGGCTTCCATCCCTATTTACATTTGGTACCAGAGTGAGAGTTTGGCCCTGTGAAGCAGCAAAGGGTTGAAGAGAGGTTGCAGAAGGAAGAGAAGAGTCTCGGAGAAGAATTTTCTTTCCAGGAGAGCCTATGTTTCCTCCAACAACTTCCCAGACATCCCTACATCTCCACAACCCCCTCTTCCATTCCAGGTGTTTGGAATGCAAAATGTTTTTTGCACTGGTGCACCCAGCACTAGGCAAAATTTGCTGCAGAAAAAAGAATTAAAAAAACAAGTTTTCCCCATTAGGGGTCTTACCTCTAATATTAGAGGATTTTTTTGGTTACTGCTATATTCTGTAGTCTGCTAAATTTGGAGAAGGTGGAAAATTTGTTTTGTGCATCTAACCAAGGCAAACAACATCGAAGTAGTCCGGACATTATGCAGGGGTTGTGTTTTAAATAAATCCGAGATGTGTTTTACTAAAGAAGAACTGTGAATTTTATTGAAAATTCTGTGCCACTTTGAATACAGGTATTTCATCATGACCCCAAGCCAAGAGCATGTCATTTTCACCATACTCCTCTCAAACAACATTCTCACATGATCCTTGCAACATTGTCCCTACAAAAGGATAACAAAAGAGGCAACAGAAAAAATGGAAGTCGAATTGCATCCTCAACCTACAACCTTTGACAAAGGGGAGGAAATATTTAACATGGCATCAACAACAAAAAAAACCAACCTGCGTAAGCTATCTAGTGGAAATAAGTCAAAAACGGTGGTTTTTCAATCAAACGAGGAGGATAAACAAAGAACTAAAGGTAAATAAAAATACATGGCATTCAAAATGAGGAGTAAAAATCTTCAGATCTGGATTTCTTGGCATTCTACATAAGCCCTTCACCACCAACAAAGCCACATGGAGCTACACCTCTTGCCAAAGTTGCATCTTTCAAAAGGTTAGTTTGAAATTCCGTTATTTATATACAAGTTTGTTCATTTTATCTCATAAGTGCCCAAGCTACCAAGGTGGATAGACCAAACAGCTTATAAGTGGGAGGTGTGGGGTTCGTATCCCACCCCCAACTTGTCTTTTTGAATTTGGCTGAAAATTTAGTGGAACCACTAAATTTAGCGGGAAATTCAAATTTAGTTATAACTAACTAAATTTAGCAGGAAAAATCCTAATTTAGGGCCAAAAAAATTCCCATTAAGACTTTTTTTTAATTTTGGGCATTTTTTGCAAAAGGAGGCATATCCAAAAATTACATTTTCAGCTATATTTTTGCAATTTATTTGCATAGTGGGCCCGTAAAAAAAAATTCCTGCCATTAAATTTTTCCAGATTTTTTAATGAAATTTGTATACTTCAAAATATTGTACTAATTTACAGGTTGCCATAGTCAACTATAAAATTTGTAACTACTCAGAAACTAGCAGAATTATAATCAAAAATTGTAAAAAAAAATCACTCTCTAACACTCACGAGATCCTAGATCTCATTTGCAACGTTCGGTATATACGATGCCTCTGGGAAGTGCTTACGGGTAAATCCATCGCGACTACTACTACACTTAACGCCTAATATAGTTACAACAACATCGTCTGGGCATCGACCCTTTAAATTGATAGGGAGTAATAAGGTCACAGTGCACACACTATGAGCCATCTCATCCATCTGTGAATGATTGCACGACATAAATCCAGACTGAGAAATCATCCAAGTATATAGAAAATTTATGTGCACATATGAGGATATTTCTTTGAGCCAGTGTTAATAATCACACAGACCCCTTTTAGTACTATCTTGGTACCACGTATTGAATTATTTCACATATGTTAACTCCTCTTTCACGTACCCGGGTATATAGAAAGGGCAAGCTTCTTCTAGGTACCACCGGGTATATCGAAAGGGCACGTATATAGAAAGGTTTAGTATATCAGACTGATGGTATATAGATCGGGAGACCTTATACCTGGAGTGATAAGAGCCAAATCCTATCAGTGATCTCTGCAAAATGGATGCCCCAAAAAAATTTCTTCCGGATTCACAATTACTCAAAGGAAACAACTATGCTGCATGGAAGACAAAAGTCAAGACACAACTTGAGTTTGATGAAATCTTTCCTGTTGTGACTAGTACTCTGACTAGATCAACAACTGATACAACACAACAATGATAGTTTGATAAAGTAGATCAGAATGCCAAACTCATCATCTTTTTTAGAGTGTTCAACGATGTGCAACCCCACATTTGTGATGCCAAAACAGCCAAAGAAGCGTGGGATAAGTTGAGCACAATATACGAGGCCAAAAACAAGAATGTTATACTAAATTTGTAGAGTCAGTTACACACATTGAAGCTCAAGAAGAATAAGAAAATCAAAGCTTTCTTAATAAGAGTTGCAGAGTTTAGGGCTTCACTTCTAGCCTTGGGAGAAGCAGTCTCAGATGATGCTCTCATTCCCATTGTTCTAAGAGCACTCTCCTCTTCTAACCACATTTTTGTTACAACACTAAACATGTCAGATACGACTGTTAGTTTTGAGAAATTGGTAAACTTACTACAATAAGAGGAAGCCATACATAATAAGGATGATGAAGAGAAGCAGGAACTTTCTTCACATCAAAAATGGAAAGGAAAAGGTAAAGGAAAACCTAATTCCTATCAAAAGTCCCAAAATCAAAAATAGTATCAAAGGGACAGACAACAGAAGAAGCAATGTCCAATCTACAAAAGAGGACATGATTTTAAATATTGTTGGTATAATACTTACAAGAAAGGTTCATCAAAAAAATCTAGACCTCAACAACAACAATCTTACAAGGGACCTTCTAACAACAATCACGGGTAGAAAAAGGGGAATTGGAAAAGTATACCCCATCAGCAAGGAAATATTGTTGAACAACAAGAACAGTCAGAAAATGAAGACTACTTTTTCACCGCTCGATCAAGTGAACCATCCATGTCATCTAGTGATGTTTGATATGTTGATTCGGGGGCCACTGGACACATGACCGGCCACAAAGACAGGTTTATTTCAATGAGGAACACACCATAAAAAAATCATGTTTCATAGGGAGATGATTCTTCATATACAGTTTAGGGGATTGGGAACATTTCTCTACCCCTTAGTTCACACAACTACAAAGTATCTGATGTATTATATGTCCCTGGGTTGACAAATAATTTTCTTTCAGTCAATCAACTCCTTGATCACAACCTAAAAATTGACTTTGATAGTCATTCTAGCAAGAAAACATGTTTGATTCGAGATAAATCATGAGGCTCAAAAATAGTTGCAAAAGCCTCTAATGTGGGACGCATGTTCCAGCTTGATTTTTTGCATAGAGATGATCAAACACTTGTGGATAAGAACTCTACCTTAGCACAATTGTGGGATTGGAGACTTGGTCATATAAGTTTCAAGTACCTCGAGACACTTGGCTGGCACAATAAGGTACATGGGCTACCATCTCTTTAGAAGGATATAGACAAGTATCCTCATTGCCTAGCAGGAAAACAACACAGAGCCTCATTCTAGAAGAGTACATTTCAAGCTCATGGAAAACTTGACCTAGTTCATATCGATCTTTGTGGTCCAATGCAACCAAGTCATTCTAGGTTACAATACTTCATGCTTTGCGTTGACGACTACTCAAGAAAAATGTGGATTTTTTGTCTTCACAAGAAAAGTGACACTTTTGAAACTTTCAAGAAGTTCAAAGTAGCAGTTGAGAATGAAACTGGTCGTCACATCAAAACTCTCCACTCAGATCAAGGGGGGGAATTCATCAGTAATGATTTCAAAGACTACCTACAAACTCACAAGATTCGTCGACAAATGCCTCCTCCACACACACTGCAGAAAAATGGTGTTGTTGAGAAAAGAAATCGTACTATCATGGAAATGGTGTGATGCATGATCGATGACTCTGGACTTGCAAAGACATTGTGGGTAGAAGTAGAAAAAACAACAGTTTATTTGATGAATAGAGTACCCACAATTGCTCTTTAAGGAGTAACACCACAAGAAGCATGGTCAAAACGGAAACCATCTATTGCACACCTTAGAGTATTCGGGTGCAAAGTAAGCATGCACATACCTAAGAAGAACATAAATAAATTGGGCATGAAGTCACAGAAACTCATCTTCATTGGGTATAGTGAAGAGACTCTTAGGTACAGATTGATGGATTCTAAGACTAGAAAATTCTACACCAACAGAGATGTTGATTTTTTTGAGAAGAATGAAGTAGATTCTCCTCCTCTAGACTCACCTGATGTATATTTTTCACCAGTTGTTAAAATTGAAGCTGATGTTCCCACATAAGATGAAAGTGAAGATGGGGATGATGGTGTTGATCATATAGAACCACAACCCATGGGAACTGTTCGGCATATTCCCAAGTGGTGTACTAGCACATTATGAGATGTAAGAATGGATGCTCCACTAGATACATCCACCCCTGAACCACAGACTCACAATAAAGCAAGAGAAGAAGTTAAATTTACTTTAATGAGTAGAGTAATTGAATCTGATGAGCCTTCTATAGTCAGGAATCCCTACTGTAAAAATCTTGGAAAGATGCCATGGATTCTAAATATCAATCAGTGATGAAAATAAACACTTGGCAGCTTGTCAATCTTCCACCTGGGAAGAAACCCATTGGATGAATATGGATATTCAAAACGAAGTATAAAGCAGATGGGACAGTAGTCAAGTATAAAGCAAGACTAGTAGCAAAGGGGTATGCACAAAAATAAGGCATTGACTACGAAGAGACATTTTCTCCCACAACTAAGATCAAAACGATCAGGATGATATTTTCTCTAACTACACAGTTTGGTTGGAAAGTCCATCAGATGGACGTAAAAAGTTCCTTCCTAAATGGATATTTACAAGAAGAAGTCTATATGACTCAACTTGAGGGATATGTTGTACTTGGTCAAGAAGAAAAGGTATGCAGACTCACGAAATCTCTGTATGGCCTCAAACAGGAACCCCAGGCTTGGTACATCAAGATTGATGAGCATATCATACAACATGGATTTGTTAGAAATCCATATGATCCCAATCTTTACCTCAACAACAAAGTGGGGGAGATTGTGATTGTCGTTGATTATGTTGACGATCTAGTCATCAATAGAAGTTCAGTGAAGATGATCGATGCAACAAAGAAATATATTAATCGATTGTTCGACATGACCTCTCTCAAGCTAATGTATTATTGTCTTGGATTGGAAGTATGAAAAAAAGAGAATCACATCTTTGTTTCTCAGATGAAATATAACAAGACAACACTCAAGAAATTAAGGATGATGAATTGCACACCAATTGTTACACCTATGGAGAACATATTACAGTTATCTCGTTCAGATCCATATCCTGAGGTAAGTGCCACTCTCTATCGGTAGTTGATTGGGAGTCTCATTTACCTGACCTACACTAGACCAGATATCACCTTTACAGTGAGCAATTTATCCAGGTTTGTGCAGGAACTAAAATTTTTTCATTGGAAAGCAGCAAGGTGCATCTTAAGATATCTCAAAGGATTAGTGGATCTTTGTTTCGAATACAAGAAGAACGAAAACTTCTTCTTGACTGGATATTTAGATTCAGATCATGTAGGAAATATTGATGACAGAAAATCAACTTCAAGATTTGTGTTCTTTATGAGATCTAGACCAATATCGTGGGGAAGCAAGAAACAACACTTCGTTTCTTGATCTTCCATAGAATTCGAGTATTGTTCTACAGGAGAAGTTGTCTGTGAAGTGATTTGGCTATGTCGCATACTGGAAGGACTTGGAATACCATAGGACAAACTAACCACCATGTATGTTGACAATGAAGGTGTTCATAATCCATTTTTTCATGAGAGAACAAAGCACATTGAGGTACAGGTTCATTTTATACACGAGCATGTGTTGAAGCACAACATCCAGCTTCAATTTTTTCCAACAGTTGAAGAACAGGTAGATATCTTCACAAATTCATTTGCACGTGATAAGTTCAAGTTGTTCAGAGAGTTCCTCTCCTCATCCCTTGAGACAATGCACAATTAAGGGGGGGAATGTTAGGATAAAATATTATTATTATCCTAATTAATTATGCATTTCATATTAAGAAATCTATTATTTATTGTTTATATGGTTATATTAATTATAACCATCTTATTGTTTGTATTTGAATAATACGGGAGCTGTTATATTGTTTTAACAATATAATTATTTGATTGTATTTTTATGCTTCCCGGATGTAATATTGGAAGCTTATGTATTTAGGAAAATGGTTGCACCTGTGTAACTCTATTTCATTTTTGTATTCAATTGTTCAATACCTATAAGTATTGCAGCTCATTCATATGTAAATGGTTGATTCAGATTAATACAATTTATAGGCTTTTGTCCATGTTTACAACATCATCATTCTAAGGAACATCTCCTTCCATCTTAGGGCCAGCCCCTTCATCCATGACCCCCATTATCAATAATTCAACACAAGCTAAACCTTCTTCCAAATCTAACCTCCCTTCCAAATCGTCCACATCCTCCACTATCAAATCAGGATCTAAACCATCTAAGTCTCCAACAATAAAAACTACAACCAATATGCTACCTTCTTTCAATATAGAATCAAATGCTCGCATAAAACTAACTCAAACTAAAACTTCCCTCTTCCCCTCATCTATAACTTCTTCTCCAATCACCCCTATTAGATCTTATACATAAATATTTCAATGCCTACTTCAAGCATCTACAATTAATCTCCCACCTATCAGACCTTTTGATCCACGTGGCCCAAGACCTCCATAGTTCGACTCTAATATCAATTTTGCATTCCATAGTGCACCAAAAAAATATACCAAACATTGTAGGGCCCTCCAAAATATCATTCATAATCCTATTGGTGAGGATGGCCTTCTCGTTGAAGGAGATCACCCTCCTCCATCCACTAATCTCACTTCTTCATCTCAATATGCATCCACAAAAACATCTAAATATCCATATTCATCCAATAATTTTGTCACCATTCGTCCTCCAACCAAGACCTATCCAAAATAATGGAATCCTCTATTTATAAATGTTTCTTGGATCACGACCAGTTCTCACCCCCATGACTTCCAACCACCTACTCAATCAAAGTCTAAAGTGATCATCACCATGCCTTCTAAAGAATATACTTAACACCCTTCCTCATAAAAGCCCAAAGTGTCTATCTTAGTTTCCCCTCGGCCTACTGCTATTAAACAGAGTCTTATGAAACAACTCCATCAAGTCCCAGTTAAGATGTAACTTTATGAGCTCATCCAAATTTCCCCATTTCATAAGCAAGCTCTCACTGAAGCTCTTAAGTGTATCACTACTCCTAGCGATGATGTCCACCCCTTTGCATCTCTTGTTGGAGAAATTACCACTTCAACCTCCATATCCTTTGATGAAACTGAAATCCTAGACATATTACCTAAATATCATGACCTTCCCCTCTTCATAGCTGTGCATATTAATGACACATTCATTCATCATTCTCTGATTGAAAATGGAGCTAGCACAAACATCATCTCATCTTACACTTTTGGTCAGCTTAAGCTCCCTAATTCCATTTTTTCCCAACGACATGCGGTCCTTCGCTTATTCAATGATGTTTTTTCCCCCAATTTAGGAAAATTATTCTTCCCATTCACATTGGTGAAAAACTCCTCCATGAATTATTCTATATCGTAGAAGGGGAGTTTCAATACAAAATACTACTTGAATGACTATGGATTTACACCATATGTTGCATTCCTTCCACCATTCATCGATGCATCAAATATGAACAAGAAGGGAAAATTTTAACTCTCCCTGTAGGAAATCCTCCATTCAAAGCATGTCACATGACTTATCGACCTAACAATGTGCTCATTCCCACATAAGATTCTTTAGAAGAATCCACTAGCTCATCCATCTCAACATCTAAGCTTCCCAACGACGATTCCTTAGATAAAGTGATGGATCAACTCATATTGGGGGAGTATAATCTTCTCACACTTAATGCTCTTCCCACACCTCATAGACTTGGTAGACCCAATAAATATCCTATGTATCAACCTAATGTTAGGGGTGTCATTCGTTTCGGTCCATCTCATCTTCTTACCATCCTCATCTATGGTGGTATCAATCGCCCTTCTTCGCATATTGACACTCAACCACACACTAAACCATATATCAATGGATTTGAATTTATTTAAAATAAATTTTTTACCTACACTTATCTACATTAATGTGCCTGTAAATGATTTAGAATTGGATGTTATGAACAAGGCATGCATGACCTCATCATTGATCAATCTCACGAACCCCATGAAAAATTCAGATTGGGCTATAAGGAACAATTTGTAGACCCTCTTCCCCCATCTTTAGCTCTGTTGGACATTGATCCTCCATCTTCTCCATCCCACGAGGTCATGGATATGGATGATGCCATGTCCATCTCCTCTAAAAAATATTTAATCTCCATCATTACCTTGGGACCGGTCACTTATTAGTGTGACGGTGAAGCTAGGTACCTCCCCCTTGAATTCTTAGAAATGGTAGAGTAATATTACTCTACCATTGATGGTATTTAATGCATCGAAGATGATTCCATCCTCTCTTACATGGGGATAGAGTATTCCTATCTTCATAATACCTTACCACCAGACACATCCACCCTTCTCAACGAATCCACCATCGACATCAACATAGGTACTCCGCAAGAGTCCCGCATCCTCAAAGTAGGTCAATCTCTTGATTTGGAGCAGCTTGAATCATTCACTTCCTTTCATTATAGTCATATTCAGGCCTTTGCATGGTCAGACACCAATATTCCAGTCCTCGATCCTTCCATTTTTGTTTATAACATTGTTACCTTTCCTAACATTAAGTCGGTTAAGAGAAATATTCACCGCATGCACCCTTGAGTTTTCCTCCTTGTCAAAGAGGACATAAAATGCCTCCTTTCTACCAATTTCATCATCCATATTGACTATCTACAATGGGTTTCTAATATTGTACCTGTTTCCAAGGATTCTGGAAAGCTCTTCATCTACACCGATTTCAAGATTTAAATATCACTTTCTCGAAAGACGGGTTTCCTCTTCCAAACATTGATCAGCTCATAGAGATTACCGCAATTCATGATATGATTTCTCTTATGGATGGTTTCTCTAGGTATAATACCTCTTTCATCACTCCTTGGGGGACCTTTTATTATCACGCCATGCCCTTCGGTTTGAAACAAACTAGAACCACCTATCAAAGAGCCATGACTTACATCTTTCATGATCTCATCCATAAGACTATAGAGGACTATGTTGATGACCTTTTGGGTGAATCCAAGAACCACCGCAACCATCTTTCTTTTCTTTAGGTCCCTTTTAAGTGCCTTATCCACTATTTCCTCCATCTCGATATAGCCAAGTGCGTGTTCAGAGTTCTTATTGGTAAGATCCTTAGCTTTATCATTTCCATCTGGGGTATTGAAGTTGACCCCTCAAAAATAAAGGCCATCCTTGAGATGACTCCTCCTAAATTAAAGTATTCTTTTAGTCTTCAAGGCCAACTTTAATCAGTTTTTCGTTTCATCTCGTAACTTTCTTTTTTTTTTCAACCCTTTCATCACCTTCTTTGTAAAGACATTGATTTCAAATGGGATGATAACTTCCAAAAATCCTTTAATGACCTCAAATAGTATCTCCAATCTCCTCCTATGTTTACCCCTCCAAGTGAGGGGTAGCCTTTCTATCTCTATGTCTCTTCCTCTAATCATGCTCTAGAATCCATGTTGGCACATCACGAGGAGAAAGGAAAGAATCAAGACATATACTATATCAATCGCACCCTTAACAATTATGAGACTCGCTGTATTGAAGCTGAAAATTTTGTGTTGCACTCTTTTCTTTGCTACCTCTAAGTTTTTCCATTATCTTCTCAATCATAATACTTTTTTCATCACTAGCTTTCATCTTCTCGAGACCATGCATTCCAAGCCTTATCATAGTGATCACATCACTCGATCGCTCATGCTCATGACAAAGTTTGACTTAGATCTCATCTCTCAGAAATCAATCAAGCACCAAGCTATTGCAAATCAATTAGCTTATGCCCCTCTTCCTAATAATTGTCTTCCTCATGAGAAATTTCTAGAAGAATCTATCAACACCTTTGACCATAAATTTTCCCTTCTCAAAATAAAACTTTTATTTGACTACTCTAAGTGTCCACAAGGGGGAGGCATTGGCATCATTATCATTCCTCTATGGGATACTCCTATTCCTATCAGCTATAAACTTAATTTTGAATGCACCAACAATATGGAAGAGTATAAATCTCTCATATTAGGCCTCCAAACTGTTGTCTTACTTGGCATCAAAATCCTTGACATCTACGGGGATTCTCAGCTCATCATTAATCAAATCAAAGGCATCTATCAATGTAAAAAATGAAATCCTTCTTGGAGCATTGTATTTTTAGACCATTCAAACCATCCCTCAATCATCTAACCACTTCACAGACACCATGACATCTCTCACATCTCTCATCCCTTGGTCTATGGAAGAATCTAAACTCTCTGTAATTTTCCATCGTATTGAAAAACCAAATCATCTTAGTGAGTTACCTGGTGTCAACCTTATCGAGTCTAATCCTCATGATCTCTAGTATTCTCAAATCTTAGACTATCTTTATCAATCAACCATCCCCTCTAACCTATCTAAGAATGGTAGGATGTATTTTCTTCAATGCAATCACCTCTATTTCATCGTTGGCAGCATCCTCTACAAGCATGGCTTTGATGGCATCTTACTTTGTTTCCTTAAATCTCATGAATCCACTCAAGCTATCCAAGAAGTCCACAATGGTGTATGTGGTGGAAATTTTAGTGGTTTGGTTGTTGTCAAGTGAGTATTCTACATGGGTTATTATTGGCCCTCTCTCAATCAAGACTATTGTGAGTATGTTAAGAGATATGTCAAATGCCAGTAGCATTCCAATCTTATCCACATTCCTAGTCAGGCCTTACATCTAGCTTAGGATCTTTGGCCTTATTTGCATTGAGGACTCAACCTCATTGGCCTCATTGATCTATGTTTTTCTCAGTGTTATCATTCTATCATAATTTCTATTGAGGACTTCAATAAATGAGTGGAATAAATTCCACTCACATTAACCAAAGCTAATCAAGTCATTAATTTCATCTATCAGTATATCATTTTCCATTTTAGTGTTCTTCACAATATCATTACAGACAACGGATAGTCCTTCAAAAACAAAGAACTCAAGAAGCTTTGTGATTCATTAAATATTAAACTTGCATTCTATTCTCCATACTATCCTCAAGCTAACATCCATGTCGAAGCCACTAATAAGACCCTTTATAACATCCTTGCCAAGACTATTGATAAAGTAGTTTGTAATTGGCGTCTTCATATCCCCTTCGTTCTTTGGGCTTATGGAAATATCATTTGCACCTCTACAGACGCTACTCCATTCTTTCTCATCTATGGTTAACAACATCATTTAGCCATTATTTCATCATGTCTAACAACCATCTATCCATGTTAATCACATATCCATAACAATGTATCAAATTACATCCATATCATATTTCTAATTTCCAAAAACATAAACACTACAATAATCAAATTCATGACATCATAATCTAATCCATAATCACCATCATAAAAAAATATAATCCATAACATCATAATCAAACATCCACATATAAATCTAACAAGACATCATCAAAGCCACAAATCAAGATGCATAACACATGATGAAATCATGAAAAAAATCATATATATATCATCATCATCATCATTCCAAATACATCTATACATCCATGAAAAGCCGCTAAGGGTCTTATCTCAAAGTCGTTACATCATAAATTCTCAAATCTTGCCCTCTGGGGTAGGTGCCTAAATATTTCTCTAGGCCTCATCTCTTCCATTGTGGCCCACATCTAGGTGTGGTTGTACCATGCTCTTTGTGCTCCTGGATGGCATCGATCATGATGCACCCCTACCCCTCATTTCTCAGCTAAATATGTGGTGTATCTCAGCATCCACGTAATCCCCAAACTCACTATACACTCATAATATTGTGCCTCTACAATTAAAGTCGTATACTTCTTTATGGGAATAGTACCTGGTGGTGTCATCTATTCAGCTCCCTCTGATGCCGCTCATGCCCCACTCTTTAAATCTATAGCAAATATAGGACCGAGGTCTCCATATTACTCTCTATAATCCTCCTTCTATCTCCTATATTTTTTACATTGTTGCATGGCTTTATCCCTCTCCTGGCATAGGACTAGGGCCTCTTGACATGTTTTCTCCCTCTCCTAGCATGTTTTATACCTCTTCTCTTGGGCTAAATCAAGATCTACATGTAAATGATCTATGTCTACGGTAGCCCCTCTATCCCCACCTTCATCACCCCTAGGTTCCACATCCTCCTCCTTCGTTGGCACCTCCTCCTCCTCATTACCTCCCTCAGCTCACTCCACTACCATCCGGGATTCCCATGTAGTCAACATCCAATCCACAAACCCAACACCAACCCAAACATCATCGTCATCATCCCATAGTGCTCTGACCTCCTCTAATGGGTCTTCTATATCAGGAATAAGAAGTTCCCTCTCTGACTCATCTCACATATACCTGATAGGATCCCTAGGAACTATCTACACCACTCCAAATTGTCATCTGACCCAGTCAAAATACATTACCTCTATTGTCTTAGGCCTCTTCCCCTGTACCCATCTTGTTTGCCTCATCCCCATCAACTCTACATCCACCCCAGGCCATGCAAGATAATTTCAATACGATCACCATCTAACCTAGTCCACATCTAGCTCCATCTTTCTCTCTGTATACCACTCTACTCCTTTCTCTCTCCTATCTCTGTGAGCCTAATTGGCTAGCCAACTCAAAAATCCAACGACCAGCTTGATGTGATCACATGTGACCCATGGGAGCCTTGGTGGCCTGATCAGTGCAATATGCTCATATTCCTAACAATGAAGTAAGAATCCTACATCCATCCCTATCTTCCTCCTCTCAACATATATGTACAGCTCATGGTATATCTAGACCAACAATTTTGTGCCAAATGAAAACACCACCCTATGATCAACAATATCTACAACTACACCCACTAGTGTCCATGGAAATCTCACACCCCCTGAATTTGGTAGTGCGCACCTAGAAATTTTCATCATCACTAAGAATATCAATCTACTCCTAGCCACACATCACTCATATCGTGTTTCTATGTGAAATTCCCCAGATGTGAAGGTAATCTGTGGGGCATCGGCTCCAAACAGTTGTGTTAAAACCCCAAATCTACTTTCTGTTGTGATGGTTTGTATGGGTTGCCCCTATATAGGCAGTCTTAGGATGTGGTATACATCCTTGAGGGTCACAGTCATCTCACCCATCCTGAACCAAAATTTGCATGTACGCACATCCCACCCATCCATCAATGTAATCATCATCCCAACATCTTGTGGATTCCTCTGATAATGATGGAATCCACCCAATCCTACTACAGCCAAGTGGTCCCACTCAGCATCTAGGAAATCCCCTCTAATCTGATCATACAATGCTGACACTCTATCTCACAGATATAACGTGTCTTAGGCATGTAAAACCAATTAAAAATGCAAACATTAGTAACTCATCCAAAAATATAAAATCAGCCATTTTAGCCCTCGTTGAAATTGACCCAGGTTGGGTCGATGCCCTTTGAGGCCCAGCTGATAGTGACCGTACCCAGTCCTCAGCGATTGCGTCTTGCGCCAATCCAAAAATTTAGGAAAAAGTGAAAAACATCCATAATTTTTTTTTTTAAAAATGCATAAAAACAACGCTAAGGTTTTAATACTTACCATCCTGGGGGTCCTCTAGCAATTCCTCGTTGTTCCATCAGCCTCCATCTCACTCACAATCTCAACTCTTGTTTTTTACTCTGGGCTCTTGATTGTCACTTTGCATCATGCAAATGAGCCTAATCGACTGACCTAGGGATTATATAGCTCACAAACCCTGGTTGTTGTTGAATCCCTTGGGTCCGCGCTGCTTCATCGTTGGTCACCGCCAACCATGCCTGATTTCTGTCGACCCAGCCATCCCTTTTTTTTATCAATATTCCATTTGTCTCATTTTTTATCAATCCTTCCTTTCATATTATATTTTCTTCCACTCTTCACTTTTTCCTTGTGTGGTTTTCATGTCACATATTTATTTGTCACCCTGGGCTTTTTTATCTACCTCATCTTTAATATTCTATCATCTTTCCTTTGTGGCCATCTTCGTGTTCCCTCTTGGGTAACCATTTGTTTCCTTTTGTTTGTCCCAGCATGGATGTATATTTTTTATTCCTCTTATATGAAGGACATTGCATTTGGTTTTTTCCCACCCCTATCCTTTTTGTCACAACCCTTGTCTCTTCCATTTTCAAATTTGTTTGCACATTATTGTTTTTTGTCTTTGACCCATTGATCTCCTGGCTTGTACATCCATAAGAGCATATTCCCCTCAAATTCCCTCCATTTCGCAGTGCTTTTTGTCAACTCACAAGTGCGTACAAAATTTCCATTGTCTCCATTGAGGTTGTACTTTATTCCCTACAAAAGTGATTCTGAAATCACCGCCATATTTTTATATTACTTTTGAGTTTTTTATTTATTCTTGTTTGAGATATATTATCATGTCATCTTATTTTTTTCATCCTTTCCATCCTTCTTCATCTATCTCTTTCAAACTCGTGATCGACTTCCTTTGTGTTGTCGACCCCTAGTTTGAGGGGGAGCACCTCAACCATCATCATTTTACATCCCTTCTCATTTTTGTCTCATGGATTGACACACCGCAAACCACTCGACAAAAAGGGGAAAATGTAGACACCAATTTTTGGTATTGCTACCCCTTAGCCCGTGTTCTCTCTGTATCATCTTTTCACATACATACATCTCTTCCCATTCAAATTTCCTTTCTTCCCTCCTAAATTGAATTTATCCCACTTACCATTATTTCCCATCATTATTCATCCATTGGTCATCTCTAATCATCTTTAGTTAATTCTAAACCCACATTTACTTTATTTATTCTTCTTAAATCCTCCATTTTATCCTTTCTAGGCCATCATTTAATGACTTCACCTCTCCGTGGCCTTTATTTAATAATTTCCACCCTCTACCCACCCATTTTCTAATCCTAAGCAACCCTAATTCGTCTTAACCCTTCAAAACCCAAATATCACCTCTTATGGGATCATTATCTCAAGCTCGTCACCATTCCACACCCAAATTGGCAAATCCCCACAATCGGCGGTGACCCATCCAAGTCGTCGTTGACCCTATAAAGCTGCATTTATCCCTCATTTTCTCAAAATGCAATTTTTTGAGATTTCAGGATTTCTTATGATCTTTCCTTCATTTTGAATTTTCTCTAACTATCATCATCATCTTGGAGATCTTGTGTGATGCACCATCTAGCTCAGCTATCCTTTCTAATCATATCATGTTCTTGATTCTACTAGCAAGTTTATTCCTTTATTAGCGATGCATTCTCCTATCTCTGTCATAAACACAAGTTTAGTCTCCGTATATACAATTTATGATCAAATTCATATATCGTTATCGTGAAACCTCTCCTTATTGAGTTCCTAAATGGACCTTATGTCAATATGGCAAGAAGCACCATTACCAATACTAGATTACTCTTGATCATTAAACAATGTTATGATTTACTTTCCATGCCAATAGTCCTTCTATCTGTACGTTCTTATGATCATATTGGAAAATATCATATTTAAACCATTACATTCATGCAATGCAGCTTTATAACAAATTTCTATCATATCACTTCATCAAGAGCTCTAATAATATGTTTAGGTCCACAATCAAGTTTAAGGAATACCACCTTTATTTCTTGGCTTGAGGAATATGGAGGATTTTAAAAATTAAACTTCCACTAGATCATAGGATCTATTAACCGTATACCTGCAATTAAGTCAATTATCTCGTCAATGTAGTCTTATCTAGTGCTCAAAGGAAGAGGTATAATCCACAGTCTCATAACAACCATAAATTGATGACATGAACTCATATCTCCATATTCTTGGAAGTTCGATAGCTTATTTAGTCACATAAGACCATTAGTATAAACCTGAGCTCAACTCTCTATACTATACTTTCATAATGCATATTTTTTTAAGAATGGAAACCTTAAATAATTTTCATATATTGTAGATAACCTGATCTCTACTTATTAGAGGCTTGCCCGTAGGATATTAAGGGCAAGTTTCTACATTGTAGTTCTAGCCTTCACTAATCTCACTCCTCTTATATGCAATTCATATGATTCTAATCTTCTTTAAGGAATCTAAAACCTAGATGTCTTCCAATTTAGGTTCCCTATACCAAAACTCATAATAAATCAAATTTGTAGTCTTCTCAGAAGCCTAAGTTAGGAATGTAATGTAACAGTTGAGCGAAAGGAAATTCTTACAACATAATAACCTTCATGAAGACGTTGAAATGATTCCAATATATCCTCCTTATCATGGTTAAGCCTTGGGCATAATAAATTGCTAAAATTTGCATTAAATTTTACCTACCCAGTTCATTGTGTTTTCTCCACAATGCTGGAAATTTCTGTCATTAACTGCTCTTTCTCCACGTGCCCATTCTTCCTGAAAAATTGAGGTATACTTCATAATAATACGGTAGAGATTATTACAAGTTTTTACTGAGTTTCATCAGTTAGAAATGGAGTTATCGATTCCCTAGTTCATGGCAGCGAGCACACATTTAGCTATTAAAAAATTATAATGCATCACCAAGAACTGAAGTAAACATTCTTAGATTCCTAATCACTTGGGGAGTCTTTATATTCTACCAATCAAGGTATTTGGTGCAAATTAAATCATATGGATATCCCTACCTCGCTGCCCAGTCAAACCATTACATACACAATCCTTCAAAACATACAAAACCAACCTTATTAGCTAATAGAAACATACATTTCATAATATAGATATTTAAATGCATGCAAGGAGGAAAGATTCAGATCATTTATTTCCATGAAACTCGGATTAATTACATTCATGATAAAACCACAACATTATAACATACAATTCTTTCGCACTCAATCACTATTCCATTCCTCCATGCCAAAAATCCATCTTCTTGTTTTCCTCCTTGTATATTTCGACCTCATGCTCCTAATTTTAACTTGAATAGGCTGGAATTTAGTTATCTATTTTTCTTTTTTGTCTGGTTCCCATATTTTGTGAGATATTCTTGTACATGCTTGAGAATAGGAACTAATTTCTAACTTTGGCTTCTCACAACAATAACAACCTAATTATATAATATTTCACTCTCTTACTACGTGGATAAGATAATTCATATCCACTCATGAAATCTAACAACTCACCTTTCACTCTTACATCATGGTAAAATCCATTACAACATGATAATTCAAACTTTGACAATTGGAGGGAAAACTAGAGTAACAAATAGTAAGTATTTGCATGCTAAAATAAATTTGATTTCAACATGTTCATAACCTCCATGCCTTATGAAGATGCTCCTGCATCATACTCTCCATGTAGAAAGGATTTGAACTCCATCCAATGAAGTTTTTTCTTCATTATTTGATCGTGACTGTATTCATGGGTCCGAAGTTCTTGTTTCCAATGCCAATGTTTGTGTTTCTTTGAAATTGTATTTTCCTTTCTTTCTCTTCTTGTATATTCTCAGCCTCAACTATTTTTCATCTTCACAAGTCCATGCCTCAGCTTCATCATCATATATGTCTTCTATGTTTTCTTTTGCTTCTTGATTTATGAATTCTCTTATTGAATTTGGTGTTTTCTTTCTCTCAACACCTTATGAACATGCATTCATAAGAGCAAAGGAAAGATTAGATGTAAAACTTTTGGGCCATACTACCTCTTGAGTGACTTTAGGGTGTTGATCTTCTTCATTTCTTTTTGTTTCTTCATTGAAAATGTTAAAATTGGTATTTTTCATTTTGTGTTCCTCTTTCTTTTCCTCTTCCTCAAGCCAATCAATGAGATTATCAGTCTGATCTGAGCTCAAACACATCCCCTTATAAGTATTCCACAACTCATCTATCCTTTTCAACTCTTCATTCAAATCTTCATCATCCATCTCATCATAGATTTGATCAAATTCAGGTACTAGATCTTTGTTTTCATCGTTTATACCCTATTTCATATCAGCATAATATTTTTTTCCTCTTGTTTCAAGAAGCTATCATCACCTTCATTCAACATGTTTTCATTTTCCATCATTTCTTCATCATGACTATGATTTTCACTAGTCAATATATGGTTTTTTCTCTATTGCATGTTAACCATTATAGTCAATTCCTTCAACATATCATCATTCAAACTGATTTGAGAAGATAAATCAGAAACATTTTCACAATCGGTGTCATTCAAATCATCACAAACAATCCATTTACCTTTCATTTCTCTAGTATACCTCGTATGTTCTTTGTCTTCATAAAATACCTCTTCCATGTTTATCACTTCATCCTCGTGCTCTTTTTTACTTGAACCTACTTCAATCCTTATCCACAAGCTTCTAGGTGTAATTTTCATCTTCTCATGTTCACCATCATCTGCATCTTTTTGAGATGTTTCACCACCACTTTTCATGCTTTTAGGAATCCACACTTGTGTTTTTATCTTATCATCTGACTGCTTGAGCCATTTAGGTACTATATAACCATGCTCTCATGTCAACACTAAGAGATCAACTCTATTTTTCCTTATATCATCTTGTACATTTGCATGCTTATCAAAAATATGAAAAAAAAATTCAGACTTAGCAATCAAACCTTCCTTCTCAATTACATGTTTCTTACGTGTGTGCTTCACTATCCACTTAGGAATGATGCATCCATGATAAATTTGTCTTCTTGATGTATTTATCATCCTCATTTATTCTCTAACCTATACATCAGCAGCGATATGTTCAATAGAAAAATCCACATTTTTATTCGCCTTTACCTTCTCGATAGGCTACTCGATGGATTCATTGGTTTGATTTTCTTCTTGCTGGTTTACATCATATTCTTCTTGCATGCATGGTTGTTCATTTGTTATGAATATATTGTTTGTAACATTATTAATAGTGTGTGTGAGTTACTATTTGTAAAATGTAATATTTAGATATTACATTATGTGAGTGAATGATGAGTTGTAATAGACAACTCATCATGAGGGAATAAAGGGATAGTTGAAATAAAGGTGGAGAGAATCATGTTCGAGAGATAAGTGGGAATGTGATATTGTTTGACTCCATATTCTAAGGATGTCATTCTCCTATATAATGTAACCTCTACCTGTGAATAAAATATCCCGAATGAATTGAAATCATTGTGTTCATGTTTATTGTTCTGTCTGTTTCACGGTTATAATCTGAACAAAATGATATCATTGGTATCAGAGCAGTCGGATCAGATCGGTGAAAAAAATATGGAGACTTGAATATAGTGAAAGGGGAGAGCCATCGCTGTTTTTGGTTGTCCCGTTGCTTGAAATAATAACATGCAAGAGCCCTGACTATTTGCATAGCGTGTTCATTATATAGTCTACAATTTAGTTTTTAAATGAAGAGTTTGCAGAGCTAATCATAGTTTCCACGTATTTTGAAGTTATTTTTTATCATACAAAAATATAAATCATTTTTTTGGAATAGCTTCTATTGTCAAAATCGCAGGTTTTATAATATAGTGAATTGATCCTTGAATACAAGAGTTCCCAAGTCGTGTTAGCTTTAAAGTGTGATCCGATGTTTATGGGGATGCTCCTCACCTCCTACGCAGACTAGTGTTTAATATGCATATCCGCATCATTTGGATTCAGATATCTACAGCCCAGTCCATCGTTTACTTAAAAAAAAAGCTATACAGACCTGTGATCTGTCCGTGTGGCATCAGTTCTATTTCTTCACTTTCATCCACGTATTTCTAGCGATCAAGCAACTCCCTCAATCACATTTGGTTCTCCATGGTTCAATGAACAGAGTTGATATTGTTATTGTCTGCTATTCTATATTTGAATGATCAAATTTACAGTCTGAGAGATATCTCAGCGTTCAGGATCATTTTTGTGTGTGGATCTCGGTCTTTGCATGAGTTGTGTGCCAGTTGTCTAGATTGGTTGAACCAGCTGTCATCCCGAAACAGTTTATACATGCCTTAGATGTAGACCTGTATGTGCATGCACAAAATATAGTCACTTGACATCTCACAGAAGTTCATCATTTACCGGTACACGGTCTTCAATATCTCTCTCATGCATTGGGTAATGCATCTCTTCTTCTAGGTAGACAGGGACAAATGAGTGCATTTTCGGTGTAATCCGACACTCAATTTTTAAGGAAAAATGCAAATGAAAACTGTTCTCTTCCTTCGGGGGCTCCGCCCCTCGACCCTGCCCTGTATCGCGACAGGGAACGCATATCATCCTCGGCTATACTTTCTGCTGAGTTAGCAGGGATATTCAGATGGAGGCTGGAGGCAACGGAGGAAGGAGGTTGATCAGCGACCTCTCGTCAGGCACCATCGACGAGGCCGCGGTATTGATTTGGTGGCCAAGTATTTCAGTTGTGTGTTTGATTTCATTATTGTGTGTTTTATAATAAGAACAGATGTCACATTCCTGTTCAGAATTGTATTTCCTTTTATAACCTCCTGATGTAAATATGTGATAGTAGAAAGATAAAAGCACAAGAAAAAGCAGCATCATGTTTTTCTTGAAGAGGATGAACAGAGGTTCATGAGCAGGGGCTCGTACCTAGGACAGAGGTCCGTTATTGTCGAACAGGGGTTCGTATTTGGTGAACAGAGGTTCAGCATACCAAGATCATGAGCATGCAGAGGCAGGCAAGCTGTAGAAGACGTGTGAATGTTTTTTTTCTACATTGTTCACATTAGGGGAGTGTATGTGTGGAAATAATAATGTTAACAATAGGGGAGTGAATGTTAGCAATATTTTAATATTGTGAACATTATTATTATTGTGCAAATAATGAGTTGGTGACAACTCGTAGAGATCTCTTAGAGAGATTCTAGGTTTGTTGAGTGAGAATAGGTATTGGGAGAGATTTGTGGGATGTTGAGTGATTAGGAGAGATATGTGGGATGAGTGTTGACTCCTAGAATCAATGAGATCAAACTCTATATATGTAACCTCTACCTGTGAATAATATATCCCGAATCATTTGAATCTATAATATCATTATTCGGTGTACTTTCTCTGTGCAAAACTGGTTGATTGCTATGAATAAATGATTCTACCCAAATCCATTTTCAAGTTCATGATAATATGCAGATCTCCAGAATGCAAAAATCAGATGTCATTACCTTTATCAAAGTAAACCGTACAGGGTGTCAAATACATGGGTCTAATACAGTCAAGACAACCCACACAGCAAGACAAAATTTCCATGCATTTATTCTTTTGTTCAGCAATCTAAGGCTAAGTTGTAATCACCAAAACAGTCCGATCTTAAAAGACCGATCAGCATCAATAAACACAACTAATCATCATACCTTCTTGCAAGAACACCATATATTCATTATAATTCAGAAGGGAAAACTATTTCTTTTCCAACTTTCAAGAACTCTCATATAACATTCTAATGCCCATTCCTTTAAAATACAAAATGCCATTTCCTTATAATCCCGAAACAGCAGGCAGAAGGAAGAGAAAAGTTTTTTTTTTTTTCAGCAAGAAAAGGAAAGAAACAGCCAAAAACGTGTTATCACTTTCTTTTAATCTCTCGAACAACAGATAGTAAATCAAACAAAAGCCTCTTATTCTTCCTCAATGAAACTTCACTATCCACTTTACTTTCTTCCTCATCCTCCATCCAACTCCTTGGATTGGTATCTTCATCATTGTGTCCATCATTCACTCTATTTCTTTGATTATCTCTCTTATCTGCCCGATTTCTTCCACCTCTCTTTGGTGTTTCTCTTCTCTCTTCTTTCTCTTTTTCTCTTCATTTCTAGAGAGTTCTCTCATCACTCTCAACATTGTATTCTCTCTGTTTCTTGAGTCTCTTTCACCTCGATATCAAAAAAATTCTTGGATCTTTTATGGCTATGAAGATCTCTTATACTCCTCTTTTGAGCTTCACTAACTCTCTTCTAAGCCTCTTTTGGACTATCTTCCTTCTTAAGCCTTCATGGCTTGTTGTCCTTCTTCACAAACTCCTGCAATATTTGTATATCAACATTTATCAATATCATTAGCAGAAATATGTATAAAATATCCTTTTAATCATGAACCATGTGTGTGTATTAACAAAATAATAAGATAACATATAGGTACCAACACGCTTTGATACCAAAAATTAATGCACCATCTAGCTCAAGTATCCTTTCTGATCATATCAGGTTCTTGATTCTACTAGCAAGTTTAATCATGTCTTAGTTATGGATTCTCCTATCTTTGTCATCAATGCAATTTTAGTCTCTGTATATATAATTTATGATAAAATTCATATATCTTGAAACCTCTGCTTATTGAGTTCTTAAATGGACCTTATGTCAATATGGCAAGAAGCACCATTACCAATACTATGTTAGTCTTGATCATTAAACATTGTTATTATTTTCTTTCCATGCCAATAGTCTTTCCATTTGTATGTTCTTATGATCATATTGGAAAATATCATATTTAAACCATTACATTCATGCAATGTAGGTTTATACCAAATTTCTATCATATCACTTCATCAAGAGTTCTAATAGTAGGTTTAGGTCCACAATCAAGTTTAAGGAATACCACCTTTATTTCTTGGTTTTAGGATATGGAGGATTTTAAAAATTAAACTTCCACTATATCAAAGGATCTATGAACCATATACCTGGAATTAAGTAAATTATCTCATCAATGTATTCTTATCTAGTGATTAAAGGCATATGTATATTACACAATCCCATAACAACCATAAAGTGATGATATGAACTCATATCTCCATATTCGTGGAAGTTTGGTATCTTCTTTAGTCACATAAGACCATTAGTATAAGCCTGAGCTCAACTCTTTATACTATACTTGCGTAATGCAGATTTTGTTAAGAATGGAAACCTTAAATAATTTTCATATATTGTAGATAACCTGATCTCTTCTTATTGGAGGCTTGGGCAAGATATTAAGGGAAAGTTTCTACATTGTAGTTATATCCTTCAATAATATCACTCCTCTTCAAGTAAATTCATATTATTCTAATACTAGCAATCGCATGTGTTTCATGAGATGTGAACGTCGAACGGTAATGCTATTTGATTTAGAAGTAAAGTTATTATTGATCCACTTAATCTGAAGGTTGTTTCTACATTTCAAACTTGTTATAAATTCGTACATGATTACTTGTGATATCGTTTTCGATAGTTAATCAATTTTATAGTTGATGTTGTTAGTTGTGCATCGGTTGTTCAGTTGATGTTTTGTTGGAGAAATATTTATTATACAATTGATAATGTGTGTGATTGATAGTTGTAGTATAGGACTTTAGTTGAAACATTACATTGTAATGTTGTATGTGTACATTTAAGTTATGTTACAGTTCATACATTTAAAGTTATACCATATTTGGAAACATAAAATAAATGTAGGTATATGTACACGTAATGAGACATGTATACGTTTGCAGTATTTATATCATGAGTGGTAACCTTTAGTGGGCAATTTTAGTTTCAATAAACTTGATTACATTTGATATCCCTTAAACGACTGTGCCACTTTCGATAGAAGAAATGTTGAGTATAGTAGTATTTGAGGTGGTATGAAAGCACTAACAATTTGCATAATAGAAGGAGACAATAGTATGTCAGTGTATAAGGGAATTCAACAGTTTTCTTTTAAAGCAGGGAAAAAAGTGATATAGGCATAGATACAAATATGGCACATAGCCAGTGATAGTTCAAAGTATAGAATGGGATGAGTGAGGGTGTAATGTTTGAAGGGACAGGGTGGGTTGGAAATCCTTGCAGTTAAAGGTTATGGAGGAGTTGCACTATTTTATGACTTTCTTTGAACTGAGGATGACACATTTCAATCTGTTGTTTCCGCAATCGATGTCTCTTTTTTCAGTGAAAGTGTGAAGTCAGTATTCATTTCCGATGACATTACTTATTATTTCACTAGTCGCATCTTCGTCTATAGTCAATATATGGAGGTCACTAGCTGCAACACCCATGATTAACTTGGAGCTATCTCATCAAAAGCGGTAACTGATTGAAGTTCTCATGTTGGGTCCTTTAGATTGATTCTGAGTGCATATCTATAATCATAGTTTTGAAATTTTCTGTTGCAACCTTGAACATAACCATGAACCATTACCATTCTCTTTCACCTTTTTTCTGCATTGTTTGTCACCTTTTTGAAGAGGACATGCTTTGTAAAAAAAGGAATTGTCCATGCTGTCTATTCGTGATTTCTGCAGTAAACATGGCCCATTCATTTCTCTCAGTGTTCCCCATATTTAGTACCTCCGAAATCTATAGATTACAAAGGTTCAGTTTTTTTGGAGGACCTAAAAATTGGGCATGTGATAGAGGGCATCGGAAGGAAGTAGTCATCAGAATCAACCCGAGCCATGAAGTGTATTTGTTTATGAAATTTTAGGGTTGACGTAAACATTTGGTTCTTGAAATAATGTCAACTGAGCTTCCATTAAAACTGGAGACACGGGCATCTTTCAAGGTGAGGACTGGAAGAGGCGGTATAGAAAACATGTCTTCAAGTTCATTGCTTATATCATCTAAGTGTTGTCCCCACAATGTGACACTTACACTGAAACTCGACATGCCCTTTAATTGTAGTGTTCTTCTCTTTGTTTCAAACTTGTCATAACGACGAATTGTTGAGCATGGTGACATCGTAACAAAAATTCCAATCAAATCAACTGTAGAACCTTCAGCGCTTGCAGGTAATTCCTTTATTTTGGTGAAGTGAAAGTTATGGGAAGGTATTGTATCTTCATTTTCTATGAGTGGAGATATGGTTGAGGAAGGTTGCAAGAAAAAATCTCCAAAGCATTGTTCAAATGGTTATAACATAGCTTTACATCAGAAACGTCCTCACAATCCTCCCATTGGAAATTATATATAGCTTCCCATTCTCAATCTGCTCATAGAATGCTTCCGCGGCATCGTTGAAACAAGTTGATGTGGATTTCCCCTCCTTCCTGATCAACAAAATCAAACCCAAACACGGATCCATTTCCCCTTGCATTGTGATATTGGCGAAGGGTTGTTTTTGCTAGGGCACGGCCCTCTACGGACCACATGTGCATAAATGTATTCAAAAGCACTTATTTTAGTTGGTGTTCTCACAAAATATTTGTTAACCCGGTTTGCACTTGCATATGTTTGCGGCAACTGACTGTGTTTGAGAGTAAATTTGTTGGTAGTCAGATTGGAGCACCGATTACCAAATGTGTTTCAACAACAACATCCATTTCAATGATAAGAATGGTGCTGCAATGGAAAAGAAAAACATGATAGAATTAGAACTAAGCATCGGATGGAAAAAATAAACAGAAATAAATTTTAATTGATATAGCGAGTTTATGTACATTGGTAATTGAGCAAGAGATGAAGCTTATAGTTCACTTTTGATCATTCTAACGAGGGATTTGTGTAAGCACACGATGGAGCCTTCTTGTATTGAATTTTCAGTTACACGACTTGCAAATTTGGAGGGTAGAAGTGTTGTCTGAAAATGTATCCCATCTAAAAGGTCAACATGATGTTGGGCTCCCGTGTTGAGAATGGACCTTTGAGAGCTCAAGTGCAGTATCTGAAATGTGGGGTCAACATTGGAACCACCCTCAATCAATTGAGAAATGCCTTCGTGTGTCAAATTTATTTCCATGGCAACTAAAAGATGCTACAGATTGTGAGAATTCTGTAAATATATGGTGGAAAATGTAAACTTGTAGGGCAGTCAATCATATAAATGAAGGATTTGCCATTAGGAAATCATGCATTTGTAAAGAATGAGAACCTTTAAAGTTGGCTTCCTTATTATTTCATATTTTCTAAAAAGTGTAAACATGAAGTCTAACCCTTTAACAATTCAATATGCAAAAAAGTGATATAATGTACAAAGCTTTGGTTGAAAGCAACTACAATTTGTATGGTTTTTTGTCGGCATTTTAAAACTATATGTATTTGTGTGCAAATATTATGAAGTACACATTAAAAACGCATCATTGGTTTACATAAAGAAGCGAGCAATTGTATAAAGGAAAGATATAATGAATAACACATTAAAAATGCGTTGTTGTTGTTTGTTGAAAAGTTAGATTCTGTGCCCCATATGTTCCACTACAATAATACATGCATTTATTTGAAATGAATTACAGATTATTATAATAAGAAAATAGAATGGAATACAATAAGAGCAATATGTACACTTGAAGTGAGAATATTGTAGGTATTTGTATGGAAACACAATGATAAAGAAATTCGGAAAGCATAGTTGTTGGATAACAAAAAATGAACATGTGTTTGATAAGTTTGATTCTCTATTGGATATATACTGCCACAATACATACATGGAATATTTGGAATGAGTTACAGTTTATTTCACAAATACTTATAAACAAACACTTATAAACTAACCACTATAAGCTATTTTTTAAAATCAAATTTCTTGCTTTTTGCTTGTGCAATTTTCTTTGCACGTTTCTTGTAGTTTTATCCAGTTGCAGATGCCTCGATTGGAATTCCCATTCTCCTCAATTTGTGGGGTGGTTCATATTTCAGTGCATCTTCATTCGAATCATAAATCAAGCAGAAGCCTCGTGAATGATCTGCAATCGTTCGGATTTTGGAGAGAAAAATTGGGGATGTTGGCATCAGGTGGAGGTGATCTCTGATCATTTCAGCTATCACTGTTTTAGGTGGTTTCAGTTGCCTACAATGCAAAACATTAACAACACATTGAATACGCTTAAAATTTTCCTCCCTCTGCAAGTGAGGCGTAGTTAATGTCAATCCCATTGTGGGGGAGGGGAATTGTGTTTCTAGTCTGCATCATATTAAACTGGAGAGGGAAAATAAGTATGTTAGTCCACCAAGATGTTCTTAGGTATGACGGGTAGCTTTAAAAGCCTTATCGCTGATCAGTCTAACGTCCAACTTGGGACGCTTCGAAATGGCCTCATTGGGGAACGAGCCCCTCAGCACATAACGAATCCTGTCATTGACGAAGGCACGTGCCCCCACATGTCACTTCGGAAAAAGGATTGGAGTCTAAATATAAATGTAACAATCAAAAGAATATAACATGAAAGCTCTCTACAATAATTTTTTAAACCATAGCATGCAATAAACAAAACAAATGAATAAATACTTGAATCAATATTGAAACCCACCTCAAGTTTGTTTAGAGACGACGCTCTCTTCTTTACCGCGGGAGAATGAGAATCACAAATAACCTACAAAAAAGTGAAAAAAGAAGTTAATAAAACTAAATATATCTACACTGCCAATGTCATATTCACTACATAAGGCTACCACTCATGATATTAAATCTGCACATGTACAGAAATCTTCATGTATTCATGTTTAGTTCAAATAAACAAATATGCAAAATGCTACCACTCATGATATAAAATTGGTAAATGTATATGCAAACTCAAAATTTCACAAAAAACCGCTCAACCTCAAATTTTCCTGGTAAATGCTTGAAGATAGACCGAATAACAGGTAAATCGCATAAATTTCCTCAAAGAACCACACAAGACTCAGAAAAATAGAAAAATTCCTCTCAACATTGCTCAAATCTTCAAAAAAATGGTCCAACAACTGTATAAAAATCGACAAAAACAGCAGAGAAAAGGACAACATTTAGCGAAATTTCCCGACGAACATAAATTCCAAGAAACAATCCGACAAATGTTTAAAAATCAAAATTAAAAAAAAATAATTGCATAAACTTCAAAGAGTCATACGAAATTCATACTGTTTTTTATATTGAAAAGAAATTGCATAAATTTCACCTAAAGCCATTCCAATTGCTTTATGAAATGCAGATAACAAATGCCAAAAATATCACAAATAGACGTACTTTTTTTAAACAACTCGGATGAAAACATAAATTTTCCAAACATAATCCACCAAATATATAATGATCTATAAAATGCAGAAAGCGGCTTACCAAATTTCACAAAACACAGCTTAAAACATAAATTTCCAAAAACAATCCGCCAAGTGACCAAGCATCCAAAGAATCGATCAAACGTAGGAAAAATTTCGCATATTTCACCCAAAAAAAAAAAGTCGTACAAACGTTAACAAGACCTGAATTTACCAAAAACAATCCGCCAACGCTTAAATGCAGGAAAATGCATGTCGTCTTTCATGAAAAAATGTACAAAATTGTGCAAAAGATTGCTTAGAACACAAATTTTCGAAAATCAATCATATTTATAGATCAACAAAATGCAGACTACAAATGTGAAAAAAATTATTCAGTATCTTTTCCACTATTTTCTTCAATAAATACATTTTCTTTTGTTGTTTTAAAATCCGTCCGAATTATTTATAGACTGAAAAAATCGGCTAAATACTTACGAGCCACACGAAATTTCCACAAAAACATAAAACAATTCGCCACAACTTTAAAGATCGAAAAATTTGCAGAAAAATTGCATTAATTCCCGAGAAAAAGAGACACAAAACTCCTCTGTTTACTATTGTATTTCCTAAACAATTCCGCCCAAAACAAATCAATTATTTAAACATTGCGAAAAATCACCTAAATTTCCTGAAGAGCCCTAAGAAATTTTCGCTACAATTTGCCAATATTTGCAAGCTCTACAAATTTGCAGTAAATTCGCATGAAATTACCAGGAAATAGAGACTTGGAGTTCCACTATTTTCTCTTGCAATATGTTTCCATAAAGAAAAAAACAAAGAAAACCTTTGATGTTTTTTTTTTCTTTAAACATACCTGGTCGGGTGTTCGAAACCCAAGCAAGCCACAGAAACAGAGTAACATAAAACCACTGAACCCAAAAACGAACAAAATACGATCTGCCAAGGAAAAAGACGTGTTTGCAGTTCTAAATCCCTAGTAACACAGATAACCATAGTTACATACCAGACAAGAATCCTCATCTGCCTATGATTGTATCTGTCACTTTCTCGGATGCCTCTTTTGGGAAAATGGCCATGTCAAACAACAGACAAATTATCGCGAAAACGACCGCGTCAAACAACAAACAAATTATGTAACTATAACACTTCGATCATACTACTTAATTTATATGGCCGAGTCTTCTAAATTAGGGCAGATTGAAAAAACAGCAGTTAAAAATAGGATCTTAAAAATAGAAACGAATCAAAAATTGCATGCACAATAAAAACGACGTGCAAACAGCTGTCAAATTTAATCCCATTTGAAAAACATCTAAAAGACTGTCAAATTAAGCACAGTTGCAGAAACGTCCGGAGGTCCTCTACCATAGGGGGAATGCCTTCGGCGTAATTATTTAAGGAATATAAAACTTATATGTCTTCTAATTTAGGTTCCCTATACCAAAACTCAAAATAAATCTAATTTGTAGTCTTCTCATGAGCCTAAGCTGGGACTGTAATGTAACAGTTGAGTAGAAGGAAATTCTTACACCATAATAACATTCATGAAGACATTTAAATTATTCCAATATATCCTCCTTATCGTGCTTAAGCCTTGGGCATAATAAATTGCTGAAATTTGCATTAAATTTTACTTGCCCATTTCATTGCGTTTTCTCCATAATGCCCAAAGTTTCTGTCATTAACTTCTCTTTTTCCACGTGCCCATTCTTCCTAAAAATTTGAGCGGTACTTTGTTATTATATGGAAGATATTATTACTTTTTTTGGCGAGTTTCATTGGTTAGAAATGGAGTTATATATTTCCCTAGTTCAGGGCAGCGGGCACACATTTAGCTATAAAAACTTTATAATGCATCACCAAGAAATGAAATAAATATTCTTAGATTCCTGATCACTTGGGGAGTCTTTCTATTCTCCCATTCAAGGGATTTGGTGAAAATTAAATCATATGGAGATTCCTCGTTCGTTTCCCAGTCAAACCATTACATACACAGTCTTTCAAAACATACAAAACCCGCCTCATTAGCTAATAGAAACATACATTTCATAATGTAGATAATTAAATACATGCAATGAGGAAAGATTCATATCATTGATGTGCATGAAACTTAGATTAATTACATTAATGATAAAACCACAACACTACAACATACAATTCTTTCACACTCAGTCACTATTATATTCTTCCATGCCAAAAATGCATCTTCTTGTTTTCCTCCTTGTAAATTTCGACCTCATGCTCCTGATTTTAACTTGAATAGGTTGGAATTTAGCAATCTCTTTTTCTTTTTTTTTGCCTAGTTCCCATATTTTGTGAGATATTCTTATACATGCTTGAGAATGGGAACTAATTTCTATCTTTGGCTTCTTACAACAATAACAACCTGATCATAGAATATTTCACTCTCTTACTACATGGATAAGACAACTCATATCCATTCATGACATCTAACGACTCGCCTTTTACTTTTACATCATGGTAAAACCCATTACAACATGAAAATTCAAACTTTGACATTTAGAGGGAAAACTAGACTAACAAATAGTAAGTGTTTGCATGCTAGAATAAAGTTGTTTTCAACATGTTCATAACCTTCATGCCTTATGAAGATGCTTTTGCATCATTGTGCTTCAACATTGGAGATTTAGAGATATTATTAACCCTTGCATGTTTAGGTCCATTGTTGTAATTTTTTCACTAAGATCTTGTGCAGGTTCAATTATCATTAAGAGCTCGCTCTCTTCCTTCTGAGTCCTTCATTTTTCATCTACAGATCCTCGTCTTAGTCCATCCATTTTCATCCAACCCAAGATCAGTCCCAATCATCGTCGACCCTATTTGGTCACCGTCGACCCAAATTCTATTTTTTAAACCCCTTTTTCATTCAAATCCTCGGCCATATCTTCTCTAAGTCCATCATTCTACCTTTATGTCACCTCAAATCTATTTTTCCATCCCCTAGACATTTTTGACCGGATCTATCTTTGTTGCATTTCACATCAGATTTCATAATTTTCTTTCATCGTTTTTGTTAGATCTCTTGTAGGTTCCTACCATTTCATCTCATCTTCATCATCACCTTCACATCTGCATCCAAATCCTTCAGATCTGTATTTTTCATTGTTGTTCTAGTTGATATACTCTACTTACCATCGAATGGACCATGTTATCTCGGGTCGTCGTCAACCTACACAAGCTTGGTTTAAGTTTATTAGATCAGATTTGCATCTTATCACTTTTATTGCATTTCATTTTCCAGTTACATTTCAAATTCTAGTACATCCAATTTATCAATATTTTATCTTATCTTTATTGAAACATGGGTTGACATCCATCCTAGAAATTTTTCTTTTCTCAGGACTCACTTTGTCAAGAAACCCACCCATCCTATCTAATAATCCATTTTTGTGTTGAGTTCACTTAAATTGTAGGTCATCTATCTCACTACAAGAAGGATCTCTCATTTTGCACCTGTGTCCATCATCATCCCATCTCAAGGTACCTTAAACCCTCACATATTTGGAGCTACTTATTTTCTTTAGTACTAGTTCACTAATCTGAATAGGTACAAGGAAATTATCTCAACAAGTATATTTTCAGGCAACTGAAAGACCCAAAAATTCACACAATTACATTTTAAAGGCATACCAGACCATATAGAAGGGGAAAGATTGGATTATACATCATAACCAGATTGTAGGTCCTACACCAGGAAATTTCTAGGTAACAATATAAAAAGTGAAGCTTCTCCAAGCTCTGCATTCCTAGATCCTACAGTTTGTGCACCCAAATATCTCATGTTCAACTCTATATAGCTAACTGCATCTTCCTCTTATATATTTGAGATTGTATTCATTCATTGTAATAACCAATACAATATTCATATGCTATACAATTAATGTTGGAAGTTAATTAATCATAATAGCTCATAGTTTTCTAACCATAAATTCCTTTTTATTGTTGTGTATTCCATAACAAATTTTATAATCTTATAAAGGGTGTAAACACTTTCTTTTCTATCTACATTTATCATACTAATCAAACTTTTTACAACAATATGAACGGTCATGTGTGGTTGCATTATTGTGGGTGAAATTTATTAATGATCATTACATCCATTCTCCTTAAAACATTGAATTAAATGATAATTAATATACCTTGTCAATGATACTATGAAGGATGTCCCAACTTTTGAGAGTTATGCAGTGCTATTACTCGAGAAAAACATGTTCCTTCTCTAAAAATCATGCCACTAATTTTTAAAGAAACATGAAAATTATTTTAATTTAAGGATTTTTTATTTACTGGATGAGTACTCGTCCCTCCTTCCTAATCCTCCTCCCTACTGCTCTACATATTCTAATATATATTTTTGATAAAATTTATATTGTAACTCATTATACCCCTTAATATAGAGCAATATATTGGGTCCATTTTGACTATTATTTTAAACCCCAATTAGAATTCACATGATAGGTAATGCTTTGGTTTGTGAATCTTCATGGGTTACTATGTCTGACATGGATAGGACATTTTTCATGGAATATGGAAAAAGGATGGTCTCATACATGAAACTATCCACTATTCTTCCAATGGTCATAATTTCAAAAATGTTTTCTTGTTTAAGTAGGCTTATGCATGATTTTTGGGCTAGATTGGGTGATAAAATAATGAAAAGTCTCATATGAAAACACACTTAGAAGTGTAGATACCAAAATTAAGGACAATCCCTCTCTTGATAATAATTCTTGCACAATTTTTTTAATATGGTGCATTGAATTGACTTTATGAGTAATTATGATTTTCTCCTCTTTTTAACTCTATTTCTTCTATGTCGGTCCCTATATAACTCGTTGGTATTTTTCCTTCTATTTTCATGTAATTTCAATAGATCCATACTATTTTTCTATGTGTAGTGATCTTTCTTCTATATTTCAGATATGTTTAAAAACCAAAAAGGTTATATATCCAAACTAGTCCCAAGGCTACAAACCTGTTCCTATTCACTTTTATTCTTATTTTGAAAAGTAAACAATTTCTTCTTGATTTGTTGGTATTTTTAAATTGTATTTGTATTGGTTACACATCAAAAGATTCGCTATTTGAGATCTATGGATATATGAGAAGAACACTTAAGGGAATTTTAAGGGGCAAAATTACAAGAAAAATAATTATAAATTACACCATACACATCTTCTCTAAAGGAATGATTTTTTAGTGTCAAATTTTGAAATAATATTCTCTCATGGGTGGCACTCTCTGTAGGAAATAATATGCACAAGCCCACCATTTTTCAAATGTTAGCCATGATTCCAATGTTTTTTATCACACAAAATTGAGTCTTTCCCATTTCGATGCGGGGAATTGTGTTTTTCATTTGGAGGTCAACCTCTCCAACATTCACTTTTAGGTGACTAATCTTTTGTATCATTTCCATTGTCTTTCTCAACCGCAACAACCCATAAATTTATCCAATAGTCTCAAACTATTATGCAAGATGGAATCTCTACTTCATGTTATTTCCCTCACAAGGGTATCACTCAATGTTTGAGTAGTGTTATCCTTTGTTTTGTGTTTTTGTTAGTCATAGGGAGGTGTGTGTGTGTGTGTGTGTGTGTGTGTGTGTGTGTGTGTGTGTGTGTGTGTGTGTGTGTGTGTGTGTGTGTGTGTGTGTGTGTGTGTGTGTGTTGGTCCATCTAAAACAATACTTATGTAAGTTGGCAGGGTGATGATTATATGCACACATGGTGTTCCTCATGAGTCTTTGAGCAAAAGTGAAGATTGATTTATGTAAATATTGCTATGGAATTTCACTTTTATTTCTACAATAGCCAATGCATTTTTTATTGGTTATTTTTTAAGATTTAATGTCAATTTGATGTCCCCTACAATATGATGTATGCACCCTATAGTTTATTAATAATATTTAAATTTATCAAATTTTCTACGACCCTTACATGTGTCGAAAGTGTTTCTTAATATACCATATTTTTCCTATTTTGAAGTATTTTCTATTTTCATTACATTTATAATTTTTTGGTTATATTAGTTCAATGCTTATTTTATTGAAAAAATTATAATATAATTGTAGTAATCCCAAAAATCTATAAAGCCATTACAAACGTAAACTTTCTAGGTTGGCATAAATTAATAAAGATTTAATACTCAAAAAACAATGCATTATATTTAACAATTGTTTATATTAATTATTAACATCTAAGTTTGTAATGATAAGATTATGATTGAATTTTAATCTAAATATTAGTGTGCTCATGAGGCCAAATATGACCTTATAAAATGGAAATGTTAAAAGGGAAATAAAGTTTTTAAATTAAATAATCATTTTTATTACTTATTGACTTTAAAGATTGTTTTTGATTGTCAAGTATACATATGTCTAAACAACCTCACAACTAATGTTTATATGTTTACATGTTGATGGATTATTGTTGGGATGACCATCTCCCTAGCTTTGCCTGCTGGAACCCCATTTCTAACACCCTTGTTATTATTACTCCAAATTAAAGGAATTTTTTTAAAACACACCCCTCAATCACATTTATTACCTTCACTGATTTATAACTTGCAGCAAATATAATCCATCATATAATATATTTTATAATCAATCTGATAACAATATATTCATGTGCAACTATTTAGATCTACTTGATCCCCCTCCATTCATTCTAACTGAGTGTGTATACCTTGTATAAAATTGGTTAAAACTTCATAACACATTCTAAGAACTTAAGTGCAATTCCTAGTGTCAACATGAAAATTAGTAAACTTCATTCCATCTGGCATCTGACACATCAAGTTAGGATTATGGTGATAATACAATGTAATCATCTAGTTACACTACTTGGGCCTAAGTTTTCAATTATTGCTTTTGTAAAGTTAGTCCCGTATTAGTACACTAAAAATTAGAACTTGTCTTTGTCACCACACAACCATCTCATAACATTTATCTGCATCTCATTTCATTATTTAAGATTTAAGATTCAGTTCTAGAGCTTCATGGATCATGACTCGATATTCAGATCGATTGGATCATGTCAGTCCCATCTTAGGATCCCTACGGGAAAGGAACGGATCACATAATGAATTGTGTCATTACATGGTAATTATCCGCCTCATAGCCATCTGAAGTTGGCACTGATAAGATTCAAATGACATGAATTTCATTTCATAATATTTGCACTTTATTTGTAAATTAGTTTTTTGTTTACGATAATTAATTAACTTCAGCTTATGTTAGGTTCTATCATATCAATACATGTCATCCATTCACGTTAACTAATCATGGTATCTTTATTAGATATCATCATCATTTATGATCATATAATATTGTACTATCTCAACATATAGTTTTCATTAAAAAGTAGGTTTATCATTCATGTTTCGCATGAAATAACATAATTAACTACTTTACAAGGATAGTACATATTATCATATGTTTGTTTTCATTAATGAACGAATAATTTTTTTATAACTACAATGATATCATCTTTGTTTTATCATATTGTTTTCACCATCTGAATATGTTGTTTACAAACATAATTATTAATCATAATGACATCATAAAAGTAGATGTAATAACTCATTATAACTTCATTAATTTCAAACATACTCTAATGTAAAACAACAATTCAAATCTTTCATTTCTTCAAAATGATAATAATAATTCAAAACAACATATATTCAATTAATAATTAATGTCAATTGTACATAATTATGAAATGATTATCATTGGATAATCATAAAGTACAATAGGCCAAATTGTCATCAAACAACTCACAAATTAATATTTTCATGTTTTAATTAAAATAGATTTACAGTCATTACAAATATCTAAAATAGA
The DNA here is from genome assembly GCA_019776745.2 of Taxus chinensis. Lineage (NCBI taxonomy): Eukaryota > Viridiplantae > Streptophyta > Pinopsida > Cupressales > Taxaceae > Taxus > Taxus chinensis. The sequence continues at coordinate 69,270,795 of CM034149.1, forward strand.
TTAATAATAATCATCTCATGAAGAATCATGTGTTATCCAATCCAACATATCACTTCGTAATAATTACTCTGTCTTACGTGTTGTAGGAGAGATATAATTGTATATATGGTCAGTTCGATAAACTGACATGAATTATCCACTCACTTTCATGTTGCTATATTATGAACTAAATGAATATAACAAGGTTAACTTAATGGTAACCTTAAATGAATCTAACTATGTCATTATTTCCTAATGAAAATTGGAAGGTTTTTACTCAATCAAACAACACTCATATTAAATAAACATTCATGAAAATGTTTAAACAAGTTTAAAGGTATCTTGGAATCAATTTGATCAACCTATCAAATCATCAAACTCACCTGTTAAAGACAAATAAACTTGGTTTGACTTTTCATAAATTCGTTCTTTGTTTATGGTCTCATAATATCTTATTTTTATCTTTCAAAGAATAATTGAAAGAAGGAAAACAGAACTTATTTTCTTTACAAGTAATAATTGAAAGGAAAAGGGTTGGGGGCACTTCATCTATAGATGTGAATGTGATCCTACAGGGCATAGGAGGTTGCAGTCAGGGGAAACAGGGGTGTGAGACAAATGGGTTGGGGATTAGAGGATCTTCCAACTCCTTTATTTCCATGGTCTCCAAATAGATAAAGGATAGCATCATAAACATAGACAATCTTTTAAAACTCTCGCATAAGACTTTGGTGCTGAAGATAGAAGCGGATATACTACAAAAGGTTCTCAAGGAGGAAGAGAACCTCTCCCATCTTGTCCTCTTCCGTAGGTTTCAAAATTTCTATCCTAAGCTATCTTAGCTCCGCGAATGGATTTCTCTAAGATGGAGGGAAAATATTAAGCATAAGATTGAGCTTTATCCATGTTTTAAAGCTTATTTCATTATTGTCTTTGAAACCCCTAAAGAAATGGATTTAATTTTTTACCAGTATAGGGTTTGGGGTGAACATGGGCTCATGTTCAAGCCCTGGTATCCATATTTTTATCCTCTAAAAGACTCCTTTGATATCTACCCTGTTTGGGTTCATTTTCCAGGACTCTCATTACAACTGTGGAATAACTCATACCTTGTTTCTATATGTGATACTTTCAGATGTTAAAACATCTGAGAAGATTCATACAACTTATGCTAGAATATTAGTAGATCTTGACACCTCTCAAGACCTTTGAGAAGAAATTAGCATGAAAATTGGTGACAGACATTGGTTGCATAGGATACACTATGAGGGTTTAGCCTTCATATGTCAGTGGTGCTTTCAAATGGGGAATCTTTTTTATGACTACGAGCACTCCATACACAAGCAAAACTAACAACCGGTGTGGTAGAAGGACTCTCTTCCTAAACATCTCAGGATTAATCCTCGTTCAAATCAGGTTAAGGAGAGCCCATCAAGTAAAGACAATCCCCCTACCAATGAAGAATTCTCGAGCTATCCAGAGAAGAAACTATAAAACCAACTTTATAATCTTCTTGACTCTTCTGGGATAGTCCCCTTTAGGTTTCCACTAACTAAGAGGTCATTACTGAATCCATGATGGATTATGTCGCATCTTTGATCCATAGGGATCCAAAAGGACTCTACTCCATCAAATTAGTTAGCACGAAGAAGGAAAATAAATATACAGAGGTTTTGTCTTTATAGTAACAATATCGTTTCTCTGTGCAAAGCGATAGTTAGAAAACTACTGACCAACCAAGGCAACAGTCCTAGGACCGCCAGTCTGCATTGGGTGGTGGTCCTGGCTCTTTCGGACAGAAAATAAAATATGAAATGAACAACCTTAGAATTTTAAAGGTTGTTTGTGTCTCTTCTCCTCTATGACCTTTCCCATTCTCCAGTGCACAGGAGGACATGAGAAAGGTTATAAATATATGTTTATAGAAGAGAATAAGATCATGGAAGCATGAAAGCAAGTGAGCAAGAAGTTCTTAGTGTTGGAATTTTGTTTTGTAGAAGAAAGGAGTGTTGAGACAGAGCAAGCAAGTAATTGGGAGGAAGTGTGAGATATTATCTACTTCTCTTTCATACTTATTTTTTGAATTGGCCAATAAAAGTGGGAAGAAAGAGCAATTTCCCTTCCCGACTGGATTTTCCTCCTTTGGAGGTTTCCAAGATAAAACTTGTTAGTGTTTATGAGTTTATATTCTTTCCTTTTTGTAATTGTGGATTCTAAGCATAAGAAAAATTCATTCACTAGCTATCTCTGTCATTTTCTCATAGAAATTAGAACAACAACGTTAATTTTTGATTTTGTGAATAATTCCAAAGTTGAAGAGTTTACAAATCATTTTGGTATTAGAGCGAATAAGTATCCAGAACTGTGGTATTCATTCTTGGATTTTTATGATGGTGACGACATCTAAAGGTGAAGAGGCTTTACCTTGCAATCCAGAAATTTCTACAAAGAAGTGGAAATAGAGAATTCAGGGACAAATGGAGGAAGAGAACTTTGTCCGTAGAATCGAGATGTTGGAGACCATGATGGCTAGGATGTTTAGAAGGCAAGAAGAGCTAGCCGATTTTCAAAAGATAGCTTCTATCAAGCAAGACTCCATGGACTCAGTGGTTTGGGGATTAGCTGAAAAGTTTGGCATAGGAAGTAGCCACTATGAGGAAAGTTATGGGGAAGAGCATGAAGAAGTGACTTCAAACGCAAGAGAAAGGTAAAATCTGATCATACTTCTTTTAAATTTGAGACAAAATTTGATATTAAAATATTTGAAGGAAAAGTAGATGCAGAGTTTCTTGATAAATGGTTAAAACAGTTAGAAGTCTATAATGTCACTGAGGCACAGAGGATCACCTTTGCACGTCTCAAAATTGAGGGACATGCTCTAGTTTTGTGGGAAACTCATCTAACCACTTGTGAAAAGAAGAAGTGTCCTATTGTGAAATCTTGGCAAGAATTTAAAGAATTACATAGAGCTAACTTCTATCCTATTGGCCACAAGGCTGAACAAATGATTAAATGGTAGTATTTTAGACAAGGTAGTGGTCAAAGTGTGCAGGACTATACTACGAAGTTTCAAAGGCATGCCATGTTGCTAAACATGGACTTGGAGGATGAGGATATTTTGACTAAGTACTTTGGGAGGACTTCACACTCACCTTCGAAGAAAATTCATCTCCACAAAGCCCAAAGATCTCAATGAGGCATGTGTGCAGGCATACTACATAGATGATGAAAAGAAGCAAGGAGAAGCAGAGCCAAGGGAAAATTTAGTTGAAAAATAAGAAAAAAAAAGAGTATGGGCAAACAAGTAACAAGGGTAAGTGGAAAGGGAAAGGTAAACAAGCCGCCACTACTTTAAATACTTGTAAAGATTCCAAGAATTTTTGCAAGAACTGTGATATCAATGATCATAGTGACACTACATCCGGAGTTACATCTAAAGAACCGAACCAAGGACTCAAAGAAGTCCATGACAACTATAAAAATAGAAGGGGAGGTGGAAATTAAAGATGACTCTGATGTAGACAAAAGTCTTGGATGTACGGCCACCAACATGGATAGCCAGGAAGAGGAGATGAGTAGACTATTCTAGATCAAGAGAAATAAGGTAAATGATTTGATTGCTACTGGTTCTCAGTCTAACTTGATTTCTAAAGCAGTTGTAAAGAAGCTTGGTCTTGAGACTTACGATCATCCACACCCTTATCCTTTGGGTTGGGTGAAGAAGGGTGTTGAAATTCAGGTAACAAGAAGATGTAAGGTCAAGTTTGGGATAAATTCCCAGTATATTGATAGTTTGGAAGCTAATGTTATTCCATTTGATGCTTTTGATGTTGTATTCAAGAGTCCTTAATTGTATATCAAGGATGCTATATTTATGAGAAGGGAAAAATGGTATAGATGGGTCAAGGATGGGATCAACTACAACATCTGGGCACACCAACATAAGACACGGGTTACTATGGTGAGTGCTAACCAAGAAAAATGACTTATTCATGCAAATCATAATCAGTTTTTTACTCTTGTTAAAAGATAAACAAGATGGGGTAGAAGTTTCAGAGATTTCTAACTAGGGAAAACATGATTTTGATAGTATTATTCAATTTTTTTTAGGAAGTATTTCTGGCTCCCAGTGGGTTAACACCAAAACGGGAAGTAGAGCATGAGATTTAGATATTGCCAGAGTCCCCTATACCAAACATCGGGTTGTATAGGAAATCCTTTCTTGAGAGTACTGAAGTAAGAAATAACTCCATGAACTACTAGACTAGGGGGTGATACATTCGAGCACCTCACCATGTGGTTCACCTATTTTGATGGTGCCAAAGAAGGATGGTTCTTGGAGAATGTGCATCGACTACCGTGCTTTGAAAAAGATTACCATAAAGAATAGATATCCACTTCCCCACATAGATGATCTCTTGGACCAGATTCAGCATGCCAAATTCTTCACGAAGTTGGATCTCAAGTCCGGTTATCACCAAGTTAGAATGGAGGAGGATATCTGGAAGACTTACTTCAAGACTAAATAGGGTTTTTTATAAAGGTTAGTACTTCCTTTTGGGTTATGTAATGCACCCGCTACATTTATGAGATTGATGAATGATGTATTATGGGATTTCATATATTCATGTGTCATTGTATATCTAGATGATATATTGATTTTTAGTGCCACATGGGAAGAACATCTAACTCATTTACAAAAAGTCTTGCAAGTTCTCAAGGAGAAACATCTACTTTGTAATATGAAGAAATGTGAATTTTCCAAAGAGTCACTTGTCTATCTTGGGCACATGGTTAGAGGAGGAAAGCTACGAGTGGATCCAAAGAAGATGGAATCAATCACTAATTGGCCAACACCAACAAGAGCCATAGAGACTAGTAGTTTTGTGGGAGCAGTATAGTATATGTGGAAATTTGTTCCAGGCTTCTCCACAATTGTAGCACCTCTACACACAGTGGCCGCAAAGAGTAAGGGTCTTGACTAGGGTAAGGAATAAGAAAAATCCTTTAATTTATTTGAATACAATATTAGTCATGCTCCAATACTTGCTCTTCCTAATTTGTAGCATCCTTTTGAAGTAGAGATAGATGCCAGTGATTATGCCATGGGCATAGTGTTGCTACAAGGAGGTAAGCCCATATAATATCATTCTGGAACTTTAACTTTAGCAATTAAAGGATATTCAGTATATGATAAGGAAATGCATGCGCTAGTTCAGGAAATTAAAAAATGGAAGCATTATTTTTCAGGTAAAGAGACTATTGTGCACACTGACCACAAACCTCTCCATTATTTGCAAGCACGGTCTAAATTATAGCAGGCAGGGCACTACAAATGGATGGGGTTCATTTAGCAGTTCCATCTGGTGATCAAATGCAATAAGGGTAGTACAAATGTGGTGGTAGACATGTTGTCTAGGCCACACACATAGAAATTTTTTTCATGTTTGGCCATTATCTCTCAAATCGATCTCTTCATGAAGGAAGCTTATGGAGAGTCATATGCCTAAGACAAAGACTTTCGGGTGACATTTCAGAAATTGCAGTCCCAAGGGACTGAAAGAACAAGGATTAAAGATTTTTATCGCAAGGATGGGTTGCTCTGCCGATGGGGGAAGCTTTGTGTGCCTAAAGAAGAAAGACTTTTATTGATGAGGGAAGCACATACCTCAAAAGTAGCGAGACATTTCAGTGTTGGTAAGACCCTAGCCCACTTGCAAAGGTACGTGTATTGGCCCAATATGCAAGAAGAAGTATCAAAATATATACGTGGATGTACAATTTTTTGGACCAGCAAACCTAAGACTAGGAAGGAGGGTTTGTATATGCCTTTGTCAGTACCTACTCATATGTGGGAGGACATTTCTAAGGATTTTTGTAGGAGGATTACCTATGTCTAAACATGGCCATGACTATCTCTATGTTTTTGTTGATAGATTCAGTAAAATGTGTATTCTTATGGCATGTAAAAAGATAGTAAAAGCACATGAGGTAGCAGATCTTTTCTTTGCTAATGTATGTGTGCATTTTGGTTTTCCAAAGTCTATTGTTTTTGACAGAGATTCCAAGATTCTTGGGGAAGTTTTGGACTAATTTGTTGGACAAGATGGATACTAGGTTACAGAGGAGCAAAAATTTCCATCCACAGACAGATGGGTAGACAAAGGTGGTGAACAAGAATTTGGTACAGTTGATCAGAGGGTATAACAAAAAATACCTAAGGACTTGGGATGAGTCCTTATCCTACATTTAACATTCCTATAGCCGGGAAGTACACGCATCCACTATGAAGTCATCATTTGAAGCATTCTTGGGATATCTACCTACAAATCCGCTAGACATAGAAGTTGGGCAATAGGATGAGGAGGATACACGAGACATAGAGGTGACTAGAGAAAACAAATTCATTGAGAGGATCCAGAAAATCCATCTCAAAGTCAAAGAATAGCTAGAGAAATCTCAAGCCAAGTATAAATCTAGGCATGATAAGCATAGGAGGGAACATAAGCTTCATGTTGGAGATAGAGTTTGGCTTTACTTGAGGAAGGAGAGACTACAAGGTCAAGCATGGAAGCTCAAGCCACTACGATATGGGACCTTCACCATATTAAAGCAGTTTGGAGAAAATGCCTTTCGGCTTAATTTACTGTCATTTATGAGGATGTACTATGTAGTAAATTGTGAGAACTTGCACCTATATGAACCATGCATGCTAGATGAAGATGAAGGACTACAGTTGCTACCTTCCATTGAGGATTGCATCTTGGACTCATGACGCAAATTGGAGGAGGATGTAGTGCTACAGTAGAAGATCAGAGAGACTAGGAGAGGTCCGCATGAGTCTTGCCAGATTGGACTGAAATGAAAGACGCCAAGGCGGACCCGGTGGTACTCAAAGGAGAAAGTGAGGGAATTATTTCCCCATCTACTCCCCCACTCAGATTTTGTGGGACCAAAAGCCTCCTAAGTAGGGGAGGTGTGATCCATAGGGATCCAAAAGGAATCTAATTCATCAGATCAGTTAGCACGAAGAAGGAAAATAAATATATGGAGGTTCTGTCTTTATAGTAACATTTTCAGATTTTCTGGGCTGCACCGACCCATCGTCATATTTTCGTCATGCCTTTCCTACATGATGGGAGAAAGTGAGGTTATCCTTGCAAGAGACACTTGCTACACAGTTTTGGCGATTGTCATTACCAACGTCAGTGAGTGCCTGTGCGAGATCTTAGCCAACAATGATTTCCTCGGATTTCCCATTAATCAAACCCTCATCTTCTCACTTCCTGCTACTTGCAATCTCCTCTTTCCCCATCAAATTGAACAGTGCAGAAGTACTATAAAGCTCTTTTATGCATTCTTTTCTTTTAAGGGTTTCAAGGTTCGAGCCCTCAACCTTAGGAAAGAATGTAAACATAGAAATGTTTCAAGTACTTTTCTTGGCGTATAATCTTAGGTTTTGATCTGGTGTAGGTGGTTTTCCGCCTCCAAATGCCAGTGCTATTGATTCTCCTATTATAGTCAAATATTTATTTCGTTTTACATTTTTAGCTTCTTTGTTTTTAGTCGAATCTTTTGAATTTATTTATTTTTTGGCAAGCATCTTTACTTCATTTTACATCCTGAAATATTTATTTTTGGTGAAGTCCTAAAAAAATCTTGAACAATTAGCTGAACATTTCCTAAGCATCACATGGGAGATGTTTCAAGAAAAATATCCAAGCCTTCAACTGAAAATAAACCTCCAAGCACAACAACCTTGGTATCCCAGTAGCCTGTGGGAGGTTTTAGATTCGAGTATCACTCTGTTAAAATTTAATTGTGTATGAGAGTTGGACTAAGATTATTAAATAAAAACACAAAACAATGTTGTGAAGACAAAAAATACCCATTGGAAGATCATTTTATCTATATCGTTTCTGCATCAAAGAGGAAGGGGAGACTATTATCTGCCCATTTGTATCGGAAAAATCCTTTACTAAATCATGCATTCTTATCTTGAAGCTCCCCTTTCGTCTTCTCCAACCCATAATATTGAAGGGCTCAATATTTCCTTGATAAGAATTTTATCATCTATAAAATGGAAAATGAAACCCCTTTAGAAAATGCTTGGGCTAGGGGATCTTGTCTTAAAGGTGGGCTTTAAAAAAATTGCTTTTACATTTACATGGTTCTGCCAAATTAATTTAATATTAATACAGTAGGCCAGAATTTTACCATAGTGTTGCCGCCCTAAAATTCACCTCTTGTGAAATACGAATTTGCAGGTCCCAAGTGTTGGTACTCAGATTTTAATCCCGCCAGTTCCATTTAAAATTACTCAGTCTGTGCATTTTGGAACATTTCTCTATCTCCTTTCATGGATGCGTGGAATTTATCAATATTTTTATATGGTTGTTGACCACGTCGAGCCTTGTATTCCTTGCATTTACCTTTCAACAGGAAAAATATTTGATTCAAGCGCGAATGGTGGTGTTTTCCCCCTTCTCTGCATTTTTCTACAGTCGTCTTCCTGTCAAATTCTTTTCTAGCGTCTACAGATACGTGGTCACCTCTGATTGGATTTGGTGTGGTGGTTCTTTTTGTGAACTTGTGACTTTTGTTACATTTGCAAAAAGGTTGAATTACCCCCGTGTCTCCGCTGGATCCTGATTGGCTTTTCGAAATTGTGAAGTGGCAGAGAAAAATTCATACTTTGGCCCCATAAAGGGACACGTGGCTGTTTTCAAAAGCCAAAGTGGGGAGATGGGTCATCGAAGCACTTTTGGAAATTTGGTTTTATTTCCCAAAGGGATTAAAGTTGTAGAATGAGTCGTGACTCCACCAGGACGGGAAAAAGTCAAATATCGAGCCCACATCAAAATTCAAAGTAGGGAGGTAGATCGTCGGGTCACTTTTGGAATTTTGGTTTTGTTGCGGAAAGGCATAAAATTTATAAAGTGACCCACGGCCACGCCAAATCCTAGGGGAAGCCACGTGGAGAGCTCGTATCAAAATAAGATGGGCAGGCTGAAATTTTCCAAAGTGCCATTTCTCTAAAAGGCACAAAATATTAAAGTTTTCCCCAGACCTACTTTAGCTAAATCTCTCCCACGTGGACGACTCAAATTCAAAGTTTGCAAAAGCAAGATGAACGGATGTGATATGATGCATCTGGTTTTTCCATCAGGCATGGAAACGGTTGAGGCATTAGAGAAGTGTTATCCCAATTTTACCCCTAGGGAAAAATTGGTCGAACACGATCTTGCAAAGGAAGAACGGAAGGGTCGGCCCAGTTGCGTGGACTCGTAGTCAACCCCAAGAAATGAGTTTGGAAGCAAGTAGAGCTCAGCAGGAGAAAAATGAAGAAAGGAAATGTTCAATCGAGGCCTGAATCGGCTAAGTATAGAAGGACCGTGGAAGGTGCCACGTGTCTCTTCGGTGCAATTTTGGTATGGTGCAAAAATGTGGAGACCCCAAATGTGCACAGGCCCTCAGTGTTGTTAGAGTATGAAAAGACAAAGCTAGCCATTGAATTAGCTAAGTATAAAGAGCTGGCGGAAGCCTCCAAGCGTCCCAACGGCGCACCTCCAAAGGTCAAGTTTAAGCAGGATCCTAAGTGAGCGCAAACTCTCCATGTGCTTCATTGACGTAACTTCAAATGCGTGGCCCAAAGAGAGACCCTAAACTAGCGCCAGCCCTCCACGTGTCCTAGGTCCAAAAAGGGGACACTGGCTGTTGAAAGGTCCAAGCTCATGATAGGCCGCACGTCAGCTTGGTGCATCTTCAAGGTTAAACTTTGGAGGCTATCCCCAAACAAGCATGGGCTCGCCGCATGGTCAGAGTCAAGAGGGGACAAAGCTGACTGTTGAAAAGTCTAGAGTCTGCGGAAGTCTCCACGTGCCTAATCAGTGCTCTTTCAAAAGGAAAGTTTTGGGGGAAGTTCCAAATGTGTGCCAATCTTCCACATGTCTCGAGTCAAGAAAAACGTCTCCACCAACAGGAGGGACTTAGGCAGAATACAAAGGAAATAGAGCATGCCCGCGGATGATGCCACGTGTCAATTCAGCGCAACTTCAGGAGTAAATAGAGGGGGTGAAATCTTAATACGCACGAGGTTGCCACGTGGCCCCTATATGGAAAGACCCTTTTGTATATTGCGAGTTCACGTTAAACACCCAACCCTGCACCTTCATACATACATGTCTTTCAACTAGGCACTCGTAATTGAGTGGGAGAGGATTTTTTAGAGACCTCCTGATGCCTGCTACTCACCTACTACCATTAATTATCTAGTCCACCATTTTTTAGGCTATTAAGTCTCTCACCTATCGCCATGATGAAGAATGGGCTTCCTTTCTTGCCTAACAAGGAACAGTATGTGGAGGCATGGGTTTTGTCATGGAACCCATCATTTTTTACAGAAAAATTCAATGCATTTCTTGGGTGCTTGGAGCAATAATTCAGATTTATTCTATCTCCTTCTCTAATTCTTCCTATATATTGTAAGGAGGGGCATTTTTTCTAGGGTATTGGATCCTGGTACTATGTAGATGTAATAGATTCGAAAGTAATCAATAATGAAATTTTTTCCCTTTTGTCCTCTGTTATTCCTTCTTTCGTTGTTCGAATTTGTGAATCATCCATCTTTGCATGATAAGAAACTTTGTGTTCTTGTTAATATGATTTCGGTAACCTTGTTTCTGTGAAATTATATTTGTTGTAAACACAAATGATTCCATTATGCATCTCCTTTGCTCAATACGCATAAGGTTATACTCTACTATCTATATTACCTGAAAGTATTGTTATGTTCTTCCTCCCTCATCTCCTTAGTTCTTCTATTCTTTTGTATTGATAATATATTGGGCATAAAACACTTCAAAATATCAGGAATCCCCACTTTGAAATTTGTACATTTGTATATAACTTTTTCTTCTTGCTTTCAATAAGGGAACCTCTCCCATAAAGAGGAGGTACTTGTTGTCCCCTGAATGTGGTTTTTTAAAGTACAATTTTAAAATCCAACACGTAGGAAGTAGTGTTTGGATTTGAACATTGAAATCAACATCTACCATTTCAAATTCAATAAGGCATTTTTGGTGCACAATTTCAAGGCAATCCAGACCGTTGTAATCGATGGAGATAATTGGCAAAATGTATTCTTAAATTTGTATTCGGCTACTTCTACTTAAATTAGTAACTAATTCTGTAAAATTCACCATAGTGGATCAAATTCCCAGTTTGATATAAATGTATTGATGCAGCGAGATATAGTAGACGTGTTTTAAAATAAGGTCTTACCTAAAGCATGTTGGAGAAGAATAACAAACATCATTAACACTCTTTTCAAGCACTGCACCAAGCTTCCTTTCACAAACAACATTTTTCTTGGTATTGAAATTGGATTTGATTTCTTGAACCATCTTATTAACTGATTGCATGTGGAAAATTTCCAAAATGTAGTCCAAGGCCTTCCTATAATGGTCTATTAAAATACATAAATAATGAGGTTCCCTTCAGTACAAAGAAATCACACTGCCAAGCAATGAGCTTAGTTCCCTAGGGGAGATACTAAGTGAAAGTTATGAATCTTCTTCAAGTTCTAACCCCCAAACAAATTTCTAGCCACTCGATAAGGTATTAAGAAAGTTTAAAATCTCATGTAGAAGACATGTTAGGAACTTCACATTCTTACATGTTTACTAGATATTAGTCGAGCAGAAATTTGAACCTGATTTCACCTTGAACTCTTAATTCTCTAATCTAAAAGAAATATTTCAGGTTGTATATTCTTATAATAGGTTCACTAGGCCCATTTATGGAAATTTTTACATGGCAGACAATATTTAGACTTTGTTCAAAATAAAGTACAAATGCTCAGTCATTTCTATTCTTCTTAAAGGGTAGTCCCTAACATCACAAATTGATGTCTAAATGTGAAAAAGGGTTTTTCATCCCTTCCCTTGTGGTGTGCATCGTTTTTCAGAATTGCGTGTGAAAAGGAGAAAAAAAAGATATTGATATTGATATTGGTAGTGGGTATTGTACGCCTTATAACAATGCTTGTGAGAGGATGCTTCACTTGTGAAAAAGGAAAGGCCAACTAGTTCCATTCGTAACATTGTGTAATAACTTGTGGCTTATTTACATTTGGTATCTAAACAACATAAAAAAACAATCACGTGGTCCCCGTGTAAACCTCTTGGTAGGGTCACCTATACAATGAATGTATGATTTACTATTATCTTTGATGATCAATTACAAATCATTAGCATTCACACGCACGTGCACACGCATGCGTGTGTGTACGCACAAAGATATATACTACTTTAGACATATTTTCGTTAAGGAAAGTCAAATTGTCGTTGAATCCTTGAAAGAGATATTTTTTACACCTCAAAATGCTAAGAGTGCCCATTCCTTAAAAGAGAGATGTTTTACGCCTCAAAAATGCTAAGAATGCCCTTTCCCATCTACACATAGCAGATCTAGGCACCATACCTAGATAGAATGGGACCCTCACCAAGATGAACCCTTTACCCTGAATGACCACGGGGGCTACAGATGTTGGATCTATGTTAAATGCTTTCTTATTCCATGAAACAATATCAATGTGTCTTTCAAGTATAATGCAGTCATCCTAGTCAATATACAAGTTTTAAATTTACCATACACCCAAAACCCCTCCCACCATTGACCCTCCTAAGGCTAAATACTTCACCAAGTCTTGTTGCTATTAGACAAAGGTGCAGTTGCAAACAAGAAAAAGGCAATAACCAACACAACAAGAAACATGGACTAGAGGGTCATTTCCTTGCATGCTATCTCCTGAGATTATCATGTTCAGGTGTTCCAAAATTGATGTTATGAGTATTCCACACACAACAGGTATTTATATGTTAAGAATGTTCATTAAGACATTTGTTCCCCATTTTCATATTTTTCGGAAAAACTTTACTGGCTAGGTGATGAGGACTTGTATAATCAAATTTTCTACACAGTTCTCACCACAAAGGACCTAGGGAGCTCTATGGATGATGGTCTCATTTGTGGAGAATAGCTTAAGGAAACCTAAATAAAAGAATACTCATTGTGTGTATTAAAGAGGTGTTTGATATATCCTAACATATTATATAATTAATACAAAAAAAATCAAAAAATTTGTTTGACCATCGTATTGGGTTTGTACCACACCACATGATGCATACCATCAATTTTATGTCCCAAATGTATATCTCTCACTGTAAAGAACCTTGAACAACGTGATCAAGTTAGGATGTCTACAACAAACCATGATTCAAGAAAATAAAATAAAATGAAACCATATGTAATCAAAATTGTATAAATCATTGACAAGAAACTCTAGATACACAACAACATTTTCCCTGCTTTGGATCATGCATAGCAATTTTCATAGTATAAACATAACCAAACTCAAATAAAATATGCATTCTTGTTGCTTCTTACAATATCCATTCTCTATTAACAACAAACCCCCCACCACTCACATCCCTGACAATGACGCCATCAGTGTAGACTTTGAATTATAAATTTTTGTGTATATAGAGACATACCCATACGGCGGTGCATCATAACTCCAAAATTGAAGGATGCATGATCAAATCTACAGTCATCTTCAATTCCACCGCAAGTTTTTCCATTAATTTTGTTTATTATTTCACTTAATAAACTGCAGCATCTTTCAATCTTAATCAATACCTATTTTTTTAGGATGTAGCTGAGTTCTTCTTCAGTTATCTCCTTCTTTATTGTAGCTGCTCCTTCTTTTATATGTAATCCTCTCCTTCAGATTTTAACGTACAAAAAAAGCAGAAGATGCCATTTTTGAATAAAACAAATATTTTTGTTCTCTCTCTTAGTTTTGTTGTTCACTCACTTTGTGTGCAAATGTATTATTATTATTATTTTATTTGCACAATATAGTGTAAGTGTTGTTTTTTATTTATAATCTTCAATTCATATCAGAGCAATTGGTTCAGGAACATCCAACCACTATTTACTGTGATAACTGTTAGCATAGTCTACGTACTTGTTTTTTTATTAATAGTCTAGTTGTTCTATCTATTCCATTATTCTCTCCCTCTATTTTGTAACTTCTCCATCCATTTAGGGGAGTCTTGTTCAATCTCGTACCTATAAATAATGTACATGGGCTCTTTGTTCAATAAAATAATATGAGATAATATATCTCTATTCTTTCTCCTCCATTTCTGCCTCATAGTTTGGTATCAGAGTTGTCGTAAACTCTGACCTGTGCGTTTGAAGGAGAAGTCCATTCTTAGCTTGGATAAAAGAAAGAGTTGGACAAGCTGCGTATGGTCGACCAAGGAAGAGTTGCACATGGGAATATACCAGTACATGTAAAGGACTACGACCTACATTTTCTCCTGGCTGCGTATACCAACAAACCATCCTACTTTCTCCTTACTCATGGAGCTGAAACGTCTAACACTAGAAGATCTTCGATTTGAATTGGCAAAGAGTACATGGAGTCTATGATTTTCTGTGCTGCACGGAGGTGTATGGGCTGAGTCATGTTTTGTGATGGATCAAGATGCATAGAATCTATCCAGTCGTTCTCTCGACCGATCTAGTTTGTCGTGAATTGACGTCTCCATTTTTTGAGTGTGGAATTGTTTATCAAGGTTCAACATGGAAGTTTCTAATTGCTACGTGGTCCCCAGGACATTGGCGCAAGCAGTCTAGATTTGTCTCATCAACAAGTTTTCTATTTCATGGTGGAGATATCGAGCAACCAAATTGACTGCCAGTGATCAAATACAACGGATTTTTCTTGTTCAACGTCTAGCCAAAGTTGGAGCAATAATATATATATTAATATATATATATATTTCTTAATCTGTCTACTGCATGGAAGTTTTTTTTTAATTTTCCAGATACAACACCGACTGTGACAACGAAGAAGAACGCCCTACAAAGTGTCGCCATCTCACAGCACGCAAATATCGCAAGCATCTACAAGCCAATAATTCTCGTGAGTGAGTCAAAATTGTAATAGCTCTTTAAATAAATAAATAATTTTTTTTATTACGATGTCTGCTCAGAACTTACTTCTGTCCAATGCTCAGTTGCTCAAAGGGTCCAATTTTGTGGCCTGGAAGACAAAAATGAAGACAATTCTTCAGTTTGAAGGATTATGGGGAATTGTCACAAGGTCTGTGTCTACTTCCATAGCCCTCGATGAACTAATAAAATATGAAATGGCTAGTGCTAAAGCCTTGATGTTGATAATGCTCAGTATCAGTGAGGATGTGCAACTGCATGTTAGGAATGCAGAGAAACCCAAGGAGGCCCGGGACAATTTGGCAACCATGTATGAAGCCAAAAATCAAACGAAGATACTTCATCTTCAGTCAAATCTATTCACCCTCTCTATGGGGTCAGACAAGAAAGTGGAGGAATTCTTACGTCGTGTGGTTGAGCTGAGATCGGAGTTATTAGCACTCGGTGAGACGGTGGATGATAAACTTCTCGTCCCAATCACCTTGAGAGCACTCCCTTCTCAATTCTGAGTGTTCGTTACGAAACTGAATGTGTCTAAACAAACAGTGACATTTGAAGAGCTTGTGAATTTTCCACAGCAGGAAGAGGCCATCACTTCATCGCATGAGGATTCTTAGGAAAAGGCCTTGTTCTGAAAGCCTTATCATGGCTAGAAGAATAAGAAAGGTCCCCCAGAGAAGCCAAATCCAGCGCAACCCAAACAACAACAGAAATATCAAAATTCAAAGAGATGGTGTCACATTTACAGAACCAATACTCACGACACTGATCACTGCTAGCACAATAGCTTGAAATAGGGGTCTTCAAGCCATACAAGCACATCAAAGTGTGAAGATTTTCAAAAGTCCAAATGACGTCCCCGCTGGAGAAAGCACAAGGGACATCTCACAGCCCAATAAGAAGATGATGGATCTGATGATGAGGCATCAGAAGGAGCCCATTGTACTAAAAATCTTGTACTCGTCTCTCAAACTTCTCAGTCGACGAAGAAAGTCTAGTTGATAGACTCTAGTGCAAGCAAGCATATGTCAGGTGATAAGAAGTTGTTTGATTCACTACATGAAGAACCAACTGGAGATCGAGTTTAGATAGTGGATGACAAAGAGTACATTGCAGAAGGAATAGGGAATGTCACCATTCCTCTGGGACCACGAAAATGTACACTTACAAAGGTACTATATGTTCCTGGCTTGACTAGTAACCTCTTTTCAATTACTCAACTCTTGAATCATCACCTTAGGGTAGAATTTCTTGTTCAAAATGGCATTAAATCATGCTTAATCTCCCGACAAGGTACAGTTATTGCTAAAGCTTTTGTAAAAGATAAGTTATTTGCTTTAGATACTGCTTCATCTTCTGAAGTAGCTTTATCTGCTTCAACAATAGAATCAACTACCTTATGGAATTTTAGATATGGACACTTGTCGGTCAGTTCATTACACCAGATGAGTTCAAAAGCAATGGTCCGTGGACTACCCAAATTGTCCAGTTCCTTTCCTATTTTCCCTGGCTATCTTGCAGGAAAGCAACACAGAGATCCATTTCAAGCGAGCACCTTCCATGCCAAGAAGTGTCTGGAGGTAGTTCATACCGATTAGAACGGCCCATTGCCTGCTTTGTTTTTTAGGATACAAGTACTTTCAACTGTTCGTGGATGACCACTCTTGTAAGATGTGGGTATATATCCTAAAGAAGAAGAGTGAGGCTCTTCAACACTTTCAGAACTTCTATCATTGTGTTGTCAAAGAGTACAGACAACCACTTCTTCTACTCTTCTCAGATCGAGAGGGGGAATTCACATCAAAGAGGTTCTTGGCCTTACTGAACCAACACGGCATTAAGTAGCACCTGACTGCTCCCTACATGCCCCAGCAAAATGGAATTGTTGAGCATCGCAATCACACAGTGATGGAGATGGCTCGCTGCATGTTATCAACTGCAAAGCTAGGAGAACGCTATTGGGCTGAAGCAGTACAAATGGCTGTATATCTTCTCAACAGGGCAACGACAAAGATTCTATAGAACAAAATGCCAGAAGAGGTATGGAGTGGTAGAAAGCCATCAATTTATCATTTGCAAGTATTTGGTTGCACAACATACATGCATGTCCCAGCTCAGAAGAGAAAGAAGGTAGAGTCAAAAACACTCCCGTGTATCCTTCTTGGCTATAGTACTACCTTGAAGGCGTATCGTCTCATGGATCCTGAGACAAAGAAAATATACGAGAGTCGAGATGTGGTTTGTGATGAGTCATCCTTTGACTAAATAGTATCAACAGAAGATCCACATCCAACCACATCTCATTAATTAGTCTCTGAATCAGATGATGAGCCAAAGGAGACTACTCAGAGAAAAGAAATGTTGCCAGGATAACTATTTGTTGACCTTAGAGAACTAGAGAATGTGACTCCACATCAATCCACATGGTAATGACACAATTCTTCTCAAAATCAGCCAAGTTCTCATCCGAAGTGGGTACAAAGCACTATCAAGGACTCACATTTGCAACAACTCCCAGATACATCATCCAGAGTCAAAACAAGGAGTCAAACAAGAAATTAGGTAAACTTTGCACTCATGAGTTCACTGATGAATAGCTCTGAGCCAAATAATGTTCATGAAGCACTTAGTCAAACTCAGTGGAAGGAAACCATGGATACAGAATATGACTCGCTCATGAAAAATCAGACATGGGAACTTATTGATCTACCTACAGGAAAGAAACCCATAGACTGTAAATGGGTTTTCAAGACAAAATATAAGGCAGATGGATCCATCAACAAACATAAAGCACGACTAGTAGTAAAAGGATATGCTCAGAAAGAAGGCATCGACTATGAAGAAACATTTACACCCACTGCGAAGATGAAGAGCATCAGAGTAATTTGCACACTTGCAGCACAGAAAGGAGGGAGACTTCAGCAGATAGATGCCAAGAGTGCTTTCCTAAATGGGGATCTGAAAGAAGAAGTATACATGACCCAACCTGAAGGATTTGTTGATGAAAAGTAGCCTAAGAAGGTATGTCATCTCATCAAATCACTATATGGGCTGAAACAAGCTCCAAGGGCATGGGTATATCAAGATCGATGATCACCTTTTGTAGCACAGGTTTCACTCGTAGCCCCTCAAATTCTAATTTTTTATATAAATAAGGTAGCAAAAGGAAATTATCATTATTTTTTGTATATATATATGATCTTGTGATCAATGGTAGTTCATAAGATCAGGTTGATATTGTGAAGAATGATAATAAAAGAACCTTCGAAATGATAGATTTGCGGGCTACTACATTACTATCTTGACTTAGAAATATGGCAAAAGGAGCATCACATTTTTGTCTCCCATATAAAGTACGCCAAGACACTCCTGGAAAAGTATAATTTTTTTTGATTGTAAACCTATATCCACTTCAATGGGGAAAGACTTACAACTTTCAAGATTCCAAGATTCACCTGCAATTATATGCTACTCTCTATAGTGATTGGTTGTTGGAGGACTCATCTAATTGTCATCCCTACTCTCGACACAGATCTCTATCAGCCTATGATGTTAGGCTATCTTTCCAGTATTCATGCAGGAACCAAAGAGAAATAGTCACTAGCAATGCAGCAATTCCATGTCTTCTTGAGCGTCCATCATCTGAGGAACAATTGAGCGTGGTTGTCCGGAATATAAGAAGAATGATCAGATTCTTCTTATAGGGTTAAGTTGACTCGAACCACACCGGTTCTATTGAGTGACAGGAAGTCAACTACAGGATCCCGTATTTCATCTCGAATCTGGAAGCTTATGCTCGTGCGATAAGAAAGAAGAAGGCGTGAGGAGGAGTATCTCATCCCGTTTGGAGGAGTGTTGAATATCGTTGTCATCTTTGTTGAGCGAGCGTGATGTGCGTGAGGAGGAGTGCTGTCCCGTTTACATCACATGCTGGATGACCTAGGAATTCCTAAAAAATAGTCACCTATTCTCTATTGCGATAATTATAGTGTGTTGAAGCTCGTGCAAAATCCAGTCTTTCATGAATGAAAAAAGCATATTGAGATTGATTGTCATGTCATTCGAGAGCACATGTTCAACCATCACATTGAAGCTCCAAGTATTTTCCTCGTTGAAGCAGGTGCAAGTGAACTGAATACGTCTCACCAAAGTCCCGTGTAGGAGGAAAGTGCAAACGTTGCCTGTCCAGCAATTTTTTGGGGTTACATTTGCTAAGAATAATGTGCCTGAAGGAGAAGTAATGACTTAGCATAGATCTACGTGCTTGTTACTTTTACGTGTATTAGACAAAGTTATTATCTATTCAAATTAGTGTCTGCTCCTATGTTTTTTATCTTCTCCATGCACAAATCACAGCGAGGAATGCACCAAATATTTACTCAATTGAATGACAACTAGGACACCGCTGTGTCGTGTTCTTTGCCTTGATAATATAGAGCTACAGAAGACTGATATCAATCTCTATTGACGAGATTGTGCGCCAAGGACTATTAGAATACTTTTGGTTCGACGTTTGATGTCAAGCACGGTGGATTCATGTGCAGAACTTGAATGTGGTTATGATGAAAATGATGAACGTGAAGTAGAATGCCCACAGTGAGCGTCTTTGTCTTCACTGCACGAGCTCATATAGAGCCCATCTTCGTATGACAGGTTCCTTCAGCAAGCATTATAAGATTTTTGACAAAGATAACTAAACATAAATAAAGATACATATTTTGAGTTTTTTGAAAAATGTCTGCATCCTCACACTTTGCTGTCGGATGCTGAACTGCTTGAAAGGGAGAAATTTCGCCACATGGAAAACTAAAAATGTAGATGATTCTTCAGTTCGAAGATATTTGGGGAATTGTTTCTGGCAAAGATGTCCCTCCACGAGAGACCCTGGTGGTTGTGATCTGTTGTCTAAATATGAAAAGGCCTAATGCTTAAAGCACTAATGCTTATCACAATCAGCTCTTTCTGATGAGGTTCAACCATACATTCGAGGAGAAGCAACCAGCTTGCTTCTCAGGAAAATGGAGCTGCGTTGTGTACCATCTAAGAAGCTGAAGAATCTAATGATGAAGTTGCATCTTCAGACAAAGCTTCATAATGAGTATGCAAGAAGGTGAATCAGTTGAAGCCTTCTTGCGGCATGTAGTCTGAGTTACGTGTAGAATTCACAGTGCTCTCGGTGAACCAGTAGACGACAAGTTGCTTGTACCACTCACCCTCACGAGCTCTTCCTTCATTAAGTTTCGGACACTGATCACCACGTTGACAATTACTCAAGTAGGAGGTGAGTTTTGCCACATTGGTGAATTATAGGGTCTAGCAGGAAGAAGCCATGAAGAATGTTCAAGAAGCCTTCAAAGATGAAGGCTCTCATCATGAGGCAAAAAGCAAAAGCCTTGGAAAGGGTATATCTAGCCCCCCAAAATCAGAAGCAACATACTCACAGCATTAACCTTCACAGCGACCACCAGTGGAGCGGCCACCCTAGAAGTAACATAATCAACAAGGTGGATCAAATGGTGCCACATTTTCTCCACAGATATAGCACATGACTGCGAACTGTTATTACAACGGCCACATAGTATGGCAACTTTGGAAAAGAGAGCACTTCTGGCCATCAAAGGATATTCGCAAGAAATCCTGAAGATGGCTATGCTTGTAATCAGAGGCAGAAGGGCCACCATTGCTACTCAGCAGGAAGCCACCTCAGATGAAGAGGTACCAGACACAACTCATTTTGACATTGTAACTAGTCTTGTAGACTTCGTAGCCATCAGAAAGATGTCTGGTTGATTGATTCAGGTGCCAACAAACACATGACTCATACAATAAGAAGTTTTTCCATGGCTCTGAGTGACTGGCTTTCCACTAGGAGATCAGATCACCATTTTTGAAAATCAAGAGTATACTACGAGCAGGGATTGGTGATGTCATCATTCCTCTTAGGACACGTAAGATGTACACTGACAAAGGTGCTAGTATGTTCTAGGTTTGACCTCAAATCTTTTGAACTGTCGACCCTCAATATTCTTAACCATAGAATGCAGGTTGAATTCTTTGTCGGAAAAAGGGGTCAAGTCCTACATCATTTCCCAGGGAGACTCAGTCCTTGCTCAAGAATTTCTGAAATACCTGAAATCTATTTGACACTGGATTTGGTCACTTCATTTACCCATTGCTCTCTCTGCACTTCAATGACAGAGTCCACTACACTTTGGCACTTTAGATATGGTCATCTTTCTGTTGGGGCTCTTCATCAACTCAGTGCAGAAGGAAATGGTAAGAGGGCTTCCTCCACTCTCCCATTCCTTACCTATTTGCTCAGGATTTCTTGTGGGAAAAAAACACATTGGTCCATTCGGAAATGGAGAGCTCTTATCATTCTACGGAACATCTTTAGGTCGTACATGTTTCGATCTGTGTGGACCCCTGCCAGCTAGCTTCCAAGGTTTTGAGTACTTCCAGCTCATCATTGATGATTACTCACCGAAAATGTGGGTATATTTCCTTCGGAAGAAGAGTGAGGCAATTGCAAATTTCCAAACCTTTTACCAGCAAGCCACTAAGGGCAATCTGGGAAGCCTCTCCTTCTCCTTCACTCAGATATAGGGGGGGAATTTGTGTCAAAGAAGTTCTTAGACATACCTGAAGCAACATGGCATTCAACAACATGTGACTGCACCCTATATGCCCCAACAAAATGGGATTTCTGAGCGCCACAACCAGGACTGTCATGGAGATGGCTCATTGTATGCTCTCGAGTGCCAAGTTGGAGGATCAGTTTTGGGAAGAAGCAGTCTAGAAATATAGTGTATTTACTCAACGCGGGCACCCATGAAGATCTTGCATAACAAGACACCAGAAGAGGTATGGACTGGTCTCTAAACTTTCTATTCATCATTTAAGAGTTTTCGGTTAGTACTGCATATATGCATGTTCCATACATAATAATAAGGAAGAAGATCGATCCAAAGACACTGCCATGTCTTTTCTTGGGGTATAGTACTACCTCAAAGGCATATCGTCTCATGGATCCTGAGACAAAGAATTATCTATGAGAGTCGAGATGTGGTAATATGATGAGTCATCCTTTGACTCCTCACCACACAATGGAGATCTAGTACCGACCTCGTCACATAGATTGCTCACACATCTAGATGATGGGCAAGATGATTCTTCTTAGAGAGAAGAAGAGCTCAAGTGGAGATTTGTTCATTGATCTTGGCACACTCGAAAACACATCTTCACATCATCAGCAACAGTACCAACGTTCCTTAAAATGGGTCCAAAGTACTACTCAGGGATGCACACCTGAACTCACTTCCTAGGTCACTTCTACGGGAGTCAGAACACGAAGTCAAGCTTACAGACATCGTAGGTAAATTTTGCACTCATGAGTTCAGTTGTTGATAGCACTGAACTTGACACTAAGTTTTGTGAGGCATTAGACCAACCAAAGTGGAAACAGGCTATGGATGCTGAATATGATTCCCTGACTTCAGAATCAAATAGTGGAAACTTGTCGATCTGCCTCCAGGTAAGAAATCCATTAGATGTAAATGGATTTTCAAAACAAAATGATAAGGTAGATGGTTCAATCGACAAACACAAAGCATGAATTTTTGCAAAGGGTTATGCTCAGCAAGAAGGAATTGACTATGACAAGACCTTTGCACCGACTGCGAAGATCAAAACCATCAGAGTTGTATGTGCACTGGTAGCACAAAATGGATGGAAACTTCAGCAGATGGATGTCAAGATTGCTTTTCTAAATGGTGATCTGACAAGAAGAAGTATACATGGCCCAACCTTAAGGGTTTTTAGATGAACATCAACCACTATGAAGGTATGTCAAATGATAAAGTCACTTTATGGACTTAAACAAGCACATAGGGCATGGTATATAAAAATTGATGATCACCTATTGCAACATGGATTCACTCGAAGCCCCTCAGATACAAATTTGTATATCAAGAAGGTAGGAATAGAGATTAGTCATTCTGGTTTTGTATGTAGATGATCTTGTGATCACAAGAAGTTCTGACAATCTTGTAAGGATGACGTAAAGAATGATCTGGAATAAATCCTTCAACATGACCAATTTGGGGCTACTTCACTACTGTTTTGGCTTAGAGATATGGCAAAAGAAGAATCATATCTTCGTCTCCCAGATGAAACTATGCCAAGACACTCCTAAGACTACAAGTATGGGAATGTCACGATTGTAAAACTATGTCCACCCCTATGGAAATAGGTTTTCAACAATCCTAGGCTCCAGCCGTTTGACCTCTCCGTAGTTGGCACTGTCTGTTGAAATAGCTTGGTGGGGAGTTCTCATTTACTTAACTTATACTAGAGCCAGATATTTTCTTTGCAGAATGAGCTATCTCATCAGAATATTATGCAAGAGCCAAATTGAAATGTCATTCGGGATAGCAGCAAAGCATGTGTTGATGAGATGTCCAGATAGCTACAGTTTGATCTTTGGTCTGGAGTATCAGAAGAACACTCAGTTGTTCTTACATGGATATATAGACTCATACTATGCAAGATCCGTTGATGACAAGAAATCCACTTCAGGGTATGTTTTTCATCTCGGATTTGGGCCTATCTCGTGGATTAGCAAGAACCAAACTATTGTTGCTCTCTCATCCACTGAGGCTGAATATCATGCCGCATGAGGAGATGTGTGTGAAGTGATTTGGTTACATCGCATTCTTGTAGATATAGGGATTCCTGAAGAGAAACCTCCCATCATTTACTTCGAAAATCAAGGTGTGTTGACCAAATACGAACCCCTGTTCGACAATAACGGACCTCTGTCCTAGGTACGAGCCCCTGCTCATGAACCTCTATTCATCCTCTTCAAGAAAAACATGATGCTGCTTTTTCTTGTGCTTTTATCTTTCTACTATCACATATTTACATCAGGAGGTTATAAAAGGAAATACAATTCTGAACAGGAATGTAACATCTGTTCTTATTACAAACAACACAATAATGGAATCAAACACACAACTGAAATACTTGGCCACCAAATCAATACCGCGGCCTCGTCGATGGTGCCTGACGAGAGGTCGCTGATTGCCCTCCTGCCTCCGTTGCCTCCAGCCTCCATCCTCATGCTGCTAACTCAGCCGGATTTGGATATGAAGCTCAACGGTTTCCACATTGTTTATTCTTTTCTTCCCTCCTGCAATGTGAAACACTTTGTTTTTTTTTTTTCTGGACGTCGGGTAACACCGAAAATGCGTCCGTGAGGAAAAATTTTTATTTTTTATTTTTGGACTTTTACAATTAGACAACTCTAACTCTTGATAACAACTAAAAAAAAATCCTAAAATCACCTATATGACATTGAAGGACAATAACACTAAATTGACACAATGACTTTGACGATATACAATCGACATACAATGAAATTTTTTGAAAATGATCCGTTATTTTTGACACAAACACTACAATTTTGATTTGACGATACAAAATCCAATTGAAGATTGGATTTTTACGTCTCAAATTTTAGATTACAAAAACCAAGAATAACATGACTTTATGACAATACTATAAAAATACAAATTCCAATTAAAAATTAGAATTAATAAACTAATGACATTAAAAAAAACGAGACTTTAATGATATTCTTATGGATTGGACACCAAACCTAAAAAAAAGAGACTAAATATTAAAGAAATGAGAGACATTAAAAACTAAACAAACAAAATGAAATTATTATTCTAAATGACTCGACCCAAAATCTAATCGACTGCAATACCTATATACGACCTAAAGATAGCAGATTCAATCTTGAATACAGTTATAGTTTTACCTATTGACTGATAAAAAACCGTATATGGAGCTGGTTGGAGGAAATACTGACAGCTGGCATGTATTCATTCAATTGGGAGTCGCCCAACAAAATTCACTCAGGTGAATATGTATAAGAGTTTTACTTCTGCATTTTTTTTCATTTGAACACTCGAAGCTTAACAAATCCGCAAAATTTGGATCTCCACGTGGCTGTTGCATGCACAAATAACTGTGAATAGCATTTTTATGGCTCCAAGATAAAACTTTACAGATCTACGCATGGATATTGGACGGCTCTATGTAACAGGTTCGACACGATGTGGCCACTCCATATTTTACGCCGTGTAAGGAAATAACATGCAAGTTTAGCTGTATTCACAGACCCACCAGGATAATCATTGAATCACCTCCCAAGCTCCAGCTAAGGATACCAGGACGTTCTCAGCAATAAGGCCGGTGAATGAAGATACTCAGGGAGAGAAGAATGAATTGCATGGGCAGGGGCAGGGGCAGGGGCACGCAATAAATACAATAAGAAAAAAATATGATTATCTTGTTCCAAAAACAATACACGCAGATAGATCTAAGTGAAGGAATCAATACGCCAGGTAGATTGTTAGCTCCTTTGCGCCAAAACAATGCTCAAGAGCTGCTACAGATTCACAGTTGGAGTATAACACACGAATTCATCCTCCCATCACAGCCTAAGACCAGAGATTGCTCTGATACCAATGATAAACACTGCAGAATTACATTCGCTGAACCTCCTCTGTTAAACACTGCAGAATTAGATTAAACACCGAATAATAATAATATCATATTTGAATTCATTCGGGATATATTATTCACATGTAGAGGTTACATATATAGAGTTTGATCTCCTCGATTCTAGGAATCAACACTCATCCCACTAATCACTCAGCATCCCACAAATCTCTCCCAATTACTTATTCTCACTCAACAAACCTAGAATCTCTATGCTGGGCATATGCCTCTTTGTAAGCTTCCTTCGTGAAGGGATCAATCTGAGAGATAGCAGTCAAACATGAAAAATTCTCATGTGTGGGATGCCTAGACACCATGTATGCCACCAAATTGTGGGGAGTCTCATTTACTTGACTTATACCAGACCAGATCTTTGCTTTGCAGTGAGCTATCTCATCCAGATTTATGCAGGGGCCTGAAGAAATGTCATTGGTTAGCATACTAAAGCATGTGTTGAGATATAGTCTTTGAGGTATAGTTGAATTTGGTCTGGAGTATTAGAAGAACACTGCAATTCTTCTTATCAGGGATACTACCGACTCAGACTATGCAGGATCTGTTGATGACAGGAAATCCACTTCAGGATATGTTTTTCATCTCAGATCTGGACCTATCTCATGGATTAGCAAGAAGCAAACTGTTGTTGCTCTCTCATCCACTGAGGGTGAATACCGTGCCAGATGAGGAGCTGTGTGTGAAGTAATTTGGTTACAACACATTCTTGCAGATATAGGGATTCCTGAAGAGAAAACTTCCATCATTCACTGTGACAATCAAGGTGTGTTAAATCTTGTGAAGAATCCTATTTTTCATGAACGAGCAAAGCATATTGAGGTCAAATGTCACTACATTCATGAACAGGTCTTGAACCACCAAATTCAGCTCCAGTACTTCCCTACTAATTTTTAGGTTGCCGATATTCTCACTAAGCCTCTCAGCAAGATGAAGTTTGATTTGTTTAGGGGGTACATTTTTAAGAGCAATGTATTAAGGGGGGGAATGTTAGCACATTAGTTATCTATCTAATGTTAATACATTGTTATTTGTTAAATTAGTAAACAATTATATAACCGTTATAACTCTCTCACGGCTGCCTCCCTCGCAGCCTATATAATTGGTGTGAGCCCTGTATGTTTGTAAATGCATTGAATAGAACATTATTCATTCACCTTCTATCACAGCGGAAGTGCGCGGGAAGTATTTCCCCTTGCGTTTTGTGAAAAAGGCTTGCAACTCTTCAAGATTCCAGGACTCACCTCAAGTAGATGCTACTCTCTAGGCCAAGCAATTTGTTGGAGGGCTCATCTATTTGACATATACCATACCAGATCTCTGCTATGATGTCAGCTATCTTTCCAGGTTCATGCAGGAGCCAAAGAAATGCTCACTAGGAATGCAACAAAGCATGTTTTGAGATTTGTCACCCCAAGGAACAACTAATTATGGTCTAGAATATAAGAAGAATGATCAATTCTTCTTACAGAGATATGTCGACTCGGACCACGCTGGATCTGTTAATGACATGAATTCAACTACGGGATACATATTTCATCTCGGATCTAGACCTATCTCGTGGATAAGCAAGAAGCAGAATGTTGTTTGTATCTCATCCACAGAGGAAAAATATCATGCCACACTTAGGAGTTGTGTAACGAAGTGATATGGATACGTCGCATTTTGGATGGACCTAGGAATTCCTTCAAAAATAGTCACCTATTCTGTTATTGCGACAATCTTGAGTGTGTTGAAGCTCGTGCAGAATCCATTCTTTCATGAACGAACAACTAGCATCCTTGAAATTGACTGGGCCATTTCATTCGAGAGCACATCTTGAATTCATCAAATTTAGCTTCAGTACTGTCCTACTCAAGCACAAGTTGCCAACATTCTCACTAAATCTCTTGGCAAAGTGAAATTTGAATTTTTTAGGGGTCACATTTGTAAAGAATAATGTAATAAGGGGGGGAATGTTAGCATTGTCTACGTACTTGTTTTTTATTAATAGTCTAGTTATTCTCTCTATTCCATTACTCTCCTCCCTCTATTTTGTAACTTCTCCATCCATTTAGGGGAGTCTTGTTCAATCTCGTACCTATAAATAATGTACGTGGGTTCTTTGTTCAATAGAATAATATGAGATAATATATCTCTATTCTTTCTCCTCCATTTCTGCCTCACAATAACAGTAGTACCATTGCAATGACAAAAAATCATGTGTTTCATGCTAGATCGAAGCACATTGAGATTTGACATCACTTCATCAGAGACTTAGTTCAAGATGGAACAGTGGAATTACAGTTTTGGCCTACAATGGAGCAAGTTGCAGATATTTTTACCAAAGCTCTACCTACAACAAGTTTTGTTGCTTTGAGGAATCAGTTAAGACTCATCCCCATTGTTCATCTAGGGGGAGATTGAAGGATGCATGATCAACTCTGCAGTCATCTGCAGTCATCTTCAGTTCCACCACAAGTTTTTCCATTAATTTTGTTTATTCTTTCAGTTAATAAACTACACAATCTTTCAGTCTTAATCGATGCCTGTTTTTTTAGGATCTAGCTGAGTTATCTCCATTCTGTAGATATTTCTTCTTCTGAAATTAATTGTAATATCTTCTCTTCAATTTCGTACAGCAGAAGGAGAAGAAGTCAGTTTTGAATAAAACAAATATTTTTGTTCTCTCTTAGTTTTGCTGTTCGCTCACTTTGTGAGCAGATGTATTATTATTTTTATTTATTTACACAGTATAGTGTAAGTGCTGTTTTTATTTATAATCTTCAAAGATAGCCAGCGCCCAAGTTTGATCCACACACGTCATTTCTCCAATAACAAGTGCAAAAAGTAAAAGAAGAAAAATGATTCTATCTCATATCATTGATTTACAAGCACAAAACTACTCGAACACTAGTAAAATACTAAAGAAGCTGTGGTCATCTGCCTTGCAATAATTTATAGTGTTGCAATGAGCGGTGAGGCTGTACTATTGTAAATTATGCATGCTCTTAAAATTTCCAGTGCAATTAATTCCATTTATCAGTTTATTGTGTAGCATTCAATGGTTTTGAATGGACCGTGGTAGCAGTGAATCTTTTCTTTCCTATGACGATACTCTCAGCTTGATTAATCATTTCCATTTTCATGGATACGTTAATACTCAAAAGTAGGAATCATTCATTTACAGATACTCAACTTTCTGTTAAAATAATTTCAAAGCTGACCGTTTGAGAAAAAAGGAAAAAACCAATCAATACCAATACAGTAGTTCTTACCATAAGTTATGGTCATCTGCAATTTTAAGTAATTTCTACTGTTGCAGTGAGCTTGTACTGTTGTAATTTAATTTCATTCTTAAACATTCGATTGGTTTTGAATGGACATTGGCAGAAGTGAATCTTTTCTTTCCCAATGACGATATTGTCAGCTTAGTCAATCATTTCCCTCTGGAAAAAAAAGGGCAAGGCTACCACACCAGTACCTGGCCAGACAGTCATAATTGAGAACAAGAACCTCTATACATTCCAACGAACTGCCTCTTACGACAGGAGCAGGACTAAAAGACAATCATTCAACGCTTTAAGTTTGAGGGCCGACAAACAATGTATCACTCACCCTAATTTTTCAGTTTTGCCTTTCAACAGTGTGTTTTTCAACATTTGTCTAAAAATTCAGAACTACCATCTAGCAACAGCGTTCCCATCGATTCAGCTATCACTTTACACATGCAATTATACCATTCCAAATTCATACATTTAAAAAAACAACCCGCCAATGATTTAACAGGTTAGGGCAGGGCTCACCCATGCATTGTATGAATTGTTGATGGTGTGTTTTATGGGGGATAGATGTAGGGCGGTGCATTCTTTCCAGATAATAACCTCCACCTTCAACTTGTGCCTCACTCACCAACAACAAAATTCAAAATCAAAATTTACTGTTAATATGATATGATAAAAATATAAAAGACAATTGTCATTTATTTTACAAGTTTTTAATACATATTTATGTATATCAATACAATTTATATATAGAGTATTTTCAGTTACTAATCAAGCATCCAAATTGTAATAATAAAAGATTAATTCAATGCCTAATCTATCTTTGTAACTAAGCACATGAAAATGCGCACCCCAAAGTTGTGACAACACTCTCTAATTTGGCAATGATCTAAGTTTGTTCCCAAGTCAATACATATGTACTCTTGTGCATGATTTGATACCTAAATTCTAACTTTCAAGGCTTGTTAACCTTCTACTTCACTTTCATCTCCTCTCTCCGACTCTATGCATTGTGACTCCCATCTCCATTTAATGAACTCAACACATAATATTAAGAAAACAAAGTATGGCAACCTATAGTAGAGTTTGGGTGGTTAATGTGAACTAAGTGCCTAATTTAGTTGTACCCCATAATTTAGGAACAAAAATTCCAATAAATAGAAATTGCACAACATAAAATAACTTTGACATTGTGTCAAAAGTGCTCCACAATAGAATGTTACCTCCAACAATGATAAGTGATCTAATGATTGATTGACTCTATTCATTATACCTCTTGTTAAATAAACCACAACACATGCCTTCCTTTAAATGAGTTTGAATTCAAATTCTACAGGTATTGGTGAACATGTTAAATTCCAACTATTAGAATATGGGAAAGGAAAACCTTGGTGGATGGGCCCATTAGCTAATATGGGGCACAAAAGAAACGTTTTATCACTTATGGGAAGTTGTTCAAATTGTATGCATCATCATGTTACATTTTTAAAAATAGCTTTGGGGTGATAACACATGGACTGATATAAAGGAATTCAAACCAAAAGAGGCAAAAAGAGGATCAATTTAATAACAAATAAAGGCCAAGAGGTCATTTTGTCAGTTTTATGTGTCATATTGTTTCACTTTGTGATGCCATCTTAGCCAAAATTTAGATGATGTAGGAAACAATTTCAAATTAAATACATATAAAAATGACATTTGTTTGTGCATTTGGATGCATTGAGCCGCTAAGTATTGGAACATGTTCTAGAATTACTTTTCCTTTTTACACTAAAATGGTTTAATCGGTGCCCTTAATTTGGTCCAAAGTACTTGGCAATGTCATTAATTACACCTTTTTATACAATTGGACCAAATTTATATATTTCAGTCCTTTTACACACATTTCGTGCTTACGTTGGACCTCATTTTCCTTCCTTTTCCTATATTTTTTTCTCATAACTTGACTTTTTACTAACTTTGGGTCAATAATAATATGTCCATTCAATCCAAAATTCTTGAAAATGTGAAAAATTTAATTTTTTGCCTATGTATGACTTCTAGTTCTCCAAAAATATCCAAAACATTCTTTAGGTTTCCACATGGAGGGTTCACTATGTAAAATTATGACCTATATCATATGCATTCATAGAATAATAAATAGTACATATATATTTTTTCTCGTAACTTGGCTTTCTAATAACTTTAGGTCAATAATATTATGTCCATTCAATCCAAAATTCATGAAACTTTGAAAAATTATTTTTTTTTTGCCTATGTATGACTTCTAGTTCTCCAAAAATATCCAAAGCATTCTTTAGGTTTCCACATGGGGGATTCACTATGTAAAATTATGACCTATCATATGCATTCATAGAGTAATAAATAGTGCCTCTATTTCAAAATCTATATCTCAATCTTCTATTTTTAACATCCTTTCCCAATACAATTTTCAATTATAAAATACCCCTTATCTTACCATGTATCCAAACTATTTATTTTCCCTATGATATTTTTCATACCCCTTTTTATTTCTACCTCTTAAGTTATGGATTCAATATCTTATAGGTTCACAAAGATCAATTATATTTCTTCTTAAAATTTTGATGAAATTCATGTTAGACTCAAAAATTACAAATCTTTAGTTTGCAAAATTTGATGTCTCTCTTCCTTTCTATAGACACTCAAATTTGGCAATTTACTCTTTTGAAACTGTTAATTACAATTTTTCTTCTTAGCTAAGACAAAAATTCACATCCTATTCCAACTCAATGCATGTTTCTATCTCTTTCATAACTTTCTCATTTTCATACACATATGTGTCGCATGTTTTTGAATGTTAATACATAAAACTAATGCTTGAAATATACTTTCCAATATGCAACTTTCATAGTTCGCTTAGCTCCTCTCTGTCCAAAATTGCACAATTATATTAGTTTTTTCTAATAAATGAATTTTCCTTACAATGGTCCTGTGATCTTCCAATACATTCTATACGATCTTTCACCTCCTTGGAAAATTAGTTTCTTGTACAATTCTCTATCAACATTGACAACAAATGTTGATATGCTTAAATGCCTAAATTCTACCAAGGGTCTAATGAACACATCAATGATTATGTTTTACAATATAATACTATGCTTACTAAAATGAATAATACCTTAACTGATAGAGAACTTCGAGATCTCCTTACAAACATGTGTTCAAGAGGTAATTATTTCTTTTTCTCACTGTACCTTCCATTCCACATTGGGTTACATGCACTCAATACTATAGATTCTCCTTTTGCACAATTAGGGATCGACCCCACTCAATTATTTAGAACATTTTAACAACAATAATCTGAATATCCAACTCCAAGAAAGGAATGGCAATATTTTCCCTTCATAAAATAAATAGGTGTACTCTTTATGTGTTTTACATCTCTCCATTTCACTTTATGCAAATTTAAATTCTATAGTTACTGTTGAGTTACAATTCAATTCTACTATGGACATTGACTACACTTTGTGTTGTAGGTTTCATCATGGAGTGTGCCAACACCAGCATATCTAGACAATAAAAACTTCAAGTGAAGACAAACTATGTCTAAAAACTTAGGTATTCTTTCCTTTAAGAATTGAATGTTCATTTCATACTTAAGGGGGGCATTTAGACACTCAAATTTGGAAATTTACCCTTTTGACACTACTAATTAAAATTGTGTTTCTTTCCTAAGATAAAAATCCACATCCCATCCCCACTCAGTGCATGTTTCCATTTCTTTCATAATTCACTCATTTTCATATGTTTATGTGTCGAAAAATTATGACTAGTTCTCAAATTCTTCTTTCAAAGATGCAACTTTCATATTTCACTTAACTCCTCACTATCAAAAATTGTATAGTTTGGTCAAGCTATATAATCCAATCCTAGATGACCTATATGGTTATATACGGACATGTTTTGTAGCTCTACCTTTAATGCACTATCATTTGATGGGTCTTTTATCCTCTTGGGTTAGCCTTATCATATTAATTTACCTTCAAAACCATATATAAGAAAGTTAACATCACCTCATTTACTTACCTAGAAATAACCTTGCACTTTATTGGCACACCCATTACAAACACATATAAAATGAACTCAAGGATCCCTAAATATTTCTAAAGACAATGCACATCCACTAAGGCAGCCAGTACTATATTTTTGAAGCACTCAACTAGGTCAAGGAGTCTTGATTCCCTCAAATCCAAGCACACCAAGTTCTTGAAGGAAGAGATGAAAGCAGAGATAGAAATAAAAATTGATAGAATGCCTTGAAAAATATTCAATGAACAGAGCCATATAAAGGTTGTAGGCTGCGAGAATAAGGAGGAGGACAGTTATAACTGTCCAACAAATAACAATGTACTAACACTAAACTAATGCTAACATTCCCCCCCTTATTACATTATTCGTACAAACATACATTTCCTGATACTGGATGTCCCCCCCTTAATGAGAACACCGCAAAGAGGGTCTTCACATGAGCATGTGCCTACATGGTCTTGATACATATGGTTTTTCTAAGGTTGACCATAAACCTAGAGGGACAGGAGCACTTTCTGACTATTCACCTCGGTGGTTTTACAGGCTTACCACGAACCAAGAGGATTTTACCTCGGTGGTTTTACAGGCATACCACGAACCCAAGAGGATGATACCTCAGTGGTTTTACAGGATTACCATGAACCCAACTTCGAGTACCATGCATTGTTTTCAGTGCTTTTCTGCTCCCCATGACGCTTTTCAATTAGGAGGTCCCAAACAAGAAACTATGCACCATCTGCACTTTATTGAACAACCAAACAACATAGGAAAAACAACAAACAATACTGACAAATATTCCACATTCACTTCTAAGAATCATAGAAAATATGTTCTCAGTTGTAGCCACTGATGTCGATCATCGTTTAGCCAATCTTTAACATAAAAGGAAACAAATCACTGCCACTAAATGTTGCCCTTGACTAAGTCATTTTTGCCCATAATGTGAAATAAGAACACTGAGAAATAAATCGCATCAAAGAAAATGCTCCATAAAACGATGCTCCAGAATAATCCATTTTCAGCATCCGATCACAAAACAACAGAACACAGAAACAACACTGAAACTGAAATAAACTCAAACCAAAATTGAGGAAGATGTCCTCAATACCTTATTCTGCCACAATCTCTATCGGTGGCCTCGTTGCTTATGGCTTGCAAGAGGTCGTTGGATTTCCTCCAGCCTCTGTTTTCCTCCATCCTCCTTCAATGTTAAGCATAGTCTGATAAGTTGGCAATGCTTCCTCTGTAATCATATCTCTCACTAGACAGACTAAACGGTCATCCGGCAATTCAAGAGACCACTCCCGTAACTCTTTAACATCATCAATAAATCCCTCAAAAGAAGGATCAGGAAAAAAATCTTGTGGCTGCCAAGACTTCTCAATGGGTTTTAGATGGATCAATATATTGTCTTCTGCCCAACCCTCAAGTCATTTAAATATTTCAATCTTTTGTGGTTTATTCTACAAAGAAATTGGTAATCTCTCATCCACCAATAATTTGGTGGTTCATATGATACTTAGCCTAGGCTATGTCTGGGACATCATCATAGCTGCACTCACTATATTTTTACGCTAAATTATCCCTCTTCTCAATAAAAAAAGAAAACAATAAATAGTCCTAGTGTTATGCTCCTTGGAATTGTAAATCACAATGGTTTTGTCGAATTCTGCTAGGATTCAGAAAATTTTTGATGGAAAGAATTTATTAATGCAGGTCAGATTACCACACATTAATAGCAAGGTAGGATTTTTCCCTCCACTAACAGGAATCCAAGCAAAGACATAGGAAAAACCCAGAGGGTAATAAACAGGTCAATTCCTTTTCACTGCATGCTTCTCCCAAATGCGTTCGTGCATTGATTGGTCACACACATCAAACAACCATGTTTTAGGACTGTATATGCCAATGAAACAGGTCGCTCCAAAATATGGAATGATGGATCAACCACCCAGTCTGTTTGGGATGCCAAACAGCTCACTGAAATGCAATGGATTTTTTTTTCACACGTCTAGGAATACCGTTACCTCTAAACAACTACTTTCACTGCTACAGAATCTTCCGAAGAGCCAATTGCAAAAATTCCAGACACGTTTTGATCTTATCCAGCTCCAAAACTCCATGCCAAGAATAGAGTAGCTCTGATACCAATGAAGGCAGAGATAGACATAAAAATTGATAGA
Source organism: Taxus chinensis (assembly GCA_019776745.2). Classification (NCBI taxonomy): domain Eukaryota; kingdom Viridiplantae; phylum Streptophyta; class Pinopsida; order Cupressales; family Taxaceae; genus Taxus; species Taxus chinensis. The sequence goes on from CM034149.1 coordinate 69,305,878, forward strand.
ATGTCTTGAAAAATATTCAATGAACATAGCCATATAAAGGTTGCAGGCTGCGGGAACAAGGAGGAGGATAGTTATAACTGTCCAACAAATAACAATGTATTAACACTAAACTAATGCTAATAGTTCTCACTTCTAGTATTACAAAGATCATAATTCTATCAAGTATGATCGAAGAGGTTCAAGTTTAAAATTAGTTACATTCATATGGATGTTACATGATAGGTGAATAATTGTGTATGGTTTTATTTCTCTTGAAAGTAGTGTGAATGTAGGTGATGTGTGGATTTCACTTCAACCCAAATATTAACCTTCTTGTTGGTTATTCTACCCATGGTTAGGGTTTTGGTGTGATTCACCTTATAACAGATGATAGCAAGATTGTGTGATGACTAGATTTTGACAATAAAGTATTGTGGACACCAATATTTGGTATCACTACCCCTCACCCCCGTGTTCACTCTTTGTCATCTTTTCACATACATACCTCTCTTCCCATTCAAATTTCCCTTCTTCCCTCCTAAATGCAATTTATCGCACTTACCATTATTTCCCATCACGATTCATCCATTGGTCATCTCTAATCACGTTTAGTTAATTCTAAACCCACATTTCATTTATTTCTTCTTCTTAAATCCTCCATTTTATCCTTTCTATGCCATCATTTAATCATCTTGATTAATCATTTCCATTTCCATTTCCATTTCCATGGCTACTTAACGTCGATCCACACTCATAGACGTCGTACTCATCTTCCCTAACAAATGTTAATACAAGGAAATAAGAATCATTCATTTACACATACACTACTCAAGTTTCTGTGAAAATAATTTCAAAGTTGCTTGGTTGAGGAAATTTCCATGGACATGTGGATTTACAAGGGTTTTAGAGTTGTATGAAGGTTTAGATCGTAAGTGTGGAAATTATTATTCTTAGATCATGTAAAATAGCTCAAAATGACGGGATCTGGGAGAGGAATAGATGCTTCGATTTCGAAATGATTGTCTCGCAGGGATTTTTTCACAATCTTCTATGCAAAAATAGTGTTTTTGGGCAATCTAGGAGTATGATGGCTATAAAAAATAGTCATGAATATATTTTCGAGGAGGTTATAACATGGAACAAGTCTTATATCACCATGAATTCATTTTCAAGAGGAAGATGTTGTCATATTTTGGAGGAAACAAAGGTTGGCATCAAAATTTATGAGGAAAACAAGATTTGGAACTCTAGGGCATAAAGGGGAGTTTATTGAGTTTGAACATGGTGAACCATCTCGAAGATGATCTTTAATGGCTTCCACATCCTTTTAAACTTTCATTATGTTTTTTGAGGAGGAAACAAGGTTTTGTGGTTTTATATGGTGGAGATGGAGGTGGGGATCGCACATGGAGTGGAGATGGAGAAGTGGAGATTGGGAGTCCATTTGCACCTCATAAGTGTGTTTGGGTTCAATGGAAGTAAAAAATTCCACACAGAGGAAAAAAAGGGTCCAACCATCAAGTAAAAATAAGCCTTCACATGCACTTTTTAGCTCTCCTTATTTTTTTTATTATGAAATATCCACCAATACAAATAGGGCACTCTTTTGGGGTGTAATTGTACCTCATAATTGTTCTTTTGGTGCAATGGGACACCAAAAGTGCGCAGGTGTGCCAAAGTGGAGGTTGGAGCATGGTTTGCACCTTCGTTTTGTACCTCAAAGTGTTTCCTTCACCCTGGAGTCAATCCTTGATGAAATTTGGTCGTATAATATATTAAATTACATGGAAATAGGAAAATAAATCCAATGAGCCTATTTAGGAAGCTTTAAATGAGTTTTTCAACCACTTTTACCTCTACCTTCCTTTTTTCCTAAGGTTGTGCGTTGGTGAGCCAAATTGCAAGAAGAGTTTCCCATGAAAATGAGTTAAACCAACTTATGGTTCATGAAGAGAATTGAAAATAATTTCATTTGAGATTTTTTTAGGCTCTCAACTTTACTCAGGGTGCCTGAAACCTTCTAGGAAAAATCCATGCACAAAAAGGTAACCTTGCTCCAGTGTCGGAAGGGTTTCCACTTCCTATACTCTCATAATTTTATCACACTTAATCCATCACGAAGTAGGCTCCATAAGCTTTCCAATGCCTAGAATATGAGCTCCCAACACTTCACGAGGCTCCTGAAACCTTTTGCTAAAGTTAAAACTTTAAAGAAACATGCACACTCCTTTTTCTCAAAAAATGCCTAGGAAGAAATCTTTCCCAAGACCATATCGAAGCTCTTAAAATGCTTGCTAAATCATACCATCGCAGAGAAGAATCTTATGTACATTTTTGTTGACTGTAATTAGGACATCTGAAATCCTCTGAGGCTCCTAAAACCCTTTTCAGAAGTTGATCCTTGAAAATAAGTAATTTTGGCAATTTTGAGAATTTTTACTATTTTCACTAGTTTGACCCAAAAAGGGAAAAAGATTTGATGGGATTTTCATATAAAATGTAGTGACATTTTATATGTCAATAAATATAAAAAAAATCTATAAAAATATAATTTAATTAATATTATATTATAGAAATTTCATTGTTGTATATGAAATAGTTTGCGAGATAAAACCATAAAACGTTAAATGTACCAATTTTTTTCCTAACCTAACAAAGAGTTAAAAGATGAAGAGTTTTAATGAGTGGATTCTCTATCTAACAACTTTTCTATAAGATTAAACAATTCTAAAATTTATTAATAGGGAAAAGGGTGGTTGGTGGATTTTAATAGTGAGTAACATTAAATTTGATTATTATGTGGTAGTTTTTATTTTTTAAAAGAGAAGGTTTAACATAAATTAATATGTTTTGTGTCATTGTATTGGTTATTCTAAAAAATTTGAGGCACGTGATTAGAATTTTAATAACATTATCTTTACTAGTTAATATACTTACCAACTCACACATATATGTATATGTATGATCTATAGATCTATCGATACATTCATTTTAACTAAACTTAAAAAATAAGTATATTGGTTCTTTAAGCTCTTCTCTTCATAAACTAATTGAAGAATCACTATTTGTTTAGCATATGGTATAGTTGGTTTTAGTTTGAGATCATGTGTCACCAATTAGTAGAATATTTACATAAAATATAATAAATTCATTGATTTGATTTACTTGATTTCTTTGTGGGAGCTGTGACTAGTCAATTGTACTATATGGGGGTTTTCCCTATATTAGATCTTCGCAGCTCTCAGTTATTAGCTAAATATTGATTTCTTCTAACCAAACAAAAACCAGTCTTTAATTAATATAGAACCCTTCAATAAATGAAATTATGTAACAAATTCAACATAGAAACCTTAAATACGTATCACTCAATTTATCTTTAACTTTAAAAACATTCGAAGTGACAGAGATATGTGTTCACATTAAATACCAAAACAACAATGACAATTTGAAAACATTTACCAATTTATCAAAATGAACACATTTTGAAGTGAATTCCATTTGATTCTTCTACTTGCCTCATAAGGTAAGTTGGGTGCCCAATTTGATGGCACTCGTTATCTTGACATCAAGATGCACTATTTTACGTGTATACATCATACGTACATGTCATCTCTATTGATTTTTCAAACTAATAATTCAACTCAAATACAAAGAATGCACCGTAACCATTCTCATTTGCTACCATGTATTATAGCAGTAGTAATCAATAATCAATGGTAGGTGGCGAGTTTGAATCACACCTAAACTAAGTATGAACACGCAATGTTTACCACAGAAAATCTAAAACATTAAATTTTTGTGTTTACCAGAAAACAATGATTCTATGTCATATCGTTGATTTACATGTACAAAAGTACTTAAACACTAGTAAAATACTAGAGTAGTTCTTACTATAAGCTATGGCCATCTGCCTTGCAATAATTTATAGTGTTGCAATGAGCGGTGAGGCTGTACTATTGTAAATTATGCAAGCTCTTAAAATTTCCAGTGCAATTATTTCCATTTATCAGTTTGTTGTGTAGCATTCAATGGTTTTGAATGGACTGTGGTAGCAGTGAATCTTTTCTTTCCCATGACGATACTCTCAGCTTGATTAATCATTTCCATTTTCATGGATACGTTAATACTCGGAAATAGGAATCATTCATTTACAGATACTCAACTTTCTGTTAAAATAATTTCAAAGCTGACCGTTTGAGAAAAAATAAAAAAAACAATCAATACAAATACAGTAGTTCTTACCATAAGTTATGGTCATCTGCAATTTTAAGTAATTTCTACTGTTGCAGTGAGCTTGTACTGTTGTAATTTAATTTCATTCTTAAACATTCGATTGGTTTTGAATGGACATTGGCAGAAGTGAATCTTTTCTTTCCCAATGACGATATTGTCAGCCTAGTCAATCATTTCCCTCTGGAAAAAAAAGGCAAGGCTACCACACCAGTACCTGGCCAGACAGTCATAATTGAGAACAAGAACCTCTATGCATTCCAACAAACTGCCTCTTACGACAGGAGCAGGACTAAAAGACAATCATTCAACGCTGTATCACTCACCCTAATTTTTCAGGGCCGACAAACAATGTATCACTCACCCTAATTTTTCAGTATTGCCTTTCAAGAGTGTGTTTTTTAACGTTTGTCTAAAATTTCAGACCGGTCATCTAGCAGCCCACGTTCCCATCGATTCAGCTATCACTTTACACATGCAATTATACCATTGTAAACTCATACATTTAAAAAAATAACTCGTCCATGATTTAACAGGTTATGGCAGGGCCTGTCCATGCATGGTATGAATGTGTTTATGGGGTGTTTTATGGGACATGGATGTAGGGCGGTGCATTCTATCGGGATAATAGCCTCCGCCTTCAGCTTGTGCCTCACTCACCTCCAACAAAAATGAAAATGAAAATGAAAATTTATTGTTAATATGATATGATAAAAATATAAAAGACAATTGTCATTTATTTTACAAGTTTTTAATACATATTTATGTATATCAATACAATTTATACATAGGGTATTTTCATTTACTAATGAAGCATCCAAATTATACTAATAAAAGATTATTTAAATGTCTAATCTATCTTTGTAATCAAGCATGAAAATGTGCACCCAAAGTTGTGACAACACACTCTAATTTGCCAGTGAGATAAGTTTGTTCCCAATTCAATACAGATGTACTCTTGTGGATGATTTGTTACCTAAATTCTAACTTTGAAGGGATATTAACCTTCTACTTCACTTTGATTGCATCTCCCTAACTCCATACATTGTGACTCCCCTCTCCGTGTAATGAACTCAACACATAATATTAAGAAAACAAAGTATGGCAACCTATAGTAGAGTTTGGGTGGCTAATGTGAATAATGATATTATAGATTCACCGAATAATACACCGAATAATGATATTATAGATTCAAATCATTCGGGATGTTTTATTCATATGAGAGATTACATTATATAGGAGAATGACATCCTTGGAATACAGAGTCAACCCTTATCACTTTCCCACTTATCTCTCCAACATGATTCTCTCAACCTTCCACAAATCTCTCCCAAATCACAACCCATTATTCTAAACTGTATTATTAATAATGTTACACAATATATTCGAAATATACATATTTTACATAGCGTTTTTACACTTACATACATACGTATTTGACTACTTGATCATTTTCTCCTTGCATGTCCAGACATATGAGAAACAAACAGTCAAATGGGGGCAACAACAATGAAAACAATACTATGTGGTGGCACACTATAGCACACACATCATACTTTTATGCAGGTACACTACACACTGCGTCAGCTACACACACATGTTCTGCCCTAGGTTCACTCTCATCACTTTTTCTTTGCGCATTTTTGCATATTTAGTTTCCACACTCCTCCATCTTTTTATCATTTCATGCTTTTGTTGAGTCCTTTGGCTTGCTTCTACTACATTCTTCATGGACATCAGGTACGCATCTCAATCTGCTTTATGTTACCAAGATTTCCACTCATCAACATAAAGTGGGGGAAAAATGTAGTCACAAAATCATGTACTTTAGACATTTATTTATCCCAGTCTCATACTAGTATTTAGAAGGTTTTTGATTAAAGAAGTTACTAATTAAACCACGCCCTTTTGGCCATGTTGTTTATTTTATTTTATCATTTTCGACCTATTAAACCCACATACCCAGCCATTTTCTGATATCTCACATTATTTTAGTCTCGACTGGGGTGTTCATGGGCACCTCAATCCCTTTTACACTTTCCCACGACATTTTGGGCCTCTTCTAGTTGTTTTACATCTTTATCTTTCTTATGGTCAGCCTTTTCAGGGTTAATTATAAAATTAGAGCAAGAAAACCCTATAAATATAAAGTTATGGGACCATAATGAGGGACCTAGCATCATCTACTACTATCACTCCATCTAGAGTTGCATTCATCTATTGCATTGACATCCACATAGATTCATCATCAAGGGAGAAGCTAGGACATCTACATCACACTTCATATTGTGAGGGATTCTATTATATTCCATGCACACATTCTATAACATTTTCTACATTTAGCTACATCTTGTTAATTCACAAAGTGTGAATGACACAAGAGCACCTAGGGCATGCCATGCACGCACGCACACACACACACACACACACACACACACACACACACACACACACACACACACACACCAGAACTACATCCGGGTCTGAAATATAGTGCAATGCTCAGTTAGTAAGCCCACTGTTATGGCAGCTTAGGTTAGTCTGTCCCATTCATTCGCATATTTCTTTTTTCAGGGTTTTGATACTTTCTTTCAAGTTTTTTTCATGTCATTTCTTCTTTTTGGAATATTTGGGGCATTCGGAGCAATATAGGAAAATTAATATGACAGGAAGTTATGGATTCAAATCACCTTCCAACCCTGTGAGCATCATTTACAGAGCATTTGCACATACCAGGGCGCCCAGATTGCTTAGCAGAGTGCTTGTGTGCGTCTCAGTCCTCTAAAAGGCTCTCAAGTCCATCCATTTCACCCAGATCTATCCTTTTCGTAGTCTTAGCATGGTCATTCCTGCTTTTTTATTTTCTATCCATCACTACGACGCAATCTGACAAGCTTCTATTATTGGACTGAGTTCTTTCCTCTTCTCTATTGCATATTATGGTTAGTGCTTCATTTTACATATTTACTTAGATCATTAGTATAATTCTTTACTACATTTATTTTCCTTAGTACAGTTGTTCATAACTTAGATTAACTATCTGTATACTACATAGTTAGTCCATTTTTATTTAATCACATTCCTATTCATTCATCTTATGATATACGCTTTATGCTACATCAGCATACTTGTTATCCCATCTCGTGATATATGCTTTAGGCCAAACCATCACACATTCTAGCATGTAATTCTAAAAACTTTGCGATCACTCTTTCATATGTCACATTCAATATCATAAACGCATTTTCATTCTACATTTATCACTTAATGCATCAACTCTTTCTAACACACGATGACGCATTATTCAAATCACTTCATGATGACGCAATCTCATTTGTCCATTCCATCTCATCCACATCATACTGCATATCTTGGTTGCATTTATTATTTCTTACTCGTGCTTTTACATGTTCATCTTATTACACATGCTAGATAGATATCTTGTATGTCATTATCTTTATCATACACACATGCACATTTACTTGTTTTTCTAGTTGTGATCGCAGACTCTATAGATCTATACATGCACCATGGATATTTGGCGCAGTACCTGGTACCAATCCAACAGAGGCTCCTGAGGGCATCCACTTTTGTACACTACAGGAGTTATTATTTCATTTTATTTCATAGCACATTACTTTATCATATTATACATGCTTTGACATACTTTTTATCTTTCTAACATGCTAACGGGTAGTTTATGTTTAGCATTTTTTTTTAGGCCTATTTGCCACCATGGTTGTCTGTTACATTGTTTGTTCTTATTTGTCATTGGTTACCACTTTTTGTGGGATTTTCCCTTTATTTAGTGTGCACACTTGTTTTCTTGTGGCCACTATGGCCTTGATTATCTTGCAACATCGTGATTGGTGTCCCATGTTTGCAACCTACTCTTCGCGGTCTACATTGTCTTCTACTTGTGTCTTAGCTTATACATTGTTTGCTTAGCTTACATTTTTCATATACCTGCATGTTTGTCTTTTCTTTTACTAACAATTGTATCTTAGCCACTTATTTGTGTGTGCCTTGGTTTATACCAAGAACATTCCATTCCCCATATAGGGCATAGATTTTACACAACAATTGGTCCTCTTTTTGGCTGCATACTCTTTCAGTGACGTCACATGCACCTCAAATGAAATCATTTGGGATAATCAGTCACCCCATATAGCATTATACACAACATAGCATGGTACCGATACAACACAATTTTTCAGTTTCAAATAGGGATCAGAATTAGACTTGGGTCCTTAGCACAATATCCTTTCCTAGATTCCTGAAACCATGGGGCAATTACATAGTGATTGGTAGTATAGAAAAGTCTATAGAACTCCACACAACAGCTTTTACAAGGCTCAGAATCAGACTTGGGTCTAACATTTACATTTGTACACACCACCTACAATGTTGCTCCATATTCTAGGGAGCAGTTAAAGGTTGGAGGATGACACTAGACTTTCCTCACTATACTTCTTCTGTTGTGGCGTGAGATCACCCAAAAAAATCACACTTCATCGAAATTTTGAGGATCCTTTCTACACCCTTTCCCCATCACAGATTAGGTGCACATGTTCCTTTTTCACACTTTCAACATTTTTACATACTTTCTTTACACACTTTTTTTGCATATTTTGATCATATACATGCGTATTTGACTACTTTTTCGACTTCTATTTTGTAGGTCCATCCGTATGGGAAGCGGTAGTGGACATCAACAACAACAACATCGCACACACCAACAATGACATCGACATCAACAATAGGTACATCACGACATCTACACATGGATTTCCACCTTAGGTTCATTTTCATCACTTGTTACACGTATTCCTCCTTAGCATCCGTACTTCACTTTTTTCTATCACTCCACACTTTCTCAAGTGTCCCTCGGCAAGATTTCATCTTTGATCTACATGGTTATCATGTACACATATATATCTACTTTATGTTACTGATATTTCCGCTCACTAACATAAAGTGGGGGAGAATATAGACACTAAATCGTGCACTTTGGGAAATTATCTAATCTTGATTACATACTACTATTCATATGATTCCTTAGTAAGAAAAGTATTAATTAATCCTTGTATTTGGCTGTTGCGACTTTCAATTTTGCACCCTTAGTTACTCAGTAAGCATTTTTACTCTTCAGCATCTGTCATCCTAGAAACGAATGCCCACTCAGGATGTCAGCGTCAGGAACCCTCGTCCCCTTTGGGTCCCCCTATCCTCTTTGTAATTTATTCAAATTTTTTGTGTCCTTTCTTTTCGTTTGAGCATCTTATCTTTTTGGTACTCAGGATTTTTAGGGTTAATTATGAAATTCAAGAAAAAGAATCATATAAATATAAAGTTATGTGATCATAATAAATGACCAAGCACTAAACATTAACTATCATCACCTAACATCAGATCCATCAAGGCATATAAGAGCTCCATTACATCCATCTAGTTCCATCACAAGGGACACAAGGGCTAGTTTTCTGCATCACACTTCATAGGAGGGAAGTTCCTTCTATTTCATACATATATTTACTACATTCTACATCTAGCTACTTGCTTAATATCCAATTGTAACATGCACAAGAACAACCTAGTGCACAATTCCACACATAGAATTACATTGGGTCTGAGATGTAGTGTAGCACTCAGTCATAAGTTCACCATTATGAAAGCTGAGGATAGTCTGAAGCCTCATTTTGCATCTTTATTTTTGAGGATTTGATGTCTATATGAGGGTTTTGAAGGTTCATTTTTTATTACAAGTTTCCAGCGACCTCGGTGATCTTGGTGCGACCTTAGAGTAATCAAAGGAGACTAAAGGAGAACATTTTGCAACACCTTAGAGGATATTTTTTGAGCATTTCCACATACCCAAGCTCCCAAAAACAAGTCCAGGGTGCCCTTGTCCCTCTCCAGGCGCCTCAATCCGACCTATCTCTCCAGATCTACACTTTCCAGGGATTTGTGTGACATTTCTTCCTTTCTGTTCAATTGATCAGAGCTTCAATCTAGTCCATATTTCACTGTAAATCAGCTAAGTCTTCTTATCCTCTCTTCACACATTAGGGTTTCATTATTTATTTCTTAGTTGTTTGGGGGTATTTTTTGTATTCCATTGTTATTCATTTACTACTGCTATAGCATTAAAATTAGGCTCTTATTTTACATTTTAGCTTAATCAGTAGTTAGTAATCACCCTCCAGGAACGTTCAGGGAAAATATAAATGATCTAAAGGTGATGTCGAAGATCATTGATGGTATTAAGGGAAAATTAGGAAGATTTAGGAAAGAAAATCTCATTTAGGAGAAATCTTTTCAAAAGTGGGTTTCTAGGTGCGGGGAATGAATGTTTAAACGGTGAAAGATGACTTCTCCGGATGATTACGGGACCTCTAGAAGAAGTTAAGATGTAAAACATAGGAATTGGGAATTTTATACAATGTGGAAGTATCAAATTTTATATAAGGCTTAAGGGTTTCTTGAGATATTTCAAACTTCTAAAGCTTCCCCTCTTAGTTCTAAATGAAAAAGGCCTTGAATTTTGTGTCTTATGAAGAATTTTATTTTTTAAAATTTTTACATTAATCTTAAAATGTGATTTGGAGTCAAAAAATAATAATAATATTTTACCCTAAACCATTTACTAAGCTCCCAAGGTGAAATTTTCAAGTTTGGTGTCTAAAAATGGACATCTAAGGTAAAAAATGACTTTCTAAATGGGGCAAGTCGCACTTTTATGTCCCAATCATCCCAATTGTACCCAAAGAGACAAGGGGGAACACAATTGTGACCAAGGGCATGCATGTAGCCTCTAGTCACTTTGTTTGCTCTTTTGGACTCCACATGACCTCATTTAAGCCCTCAAACCTAATTTCTCAAGTTGTCACATGTCACCACCTTGCTCCAAGTCACACTTTTGTGTCCCACTTGTCCCAATTTCCCCCCTTTTTCCAAGATATGAGGGGGACACAAAATTGTTACCCAATGCATATATTTATCCCTTGGACCCCATATGACCCTTTCTAGCTCCCCTGTGCTTTTCTCAGCTCCCTCATCTCACTCATCTTTCCATATATATACCTAATTTTTCACTTTTCACATTTCATATTTCATGCCTGTTACTAAAAACTTTTATTGTGTAGATAAGGGTTTTTAATGCATCTATTTTTTGAGTGGGTGCCTTGAGGGGCTTGTCGGGAATGGGGAATGGTTACTCACCTAACCATTATGGGTTAGTGAGTACACGAAGAGAGTGTCACTATTTGGTCTTAACCTTAGTTTTCATTAGGTATAATTTTCCTCCTAGGTCTCATGCATATCATATTCATGAATTCTTTCTTGTATTCTACCATTTTACACCTTGTTCATTCACTCTCATGACTTACGACACATTATTTTTACTTTTCATGACACACGACTTCAACGAAGAAATAGAATTCTGAGAGAGAAAGAGAGAAGAAGAGAGAGAAGATAGATGTTTTATAATTAAGTCTCACTCTTCCTTCGTGTTGGAGATTAATGTTACATCCAGATAGAATCTTCCTCAACTACTTGTCTGATTAGAACACGTCTCTTTTTGGACCTAGAAATGATGTTTATTGCCTTATCTGGAATGCTTTCCTTTTATTATATCTTGAAATATCGTGTTTCACCTCTTCACCTCTATGAGAAATGATAGGATGAACATGATATACTTTATTCCATATGGTAAAAAACTCCTCTTAATATCATCATGAAAGATGCACGTGTACCACACACATCGTAGATTTGACAACTGTGATAGTGTTCAGAGCTTCTTGAGGGTCCTTAACAGAAACTTAGCAACACTCACAACTGTTACGATTTTTCATCACACCAAAAGCTCAAACCGGTAATGGAGAGGGATCTCATCAAGTTAACTAGCTACTACGCCAACACACCCCCACATGATGGAGCTAGATGCAACCACGTGAGCCTTGAGCTCACCATGTATTCACCAAATTAGGCCCAACGACATTAGGAGGAAATGACATTGGGACTTCCCGGGAGGTCACCCATCCCAGTACTACTCTAGGTTGAATGCGCTTAACTTCCTAGTATTAGAGTTGCACAACTTTTTGTTACACTAGAAGTTCGAACTGATGGTGGAGAGGGATCTCATCGTGTTAACCAGCTGCTACACCAATACACCCCTGCACAATAGAGTCGGATGTAACCATGTGAGCTCTAGTCCCACCATGTATTCACCCAATTAGGCCCAATGACATTAGGAGGCAACGACATCAGGACTTCCTAGGAGGTCACCCATCCCAGTACTACTCCAAGTCGGGCGGGCTTAACTTCCAAGATCTGATACCATGTTACAATTTGTTGTCACACCAAAAGCTTGAACTGGTAATTGAGAGGGATCTCATCATGTTAACTAGCTGCTACGCCAACAAAAACCATGGTTCCCATCGTGAAATCCTTCAAAAAAATCAATTGGATTTTTTTATCAACAATCCTCCCACGTATACTGACTCAAATTACCAAATGATTTTTTCTTCTTTCATCCTCTACTTCAGATCATTAAAATCCACCCACTCCACTAGAAATAAAATGGGCTCGTATCCACAGTTTTGGAAATTTATTTTGTATTTTTATGATCCCAATAGCCTTAGAAATTTGTATATATTCTATGGTTCAATTGAAAATGGATTCCACAACCGTTTCCAAAAATCCACAAATTTGAGTGTATTTCGGTGTTACAGGTAGTTGATTTTATATTTTGGGGAAAACAAGATAAAATAAAATCCAAATTGGATGAGACTTGATTCATTGGAAATACATTCCAAATAAAAATAGACACTTTGAATCTGGTGATATTCCCTCATCAGAATCAACGGGAATTTTGAAAACGGGTTATGGTTGTGGGAAAAGCTTGAAAATTAGTCAAAATGGGAAAGAGGGAAAATTTTCATTTGATCACTCTAGGAGAAATTATTATACATTTATAATGATCTTTATCTCATTTTAAATATCTTTGGGAGAGGAATTGATACTCTAAATATGAATATGTTCTCTCACGGGGTTTCGAAGGACATGCCAAATCAAATTTCCATGGACATGGGGATTTGCAAGGGTTTTAGAGTTGTATGAAGGTTTGGATCATAAGTATAGAAATTATTATTCTTAGATCATGTAAAATAGCTCAAAATTACGGGATCCAGGAGAGGAATGGATGCTCCAATTTTGAAATGATTGTCTCGAGGGGATTTTTCACAATCTTCTATGTAAAAATAGTGTTTTTGGGCAATCCAGGAGTACGGTGGCTGGAAAAAATAGTCATGAATATATTTTTGAGGAGGTTATAACATGGAAAAATTCTTATATCATCATGAAGTCATTTTCAAGAGGAAGATGTGGTCATATTTTGGAGGAAACAGAGCTTGGCATCAAAATTTATGAGGAAAACAAGATTTGGAACTCTAGAGCACAAAGGGGAGTTTTTTTATTTTGAACATGGTGAACCAACTCGAAGATGATCTTTAATGGCTTCCACCTCCTTTTAAACTTTCATTATGTTTTTTAAGGGGGAAACAAGGTTTGGTGATTTTATATGGTGGAGATTGAGGTGGGGATCGCACATGGAGTGGAGATGGAGAAGTGGAGATTTGGAGTCCATTTTCACCTCTTAAGTGTGCTTGGGTTCAATGGAAGTTACAAAATATACATGGAGGAAAAAAAGGTCCAATCATCAAGTCAAAATAAGCCTTCACATGCACTTTTTATCTCTCCTTATGTTTTTTATTATGAAATATCCACCAATACCAAGAGGGCACTCTTTTGGGGTGTAATTGCACCTCAAAAGTGTGCTTTTCATGCAATGGGACACCAAAAGTGCGTAGGTGTGCCAAACTGGAGGTTGGAGCATGGTTTGTACCTTCGTTTTGTACCTCGAAAGTGTTTCCTTTGCCCCAAAGTCAATCCTTGACAAAATTTGGTCGTATAGTATATTAAATTACATGGAAATGGGAAAATAAATCCAATGAGCCTATTTAGGAAGCTTTAAATGAGTTATTCAACCACTTTTACCTCTACCTTCATTTTTTCCTAAGTTTGTGCGCCGGTGAGCCAAAATTACAAGAAGAGTTTCCCATGAAAATGAGTCAAACCAACTTAAGGGTCATCAAGAGAATTGAAAATACTTTCACTTGAGATTTTTTCGAGCCTCCTCTTGAAGACTGTAATGGAACCATTGCCTCTTCTAAATGTATGATGTATTGTGCACGTTATTGAAGCAATAAAAGTGTGTGTTTTGTGACTAATCTTGGTCCTTTCATCCTTTTATACGTCTTTGTGCCTTTTCTCATGCTTACAGGTATACTATGTAATTTTACATTTCTATTATAGGTTCTTGGAGTTCTGTGCTTATTGAGTGGTGGAGTATTGCATGCAGTTGAGTTGTGGTGTCCATTCACCCTTCTTAAGTTCATCCTTCTTCACTGAGAAACTGATATATTGCTTTGTTTGATCATATTTAACAAAGGGAATGCGTGCTTCCTAGTCTGTGGTATTCTGTACCCTCTCTAAGTCACAATAGGTGAAGTTGACATGCGGTGCACACACCCTCTTCAAATTAACCCTTCCTGAGTCTGGAAACACCCTTTATTTGGTGCATCATGATCCTTAGTATAGTTTCATTTCTGTAAATCTCTTTTCCTAAAACCCCATGAAATGTTATCATAGGACTAGATAGCCTTTATATTACACTAGGAGTAGTACACCACTTAGTTTAAGAAGATGAAGCTGGCCTTTTCCGGAGGTTTACCTCGACCCCAAGTCCCAAAAATTGAGAGGTGATCCCATGTGTTCCAATCACACTGAACGTCCTATTCACTTTTTGGCCATTCAGAGGGTTCAGTGATTTGGCAACAACAGTTTCCCACGAAAATGAGTCAAACTAGCTTATGGGTCATGAAGAGAATTGAAAATACTTTCACTTGAGATTTTTTTAGGCTCTCAATTCTACTTGGGGTGCTTGAAACCTTCCAGGAAAAATCCATGCGTAAAAAGGTAACCTTACTCTAGTGTCGGAAGGGTTTCCACTTTCTATGCTCTCATAATTTTATCACACTTGTTCCATCATGAAGTAGGCTCTATAAGCTTTCCAATGGTTAGAATATGAGCTCCCAACACTTCATGAGGATCCTAAAACCTTTTGTTAAAGTTAAATCTTTAAAGAAACATGCACACTCCTTTTTCTCAAAAAGTGCCTAACAAGAAATCTTTCCTAAGACCATATCGAAGCTCTTAAAATGCTTGCTAAATCATACCATCACAGAGAAGAATATGTTGTACATTTTTGTTGACTATAACTAGTAAATCTGAAATTCTCTAAGGCTCCTTAAACCCTTTTCAGAATTTGATCCTTGAAAATAAATAATTTTGGCAATTTTGGCAATTTTAATTGTTTTGACTATTCTCACTAGTTTGACCCAAAACGGGAAAAAGAAGGGAAAAATATTTGATGGGATTGTCATATAAAATGTAGTGACATTTTATATGTCAATAGATATAAAAAAAAAATCTATAAAAAATATAATATAATTAATATTATATTATAGAAATTTCAGTATTGTATATGAAATAGTTTGCAAGATAAAACCATAAAAAGTTAAATGTACCAATTTTTTTAATAACCTAACAAAGAGTTAAAAGATAAAGAGTTTTAATGAGTGGATTCTCTATCTAACAATTTTTCTATAAGATTAAACAATTCTAAAATTTATTAATAGGGAAAAGGGTTGCTGGTGGATTTTAATTGTGAGTAACATTAAATTTGATTATTATGTGGTAGTTTTTTTTTTTAAGAGAAGGTTTAACATAAATTAGTATGTTTTGTGTCAACGTGCTAGCTATTCTCAAAAATTTGAGGCACGTGATTAGAATTTTAATAACATTATCTTTACTAGTTAATATGCTTACCAACTCACACATATATTTGTATATGTATGATCTATAGATATATCGATACATTCATTTTAACTAAACTTAAAAAATAAGTATATTGGTTGTTTAAGCTCTTCCCTTGAGAAACTAATTGAAGAATCACTATTTGTTTAGCATATGGTACGATAAAATAAATAATAATAATAGGTTTTTACAGTCCACGATGCCATGGGGTAGCGTGTTTTTGGGTCTACAAGCAGCTTATAGCATATGGGACTACCTCGTACTCACATGCGGGAGGCAACTAACTTTGCTACAAACAAGGCGTACATACCCTACCCCCTACAGGATTTGAACTTGTGACCTCTATTTCAAGAGCACATGTTCTTCACCATTAGGCCAACTCGGGTGTACTGGAATTAGTTTGAGATCATTTATCACCAATTAGTAGAATATTTACATGAAATATATTAAATTCATTAATTTGATTTACTTGATTTTGTTGTGGGAGCCGCAAATGGTCCATATATGGGGGTATCTATCTTCGCAGCTCTTAATTATTGGCTAAATATTTATTTCCTCTAAACAAATAAAAACCAATCTTTAATCAATATAGAACCCTTCAATAAATGAAATTATGTAACAAATTCAATATAGAAACCTTGCATACGTATTACTCAATTTATCTTTAGGTTTAAAAACATTCGACGTGACAGAGATATATGTTCACATTTTTTTTTAATTAGTGGCAAATAGTTTTTATGAAAGGGACTATACCCTTGTACAGTAGAGGCTCAGAAGCCAGATGTGCCCAAGCGAGCAAAAGAACAAAAGATCAAAATCAACAAGGACGCAAGCAGGAAGATATCCTACCAATACCAGCACAAAAGCCTGCAAAACACAGTGTGTAAACAACAACAAAGCAAAAAACAATGCCGATGAGAACAGTTGCATCTATCTTAAGTGCATCGGCGCACACCCCCTCCCCACGGAACCCACAATATGATTTTCTACTAACAGTGCTCCACTCCGCATTGTTTTCGTCTTCTACATCCAGAACCACTTCTAAATTGCCTTTTAACTTGGGTGAATCAAAATTTGGATCCCTTGCCTCCAAAGTAAACAATGCTATCTTTTCACCTGAACTGTCCTTCGTCCTTTCGCTGTTGTTCACATTGGCATTTAAAAGTAGTTGTTTAGGATCTTTGTTAAAGATACTCTATCGGTTCTCATCCATCATTTCAGACGCAAAATTTGCTGCACTTTCTTCTTCCTCTGAGCCAGTTTCCCATTCAAAGGATTCACTATCATCTTTGATTGACGCGTGAACAGTTTTTTTTGGATTTTCCCGCTCCTTCTCCGCCGTTTCAGTATGTCCTACGTGGGCAGAGGGATCACCACGCAGTGCTTCGGGCAGACCCAATTTGGATGGGTCAGTCTCACCATTGTTGCAGTCACCATTGTACAGTGGGCAAGGGATCTCTTCGCTGACGACTTGTAGCTTCCGCTCCTCCTCGCTTTTGTTTCCCCTGCCTATTACTTCCACTGCCCCCATTGAACATGTGCACAGTTTGGTGTGAAAGTTAACCTTCCAGCATTTGGGACAGACCAAACGGTGGTCATCAGGAATTATGCTCTGCACAAAACGACCAATGGGGGAAGACAGTATGATGTTCTTTGGGAGAACAGCCCCCACCTCCATGGTAACACATAACCGTGCTCTTACAAGCCTGCTAACACATGACAGTATGATATATGTTCACATTAAATACCAAAACAACAATGAAAATTTGAAAACATTTACCAATTTATCAAAATGAACACATTTTGAAGTGAATTTCATTTGATTCTTCTACTTGCCTCATAAGGAGTGTAGCCCAACAGTACGATAAGGTAAGTTGGGTGCCCAATTTGATGGCACTCGTTATCTTGACATCAAGATGCACTTTTTTACGTGTATACATCATACGTACATGTCATCTCTATTGATTTTTCAAACTAATAATTCAACTCAAATACAAAGAATGCACCGTAACCATTCTCATTTGCTACCATGTATTATAGCAGTAGTAATCAATAATCAATGGTAGGTGGCGAGTTTGAATCACACCTAAACTAAGTATGAACACGCAATGTTTACCACAGAAAATCTAAAACATTAAATTTTTGTGTTTACCAGAAAACAATGATTCTATGTCATATCGTTGATTTACAAGTACAAAAGTACTTAAACACTAGTAAAATACTAGAGTAGTTCTTACTATAAGCTATGGCCATCTGCCTTGCAATAATTTATAGTGTTGCAATGAGCGGTGAGGCTGTACTATTGTAAATTATGCAAGCTCTTAAAATTTCCAGTGCAATTATTTCCATTTATCAGTTTGTTGTGTAGCATTCAATGGTTTTGAATGGACTGTGGTAGCAGTGAATCTTTTCTTTCACATGACGATACTCTCAGCTTGACTAATCATTTCCATTTTCATGGATACGTTAATACTCGGAAATAGGAATCATTCATTTACAGATACTCAACTTTCTGTTAAAATAATTTCAAAGCTGACCGTTTGAGAAAAAATAAAAAAAACAATCAATACCATTACAGTAGTTCTTACCATAAGTTATGGTCATCTGCAATTTTAAGTAATTTCTACTGTTACAGTGAGCTTGTACTTTTGTAATTTAATTTCATTCTTAAACATTCGATTGGTTTTGAATGGACATTGGCAGAAGTGAATCTTTTCTTTCCTAATGACGATATTGTCAGCTTAGTCAATCATTTCCCTCTGGAAAAAAAAGGCAAGGCTACCACACCAGTACCTGGCCAGACAGTCATAATTGAGAACAAGAACCTCTATGCATTCCAACAAACTGCCTCTTACGACAGGAGCAGGACTAAAAGACAATCATTCAACGCTTTAAGTTTGAAGGCCGACAAACAATGTATTTTCAGTTTTGCCTTTCAATAGTGTGTTTTTCAACCTTTCTGTAAAAAATCAGACCTGCCATCTAGCCCACGTTCTTACTGATTTAGCTATCATTTTACACATGCAACTACACCATTCTAAATTCATATATTAAAAAAATAATTTACGGCACGGCCCATTCATACATGATATAAATGTGTTTATGGGGTGTTTTATGGGACATGGATGTAGTGTGGTGCATTCTATCGAGATAATAGCCTCCACTTTGAACTTGTGCCTCACTCACCCCCAACAAAAATCAAAATTAAAATTTATTGTTGATATGATATGATAAAAATATAAAAGACAATTGTCATTTATTTTACAAGTTTTTATTACATATTTATGTATATCAATACAATTTATACATAGGGTATTTTCATTTACTAGTTAAGCATCCAAATTCTACTAACAAAAGATTTTTTAAATGTCTAATCTATCTTTGTAATTAAGCATGAAAATGTGTGCCCAAAGTTGTGACAACACACTCTAATTTGGCAGTGAGATAAGTTTGTTCCCAATTCAATACAGATGTACTCCTGTGGATGATTTGTTACCTAAATTCTAACTTTGAAGGCATATTAACCTTCTACTTCACTTTTATTTCCTCTCCCTAACTCTGTAATGCCCACTTCCCTACGACACTTAGTTGATTATCATTTTGAGTTATGCAGACTTTAGATATGGACATGGCTTATACTTATGTTGATTAGCATGATGTTTTGTGACTAGATGCATTTGGATTATAGTTGGATTTTGTTTTCAGTATGATCTACACTGACTCATGGACAGACTATTAGATACTGATATTATTTTTATATGGATATATTGCATGTGTTCTAACATTGGATTTCTTCGCCATGATGAGTAGAATGTAATTGTTGAATTTACATTACTATGATTTTGGATAATGTCGATGGAATGCATAATTAAGTTGTGATTTAGATCTAGAATAATGGAAAATTGAATTACGTATAGATGTTAATAAATTTCATGCATATGATTATTTTGGATATTTTGACATGGCCGCAAGGCCGAAGGAGGTATTTTGCATTTTGCAGGAAGCACAGCCTGATCACAACCATGAGGGGGATTGGGGACCAAACACAACAGAATGTCGGGTGGTTACAACAATTGGTTGTCAAGGCAACTAGTAAATTGTATTGTGTTACCTTTATTCTTTTATGTGTTAAGAAAATTTCCATGAGGGGGAAATTTTCTAATGTGACCAAGGGGGTAAGAATTTTAATTACTTGTTTTAACTTACTTTAGTAGGTGATTTTATTTGTGATGTTTCTTTTTTAAAAGTACTTTGCTAAGTGTGGTTAGATTAATGTAATATCTTGTTTTAATTTTTAAGTTTTGGAGGGAAGTCAAGTGGGTGTAATAAATTTTGATGGTTGACTCCTTGAGCCTTGTGTTTCCTCATGTATTGAATGCTTGGTTTTGAGTGTTGACCACTCCAAACTCTTTGAATCTCGAATTTGAGATTGAGGGCAATTTTGGGGGACTTGTGGGACAAGTTAAACTTGTCCCACACTTCCCAAAACCCCTTACCAACCATATCTATGGGTTGGGAATCCAAAAAGGGGATTATTTATTGTTTTGGGAAGGGAAATATGACTTTGGAGTGCACTTTCCTCTTTTTGCATTTAATTGTGTCTTAAGACACATGGGAAAGGGTTGGATGTGGAAGAGAGTTGTCATTCAACCCAACCACCCATTTATGGTGTTTTGGGATTTGAGTTGACCTTGGGAGGTGGTTTGAGGATGTGTGATGTGGCATCCTACATGGAGCCGCATCACCCTCACCCTTTCCTTTGGTCTATTTATTGAAACTTCCTCTCTTGTTGAGGGGGTTTGGAGTTTTGTTTTTGTTTTGTTGAAGAGTTCCCTTTTGTTATTTTGGGAGAGAAAAGAATTGGGAGAAAGAGAAAAAGAGAGTGCTTGGACTTGCATGCTTGGATTGATTTGAGAAGGAGCTTGGACAAGTTTCTTGGTTTAGGCTTCTCCAATGGAGAGGTAGGAAACCCTCTCCTTTGTTTTGCTTTCATATTATTGTTGCTTCTATGCTAAAATTGTGAAAAATACATGTTTACTTTGGTGTATTGTGAAAAATGGATAGAATGCTTATTGCGTAGTATAGGAGAGGTCTATGGGAATACTCATGAGGGAGACAAAAGAGTAGATTAGGATATTGTGGAGGGAGTTTGAGAGGGATGCCCATCTTGGGTAAGAATGTTTACATTCTACCTTGTCTTTGAGGGAGCCATAAGAGGAGGGAGGCATAAGAGTATGGGAGGAAAAAGGGGTACTTGAGGGAGGCATAAGAGTCATAGGGGCTTTTGTTTTATTGTGGAGGGTTTTTGATGGGCATCTCATCTCAATTGGGAGGCATAAGGAAAACATTCTCATAGTTCCTTCTCTTGTTGGCTTGGATGAAAGCCTTTTGTGCAAAGTATTGTGTTATTTGTCTTTCCTTGTTGTTTTCTCTTTTACCTTGAATGTTGTGAATGAAACTTGTATTGTGGAAGCAAGTATTGTTGCCTTGAGTTGGAGACCATCCTTCATTGTGTTGTGTTTGGGGCTCGGGGGTCAATGGAGGAGATTGCTTCTCTTCTCCATTGAGTTTTGGTTGGGAGGAGAGTGTTGCCTCTCCCCCTATCTTGGTTGTGACTTGAGCTACTTGTAACTTGGAGCATGGATGGAGAACACTTGGAGCACAAGAACCTTGTTGTTGACAATGTCAAATCATCATGTAATTACCCACCTTGAGTGGAGAAAGAAATGTAATATCGCCTTGTTTTCTCTAGCTTCCATTATTGTAAATTTGTTTCACATGAAGTAGGGTACGTTGTAATAAGAATTGAAGGAAATGTTGCATTGATATGATAGTATTTCTTGCTCTAAAAATTATTGAGAATGTCGTTGAATTCTTTGGTGGAATATTGGAAAGAAATTACAAAAGGAAATATATTAAAATTTTGTCTGGATACTTGAAAGTAATGTGTTGGAAATTGGTACAAAATATCTATTAAATTTTATCTTATTACTTGAAGGAGATGTGTTGAAAGGATGGGAAAAATAGTGCATTATTCCTTCTTGTATACTTGTTGGAAAGACTTAAGTTTTTAATGATTTGTAATGCCAATAAAACCTTTTCAAGCTCTAGTTCCTTTATGTTTTATTCATCCATGAATTTATTGTAAAATCCATTGCAAATAAATAAGGAAATGAAATCAACTTGCTTAAAAATCCATGCAATGTCCATTGAAGTTGGCTAGAAATAGATCTTAATGGTAATACTCTAAACTTATCAAGATTGGTGTTCAACACTCCTTAATATCTAACAAGGGTACTATAGTTGAATACCATTCTTATTTAAGTAATACTACAACTAATGAATTTATTGATAATAACTTATAAAGATATTAAAAGTACCCTTAAATATTATTTTGTTATATACATATATCTCAACACACTATCACTAACACATATGCAAATAAACCCCCACCCAATTTAATAATGTCAATGAATAACATATTTAAACCTACGTAGCCTCCATACTTATAATAATAAAGCATATTCGCCTCTGTATATTCTAGCATGAAACCGATCCACCTCGATGAGAATTCCTATCCGGGTGACCTTCTCGCTGTCCCCAATCGATGTTGTTCCTTTCTGTATGCCCTTCACCGTCCATCACTGAATATTGATAAAGATATCTTGAAGATGGAACCCGAATATTTTGAGGATGCACCCGAAACTGAACTGAGAGCAGCATAGTTTAAAATGACCATTGTTTAGGCGCCCCCTCTGCCTGTCACTCGCGCCGAGTTTCTCCTCTTTCACATTTGGTCTCATGCACGCCCAGGATAGAAGGCAAACCAGCCTCTGTGCCTAAATTTGTGCCTGTAGCTTGTTGTGTTTGACCACCTCCCATCTGCATGGCCAAGAGTCGATTCAAGCAAGTTCCTACGCCTCCCTCTGTCCCCTCGTGACCTGTCACTGTTCCTTCATCGATTTATTCAGCGCACAACTTGAAGGCAGATCCTGAAATTAAGTCGCATTCGATACTGGACAGGTAACAACGTGGTTGGACAGACTGCTGGCTTTATTGCCATTTCTACCCCTTCATCAATTTTTGGTATAAGCCTTTATCCTAGCTTGCACACGCTGTAATAAATAAAAGTAGTCTAAAACGTTTCTAGGAAAGAAAAATGCAAAGTACAGTGAAGAAGCAGTCCGAGTTTGGTTTCATGAATTTTCTAATATGAAACAAACTTACCTCTATGAGATTTTCCTCCAATCACACCTGTAGCTGCGCCTCCCTCCAGCTGTCGTATCAACTATAACCTTTTCTTTAAATGCACGGCCGGGGCAGATCAAACAGACAGACTGACCTAGAGGAGGCGTAGGATTTTCAAAATCTAGTCAAATAAATGTCAGGCGGCTCAGTGTTTCCGTGTGGCGTGCAACCACGCAAGAGGAGGAAGAAGTAAATGCGTATATCAGGTTTTGGTGAGCTGTTCGACCGCCCCATACATAATTTTCAAACCTCCACTTTTAACTTTTCATTCGGCTCCTTGAATTTAAATATGCACATCAATAAATTCTTTTTATCCTTCTCAATGTAGTTATTGTTTGTCCTGCTCAGCCCACGTTTTCACCTTGTATATCTTATCAATTCTTTTTATCTCAATCGTTCCCCGCCATAGTATTTTAGTGTTGGTTGAAAATGCCATTCTTTGAAAGCCAACGTAAAATAGGGGTAAATTGCTTAGGTGAGTTTAAGTGTTAAACACCATGCAAATATTAGTGGCACATAATATAGTTTTCTTATAATAATCATACTTGATATAAGTAAGGTGTCATGTACACCGAAATACATAAAGACATACAAGGTAATAATATGTCGAAGTATATATATTGTAATGTATGATTTTCCTTTATATATATATATATATATAACATGATGTATTGAATTCATGAGTTACGTAATATAAATGGATAATAAACCAAATATATATATATATATATATATATATATATATAAATCGAGTAGAGAGTGTTTTCATTTCATAACAAATAATACCTTACCCTAAGGATTATCATCCGGAAGTGCCGTCATTCGATTTTTCAGCCCTCAAACTTTCAACTCAAAGGATGACCCTTCTCTTCCTTGTAAAACGTCGATTGAAATAAAATCAAACTTCTTGGTCCTCGAAGCATTATCGTGATTGAAGTAGTTTCGAGTCTGTATGCGGACTCACCTTGCAAAGAAACAAAAAAAAAAAAAAAAAAATTGTCGCTTTTTCAAGTCATTCATTTGGTTGCATCGTCGTTGCTGTCGTGAGTGTGACGTCGGCTTTTTCGCGGCGTTACAAACTCCATACATTGTGACTCCCATCTCCGTGTAATGAACTCAACACATAATATTACGAAAAAAAAAGTATGGTAACCTATAGTAGAGTTTGGGTGACTAATGCAAACTAACTAAGCGCATAATTTAGTTATAAACAGTAATTTAGGAACAAAGATTCCAATAAATAGAAATTGCGTGACATAGAATAACTTTGACATGTGTGTCAAAAGTGCTCCACAATAGAATGTTACCTCTAACAATGATAAGTGATCCAATGATTGATTGATTCTATTAATTATACCTCTTGTTAAATGAACCACAACACATCTTCCTTTAAACGAGTTTGAATTCAAATTCAATAGATATTGGTGCACATGTTTAATTCCAACTACTAGAAGATGGGAAAGGAAAACATTGGTGGATCGGCCCATTAGCTAATATGGGGCACAACAGAAAAGTTTTATCGCTTATGGGAAGTTGTTCGAATTGTATGGATCATCATTACAATTTTTAAAATAGCTTTGGGATGATAACACATGGACTGATATAAAGGAATTCAAACCAAAAGAGGCAAAAAGAGGACCAATTTAATAACAAATAAAGGCCAATATGACATTTTTAAGTTGTATGTGCCATAATGTTTTTCTTTGTGATGCGTTCTTAGCCAAAACTTAGATGATGTAGGAAACAACCTCAAATTTTATACACATAAAAATGACAAATTTTTTGTACATTTGGATATCCTAGCATTGAGCCGCTAAGTATTGGAACATGTTCCAAAATTACTTTTCCTTTTTACACTAACATGGTTTAATTAGTGTCCTTAATTTGGTCCAAAGTACTTGGCAATGTCATTGATTACACCTTTTTATACAATTGGACCATATGTATGTATGTATGTATGTATGTATGTATGTGTCCTTTTACACACATTTCGTCGTTGTGTTGGACCCCATTTTCCTTCCTTTTCATATAGTTTTTCTTGTAACTTGAATTTCTAATAACTTTGGGTCAATAATAATATGTCCATTCAATCCAAAAAAATTGAAACTACGAAAAATTATTATATGTTTGCCTATGTATGACTTATAGATCTTCAAAAATATCCAAACATTGTTTAGGTTTCCACATGGGGGATTCACTATGTAAAAGTATGACCTATCATTGTAGACACAAAATAATGCACTTTAGACATTATTTAGTCTCAGTCTCATACTACTATTTAGAAGGTATTTGAGTGAAGAACGTACTAATTAACCCTCATATTTTGGTCATCTTACTTTGTTTTCTTTTGTCATTCCCGACCTCCATGCCTAGTCATATTTTGACATTTCCCGTTATTTTAGCCTTGACTGGGGCACCCAGGCCAGTATTTCGGCGCCCATTGGCACCCTAGTCCCACAAGGGGTGCCTCGATCCTTTTTGAACTTTCCCGCCACCTTTTGGGCAATTTCTAGTTGTTTTAGATTCTTATCTTTTTCATGGTCTATCGTTTCAGGGTAAAGTACAAAATTAGATCAAGATAACCCTATAAATCTAAAGTTATGAGACCATAATGAGGGACCAAGCATTAGTCACTACTATTTTCCACCTAGGGTTGCATTCATCTAAGGCATTTGGAGATCATTTGCATATATTTAGCTCCATCAAAAAGGACAATGTTGGTTCATCTTCATCACACAAGCATAGGATGGGATTCTATTCTATTCCATCCACCATTCTACTACATTTTTACATATATTTATTGCTCGCTACTTCACAAAGTGTGATTGACACAAGAGAACCTAGGGCACATGATTCACACACACACACACACACCACAACTACATTTGGGTCTAAAATGTAGTGCAACGCTCATTTAGTAAGCCCACTGTTGTGGCAACTAAGGTCAGTCTGATCCATTCATTTGCATTCTTCTTTTTTTAGGGTTTTTATACTTCTTCTGGTTTTTTGTAAGTCTTCTAATACATATTAGATTATCAGCGACATTCGGTGAGGTGCAGCAAACCTGATTCGACAAACAATGAAGTTTTTAGATCACTTACATGACCTATGAAACTCAATTCTAGACCTTTTACACAGACCATGGCACTCATTCTGCATACCAGAGCACCCACATGTGCCCTAGTCCTTCTCCAAGCGCTCCAGTCTAGCTAGATAGCTCGGATCCATCCTTTTCGGGGCCTCTACACAATCATTTTTGCTTTCTATTTCTCCAGTCACTTCTATGACATAGTTCAGTGAGCTCCTCTAATAAGCTAAGTTCATTTTCTATTAGTACTCTAGGATTTAGCATTTCCATTTTCATAGTTGCTTGGGTTATTTCCATATTTATTTACTACATTTATTTCTTTTTTTTTCATGTCATTCTATATTAGATTAACTATCATATATTTCACATTTTAGTTAATCATTTTGGTGAACCCGACTCGCTCATTCATGCTTCTAGGTTCTTCATTCATTACTTGTCATCCTAGGGTTTTGTCATAATGAGTATCTCAATCAATTAGTATTTTCTTGAAAATCATGATATACTACATAGAGTCCAACATTTTCTTGCTACTACTCACATTTGTGTTGACTACATCTAGACTCGGCTTATTGAGCATTTGTCGATGCATTCTCTTCACACATAATATTCGAGTATAACCTTCCCATTGATGTTCATACTTTTGATAATGACCCACCTCTGCATATTATATGGTGTATTCATAATGTAGGTGTTAAGCACACTTTGATTGATAATGGATATGGACTTAACTTGTGTCCTACGTCATTCCTTGAAGTTTTAGGTCTTTTCACTCATGATGTTAGTCCATCTAGTATTTCACTACATGTTTATGATGGTTTTGTTCATCCATACCTTGGTCACATTACATTTCCTATCATTGTTGGTCCAAATACTATCAACATTGTCTTTTTTGTTGTTGATTTCCTAGTGATCTAGAGATCATTTTTTATATCAAAAGTTCCCTAAAAATCCCTAAATTATGTAATTGTAAAATATCTTTTTGAGATCTTTCTAATGACCATGAGAACGCGACAAATGGACATTGGGAGCTCTAGTTATATCTGGTCAAAGTTTAGTCAACAGGAACGTCAACTCTAGTCAACATGTCAATATTGGACCAATCGCACTGCAACACGTGCCAAAAAGATGTTGGAAAAATTGGAGGGGTTTTAACCGCTGGTCTTCGACAATAATAAAATGGAATAGCACATCGGAATCTTTTCTTTCCCAATGACGAATCTTTTCCTTCCCAATCATTTCCCTCTAGAAAAAAAGGCAAGGCTACCACACCAATACCTGGCCAGACAGTCATAATTGAGAACAAGAACCTCTATGCATTCCAACAAACTGCCTCTTACGACAGGAGCAGGACTAAAAGACAATCATTCAACGCTTTAAGTTTGAGGGCCGATAAACAATGTATCACTCACCCTAATTTTTCAGTTTTGCCTTTCAATAGTGTGTTTTTCAACCTTTCTATAAAAATTCAGACCTGCCATCTAGCAGCCCACGTTCTTACTGATTTAGTTATCATTTTACACATGCAACTACACCATTCTAAATTCATATATTAAAAAAATAATTTATGGCACGGCCCATTCATACATGATATGAATGTGTTTATGGGGTGTTTTATGGGACATGGATGTAGTGTGGTGCATTCTATCAAGATAATAGCCTCCGCCTTGAACTTGTGCCTCACTCACCCCCAACAAAAATCAAAATTAAAATTTATTGTTGATATGATATGATAAAAATATAAAAGACAATTGTCATTTATTTTACAAGTTTTTAATACATATTTATGTATATCAATACAATTTATACATAGGGTATTTTCATTTACTAGTTAAGCATCCAAATTCTACTAACAAAATATTATTTAAATGTCTGATCTATCTTTGTAATTAAGCATGAAAATGTGCGCCCAAAGTTGTGACAACACACTCTAATTTGGCAGTGAGATAAGTTTGTTCCCAATTCAATACAGATGTACTCCTATGGATGATTTGTTACCTAAATTCTAACTTTGAAGGCATATTAACCTTCTGCTTCACTTTCATTTCCTCTCCCTAACTCCATACATTGTGACTC
This sequence comes from Taxus chinensis, assembly GCA_019776745.2. Taxonomy (NCBI): domain Eukaryota; kingdom Viridiplantae; phylum Streptophyta; class Pinopsida; order Cupressales; family Taxaceae; genus Taxus; species Taxus chinensis. The sequence goes on from CM034149.1 coordinate 69,334,433, forward strand.
CCATCTCCGTGTAATGAACTCAACACATAATATTACGAAAAACAAAGTATGGCAACCTATAGTAGAGTTTGGGTGACTAATGTGAACTAAGTGCCTAATTTAGTTATAAACAGTAATTTAGGAACAAAGATTCCAATAAATAGAAATTGCGTGACATAGAATAACTTTGACATGTGTGTCAAAATTGCTCCACAATAGAATGTTACCTCCAACAATGATAAGTGATCCAATGATTGATTGATTCTATTAATTATACCTCTTGTTAAATGAACCACAACACATCTTCCTTTAAACGAGTTTGAGTTCAAATTCAATAGATATTGGTGCACATGTTAAATTCCAACTACTAGAAGATGGGAAAGGAAAACATTGGTGGATGGGCCCATTAGCTAATATGGGGCACAAAAATTTTTTTTTATCACTTATGGGAAGTTGTTTGAATTGTATGGATCATCATTACAATTTTTAAAATAGCTTTGGGATGATAACACATGGACCAATATAAAGGAATTCAAACCAAAAGAGGCAAAAAGAGGATCAATTTAATAACAAATAAAGGCCAATATGAAAATTTTTAAGTTGTGTGTGCCATAATGTTCTCCTTTATGATGCGTTCTTAGCCAAAAATTAGATGATGTATGAAACAAATTCAAATTTGATACACATAAAAATGACAATTTTTTTGTACATTTGGATATCCTAGCATTGAGCCACTAAGTATTGGAACATGTTCCAAAATTAATTTTTCTTTTTACACTAACATGGTTTAATTAGTGCCCTTAATTTGGTCCAAAGCACTTGGCAATGTCATTGATTGCACCTTTTTATAGAATTGGACTGTGTGTGTGTGTGTGTGTGTGTGTTAACAAATAAAGGCCAATATGACATTTTTAAAGTTGTGTGTGACATAATGTTCTATTTTGTGATGCGTTCCTAGCCAAAAATTAGATGATGTATGAAACAGCTTCAAACAATTTTTTTGTACATTTGGATATCCTAGCATTGAGCTGCTAAGTAATTGAACATGTTCCAAAATTACTTTTCCTTTTTACACTAACATGGTTTAATTAGTGCCCTTAATTTGGTCCAAATTACTTCGCAATGTCATTGATTACACCTTTTTATACAATTGGACCGTGTGTGTGTGTGTGTGTACATACATACATACATACATACATACATACATACATATGTGTGTGTCTATGTATATGTGTGTGTGTGTGTATTCGTATACGTATATGTATATGTGTGTGTGTCCTTTTACACATATTTCATCATTGCGTTGGATCCCATTTTCCTTCCTTTTCCTATAGTTTTTCTTGTAACTTTAATTTCTATTAACTTTGGGTCCATAATCAATGTCCATTCAATCCAAAATTCTTGAAACTACGAAAAATTATTATATGTTTGCCTATGTATGACTTATAGATCTTCAAAAATATCCAAAACATTGTTTAGGTTTCCACATGGGGGATTCACTATGTAAAAGTATGACCAATCATTGTAGACACAAAATCATGCACTTTAGACATTATTTAGTCTCAGTCTCATACTACTATTTAGAAGGTATTTGAGTGAAGAAAGTACTAATTAACCCTCATCTTTTAGTCATCTTACTTTGTTTTCTTTTGTCATTCCCGACCTCCATGCCTAGTCATATTTTGACATTTCCCGTTATTTTAGCCTTGACTGGGGCACCCAAGCTAGTATTCGGGCGCCCATTGACACCCTAGTCCCACCAGGGGTGCCCCGATCCTTTTTGAACTTTCCCGCCACCTTTTGGGCAATTTCTAGTTGTTTTAGATTCTTATCTTTTTCATGGTCAATCATTTCAAGGTAAAGTACAAAATTAGATCAAGAGAACCCTATAAATCTAAAGTTATGAGACCATAATGAGGGACCAAGCATTAGTCACTACTATTTTCCACCTAGGGTTGCATTCATCTAAGGCATTTGGAGATCATTTGCATATATTTAGCTCCATCACAAAGGACAATGTTGGTTCATTTGCATCACACAAGCATAGGATGGGATTCTATTCTATTCCATCCACCATTCTACTACATTTTTACATATATTTATTGCTCGCTACTTCACAAAGTGTGATTGACACAAGAGAACCTAGGGCACATGATTCACACACACACACACACACCACAACTACATTTGGGTCTAAAATGTAGTGCAACGCTATTTAGTAAGCCCACTATTGTGGCAACTAAGGTCAGTCCGATCCATTCATTTGCATTCTTTTTTTTTAGGGTTTTTATACTTCTTCTGTTTTTTTGCAAGTCTTCTAATACATCTTAGATTATCAGCGACATTCGGTGAGGCGCAGTGAACCTGATGCGACAAACAATGAAGTTTTTAGATCACTTACAGGACCTATGAAACTCAATTCTAGACCTTTTACACAGACCATGGCACTCATTCTGCATACCAGAGCACCCACATGTGCCCTATTTCCTTCTCCAAGCGCTTCATCCCAGCTAGATAGCTCGGATCCATCCTTTTCGGGGCCTCTACACAGTCATTTTTGCTTTCTATTTCTCCAGTCACTTCTATGACACAGTTCAGCGAGCTCCTCTAATAAGTTAAGTTCATTTTCTATTAGTACTCTAGGGTTTAGCATTTCCATTTTCATAGCTGCTTGGGTTATTTCTAATTTATTTACTACATTTATTTCTTTTATTTTCATGTCATTCTATATTAGATTAACTATCATATATTCCACAGTTTAGTTAATCATTTTGGTGAACCCGACTCGCTCATTCACACTTCTAGGTTCTTCATTCATTACTTGTCCTCCTAGGGTTTTGTCATCATGAGTATCTCAATCAATGATTATTTTATTGAATATCATGATTTACTACATAGTGTCCAACATTTTCTTGCTACTACTCACATTCATGTGTTAACATGCATCCAGACTCGTTTTATCAAGTATTTTTCGATGTATTCTCTTCACACATAATATTCAAGTATAACCTTCCCGTTGATGTTCATACTTTTTTTAATGACCCTGCCTCTGCATATCAAATGGTGTATTCATAATGTAGTTGTTAAGCACACTTTGATTGATAATATATCTGAACTTAACTTGTGTCCTATGTCATTCCTTGAAGTTTTAGGTCTTTTCACTCGTGATGTTAGTACATCCAGTATTTCACTACGTGTTTATGATGGTTTTATTCATCCATGTCTTGATCACATTACATTTCCTATCATTGTTGGTCCAAATACTATCAACATTGTCTTTTTTGTTTGTTGATTCCTAGTGATCTAGAGATCATTTTTTATATCAAAAGTTCCCTAAAATCCCTAAATTGTGTAATTGTAAAATATCTTTTTGAGATCTTTTCTAATGACCATGAGAACGCGACAAATGGACATTGGGGAGCTCTAGTTATATCTGGTCAAAGTTAGTCAACAGGAACGTCAACTCTAGTCAACATGTCAATATTGGACCAATCGCACTGCAACACGTGCCAAAAAGATGTTGGAAAAATTGGAGGGTTTTAACCGCTGGTCTTCGACAATAATAAAATGGAATAAGCACATCGGAATCTTTCTTTCCCAATGACGAATCTTTTCCTTCCCAATCATTTCCCTCTAGAAAAAAAGGCAAGGCTACCACACCAATACCTGGCCAGACAGTCATAATTGAGAACAAGAACCTCTATGCATTCCAACAAACTGCCTCTTACGACAGGAGCAGGACTAAAAAGACAACATCATTCAACGCTTAAGTTTGAGGGCCGATAATAAACAATGTATCACTCACCCTAATTTTTCAGTTTTGCCTTTCAATAGTGTGTTTTTTCAACCTTTCTATAAAATTCAGACCTGCCATCTAGCAGCCCACGTTCTTACTGATTTAGTTATCATTTACACATGCAACTACACCATTCTAAATTCATATATTAAAAAAATAATTTATGGCAAGGCCCCATTCATACATGATATGAATGTGTTTTATGGGGTGTTTTATGGGACATGGATGTAGTGTGGTGCATTCTATCAAGATAATAGCCTCCGCCTTGAACTTGTGCCTCACTCACCCCCAACAAAAAATCAAAATTAAATTTATTGTTGATATGATATGATAAAAATATAAAAGACAATTGTCATTTATTTTACAAGTTTTTAATACATATTTTGTATATCAATACAATTTATACATAGGGTATTTTCATTACTAGTTAAGCATCCAAATTCTACTAACAAATATTATTTAAATGTCTGATCTATCTTTGTAATTAAGCATGAAATGTGCGCCCAAAGTTGTGACAACACACTCTAATTTGGCAGTGAGATAAGTTTGTTCCCAATTCAATACAGATGTACTCCTATGGATGATTTGTTACCTAAATTCTAACTTTAAGGCATATTAACCTTCTGCTTCACTTTCATTTCCTCTCCCTAACTCCATACATTGTGGACTCCCATCTCGTGTAATGAACTCAACACATAATATTACGAAAACACAAGTATGGCAACCTATAGTAGAGTTTGGGTGACTAATGTGAAACTAAGTGCCTAATTTAGTTATAAACAGTAATTTAGGAACAACGATTCCAATAAAGAGAAATTGCGTTGACATAGAATAACTTTGACATGTGTGTCAAAATTGCTCCAGCAATAGAATGTTTACCCTCCCAACAATGATAAGTGATCCAATGATTGATTGATTCTATTAATTATACCTCTTGTTAAATGAACCACACACATCTTCCTTTAAACGAGTTTGAGTTCAAATTCAATAGATATTGGTGCACATGTTAAATTCCAACTACTAGAAGATGGGAAAGGAAACCATTGGTGGATGGGCCCATAGCTAATATGGGGCACAAAAATTTTTTTTTATCACTATGGGAAGTTGTTTGAATTGTATGGATCATCATTACAATTTTTAAAATAGCTTTGGGATGATAACACATGGACCAATATAAAGGAATTCAAACCAAAAGAGGCAAAAAGAGGATCAATTTAATAACAATAAAGGCCAATATGAAAATTTTTAAGTTGTGTGTGCCATAATGTTCTCCTTTATGATGCGTTCTTAGCCAAAAATTAGATGATGTATGAAACAAATTCAAATTTGATACACATAAAATGACAATTTTTTTGTACATTTGGATATCCTAGCATTGAGCCACTAAGTATTGGAACATGTTCCAAAATTAATTTTTCTTTTTACACTAACATGGTTTAATTAGTGCCCTTAATTTGGTCCAAAGCACTTGGCAATGTCATTGATTGCACCTTTTTATAGAATTGGACTGTGTGTGTGTGTGTGTGTGTGTGTTAACAAATAAAGGCCAATATGACATTTTTAAAGTTGTGTGTGACATAATGTTCTATTTTTGTGATGCGTTCCTAGCCAAAATTAGATGATGTATGAAACAGCTTCAAACAATTTTTTTGTACATTTGGATATCCTAGCATTGAGCTGCTAAGTAATTGAACATGTTCCAAAAATTACTTTTCCTTTTTACACCTAAAATGGTTTAATTAGTGCCCTTAATTTGGTCCAAATTACTTCGCAATGTCATTGATTACACCTTTTTATACAATTGGACCGTGTGTGTGTGTGTGTGTACATACATACATACATACATACATACATACATACATATGTGTGTGTCTATGTATATGTGTGTGTGTGTGTATTCGTATACGTATATGTATATGTGTGTGTGTCCTTTTACACATATTTCATCATTGCGTTGGATCCCATTTTCCTTCCTTTTCCTATAGTTTTTCTTGTAACTTTAATTTCTATTAACTTTGGGTCAATAATAATGTCCATTCAATCCAAAATTCTTCAAACTGCGAAATTTTTTTATATGTTTTCCTATGTATGACTTACAGATCTTCAAAATATCCAAAACATTCTTTAGGTTTCCACATGGGGAATTCACTATGTAAAAGTATGACCTATCATTGTAGACACAAAATCATGCACTTTAGACATTATTTAGTCTCGATCTCAAAACTACTATTTAGAAGATTTTTGAGTGAAAAGAGTACTAATTAACCCTTGTCTTTTAGTCATCTTGCTTTATTTTCTTTCGTCATTCCCCACCTCTTGCACTTGCATGCCCAGTCATATTTTGACATTAACGTTATTTTAGCCTTGACTGGTGTGGTCCATTGGCACCCTAGTCAACCAAGGCCCCTTGATCCTTTTTGAACTTTCCTACCACCTTTTGGGCACTTTCTAGTCATTATAGCTTCTTATCTTTTCGTGGTTGGTTAGTTCAGGGTTAAGTATGAAATTAGATCAAGAGAACCCTATAAATATAAAGTTATGAGACCATACTGAGGGACCAAGCAGTAGTCACTACTATCATCCACCTAGAGTTGCATTCATCTAAGGAATTTAGAGATCATTTGCATATATTTAGCTCCATCACAAAGGACAATGTTGGTTCATTTGCATCACACAAGCATATGAGGGGATCCTGTTCTATTCCATCCACCACTCTACTACATTTTTACATCTATTTATTGCTCGTTACTTCACAAAGTGCGAATGACACAAGAGCACCTAGGGCACATGGTTCACACACACACACCAGAACTACATTTGGGTTTGAAATATAGTCTAATGCTCAGTTAGTAAGCCCATTGTTGTGGAAGCTGAGGTCAGTCTAACCCATTCATTTGCATTCTTTTTTTTTAGGGGTTTTGATACTTCTTCTAGTATTTTGCAGGTCTTCTAATACATATTGGATTATCAACAACATTCAGTGCGGTAAAAAAAACCTAATGTGACAGACAGTGAAGGTTTCAGATCACTTACAAAACTTGTGAAACTCAGTTCTAGACCTTTTACATAGACCAAGGTGCTCATTCTGCAGACTAGAACACTTGCAAGCACCCATTTCCCTCTCCAGGCACTCTAGTCCATCTAGATAGCTTGGATCCATCCTTTTTAGGGCCTCTACATAGTTGTTCTTACTTCTCATTTCTCCAGTCACTTCTGCGACATAGCCCAACGAGTTCCTCTAATCAAATGAGTTTGTTTTCTCTTAGTACTCTAGGGTTTAGCATTTCCATTTTCATAGTTACTTGGGTCATTTCCATATTTATTTACTACATTTATTTTTTATATTTTCATGTCGTTCTAAATTAGATTAACTATCATATATTCCACATTTTAGTTAATCATTTTGGTGAACCCGACTCGCTCATTCACACTTCTAGGTTCTTCATTCATTACTTGTCCTCCTAGGGTTTTCTCATCATGAGTATCTCAATCAATGATTATTTTATTGAATATCATGATTTACTACATAGAGTCCAACATTTTCTTGCTACTACTCACATTCATGTTAACATGCATCCAGACTCGTTTTATCAAGTATTTTTCGATGTATTCTCTTCACACATAATATTCAAGTATAACCTTCCCGTTGATGTTCATACTTTTTTTAATGACCTGCCTCTGCATATCAAATGGTGTATTCATAATGTAGGTGTTAAGCACACTTTGATTGATAATGGATATGAACTTAACTTGTGTCATATGTCATTCCTTGAAGTTTTAGGTCTTTTCACTCGTGATGTTAGTACATCCAGTATTTCACTACGTGTTTATGATGGTTTTGTTCGTCCATGTCTTGGTCACATTACATTTCTTATCATTGTTGGTCTAAAGACTATCCACATTGTCTTTTTCATTGTTGATTTCCCAGTCTCCTACAATTGTCTACTTGGTAGACCATGGATTCTTGCCATCTAAGTTGTCACCTCTACTATACATAATTGTGTAAAGTTCCTACATGAAAACATTGAGTACATTGTTTTTCGTGACCGCAGTCCATTCCCGTATTACGATCGAGATCCTAATATTGATCTTCCTATTCCACGCATAGATATTACAGATGAGCCCCAACCTATCAAAGAACCACCTCACTTATTGCCACTTGATGGTGTCATTTGCATGATAACTGTAGTTTCTTCTATGCCACATGCTTCTACTAATGTTATGATCCCATATCAAGGGCATGTCCAGCCCATGGACATTTCTTTATCACCTGCACCACCTATATCAGCACGCCCACCATTCACTTGTACTCTTCATGAATGATTCATACTAGGATCATATTCCATTTGTTCCTACTTATGAAAACAATATTTGTACATGCATGAGGGTCTAGATCAACTAAGTTTTACTTTTGAGTATCTCTATCCTACATCATACACTCCTCATCTTTATTATGGGTTTGTTCACATCACCGCTGCTTATGGTTTACGTGTATTTCATCTTACGGTCCATTTATCACACACCCCTCGCTCTTCACCACTTACATTAGGTAAATTATGGCTTGGTTATATTAGGGGAACTTTAGATCCTGATCATATAAATATATCTTTCCATATGCCTTTTGGATGCATCTTCATCTACAATATCTCTTTCCTAGGTCATACACATAATCTTACTCATTGGTATGTGCATAGTTTTTCCTCCATTTATCGATGAGGAATATGCCATGGGTATGTATAACTTATGCCTTAATGGCTCATTACGTGATCAACCAGACACTATTTTTTATCAAGTCACCAATGCTTATACATTTGACTATGATCCTGAGATCGATGATATTCTAGATGACATTACATGATTACATCCCTTAGCTTACACACTTGAGGGGCATAAAATACAACACATCCCTCCCTCCTAGTACTAAGATTCAACACATTTATCATACATCAATCTTCTCACATATGCATACTCATTACACATATTAGCATCCTCATTACCTGATGACACACTCATGTGCTTTGGTTCACACTTGACTATTGAGGGCTTACTACACATGAACCCCATGCACTCCATTATAGACACCATAGATTTTGTTTCACGTCTCACGTCATACATTCTACATTTAGTCCGTATCATTTCAATTTTTGCATATCTATACATCATACATCATACTAGTCTTCATCATACTCATCTAGCATTACATCCTACATGCTATATGCTCTTAGGAACACTACATACACATCATATGGTTTTCTATTATCGTCACATATACTACATCTTCTACCTACTGCACTCACTACCCTATGACGCACTTTAGTTTCTCGGTCCATACTCGATTGTCAAGGGTTTATAAATCAAATGGGTATTACATTCATCATGCGTTTATCATTCGAATTTTCATCATGCGACATTTCTAGGATAGTGACACATGTTATAGGCTAAATTCGTCACGTACTTTATCATCTTATAGTGGTATACACTTTAGCCTACATCACCACTCCCTATTAATCATCTTATAGTGGTATACACTTTAGACTACATCACCACTCCCTATTATACATCTTATAGCGGTATACGCTTTAGGCTACATCATCACTCCCTACTATTCATCTTGTAGTGATACACGCTTTAGGTATAAATCATTACTCATCAATTCATTTTTTTTTATATACGCTTAGGCTATAAGGTTCACACACATCTCTTCTATATGTCGCATATCCTCACCACTATGCATACATACTCATCACAACGCGCTAAACACAACACATATTATTCGACCATTTCTCGATGATGCACTCTCGTTTACGGTTTATTCTTGACTACTGATGTGGAATACTAAATGAAACTCACTGCATACATTTCCATTCACTTGGGTGGTACACAGATCCTATCATCCATCTTGCATACCATTTTATCCATCCACAACATATTGCATATCTTGGTTGCTTTTACTCTTGCTTGCATTTTCTTATGTATGGTTGTTTTATTACACATGCTAGTTAGACTACTTGTATGACATCTATCTATATCATCCACACATGTGAATTCACATCTTTTTCTAGTTGTGATTGTAGATACATGTATCTTACGTGTAACACAAATGGTCACCTTCTACCCTTCCTATATTGGTTATTGGGAGCATCCACATTCATCTCTTTCAGGTGCTCTTGTTTCATTTTGTATTTATCACTTTACATTATTTGGATATACATGCTTTTGACATACTATTTATCTTTCTAACATGCTAACGGGTGCTTCATATGCAGTATTTACTATGTAGGGATATTTTCTTCCATACTTGTTTGTTAGATTGTCTATTATTACTTTTTTTTGTATGCGGGCCTTACCCTATGCTTGGCGTGCACACTTGTTTGTTTGTATGCATCCATGATGGTCTTACGTGTCTTTTGACATCATGAGTGATGTCCCATGTTTGTAACCCACTTTTTGTGGCTTACTTTATCTTCTTGTGTGTTTACATTATTACTTTGCTTCGTAGCTTATACATTGTTTGTGTAGCTTATACATTTATTTCTATATGCAGGCTTGTTCGTACTAACACTTGTCTTTGGCTAGCCTTCTTGTTTGTGCATGCCTTGGTTTCTACCAAACGCATTCCTTTCCCCTTGCAGGGTAGAGTTTCAAATTTCATGTGGTTGGTCCTCTTTTGGGGCTGCATTCTCCTATCAGCGACGTCACATGTGCCCCCAAAGATGGGGTGCATCATTTGGGGTTTTACATACTACACAGCGCATTTACATTGGTTCATTTCAATGCACTTTCTGCCCTTGGCATTGTGGGTTACATAGAGCAAGTGGGTTTAGACCAATCTACCAACCCCGTACATAGCGGTTTTTATAGGACATGGTAATCCTTAGCATTCTGGGAAGTAATTAAAGGTAGGATGGTACAACAAAAATCTTCCATATATTTCTTCAGGCAGTGGCATCGGATCACCCAAAAAACCAGGACATACACAGATCTCTTCACACATGTTCAAGGAATTAGTTAAAGGTTGGAGGATACAATGGAATTCCTCCCTATACTTCTTCAGCCTATGGCGTCGTATCACCCAGAAACCCAGACAGTTAAGGATATCCTTTTACACCCTCTTTCTTGACATGGATCAGGGGCACATGTTCCATTTACATTTTCCATTCACATGTTTTTTACATTTATATACATATGTCTTTTGAATTGCATTTTTACACATACATACATACATATTTGGCTACTTGATTGTTTTCTCCTTGCAGGTCCGATCGTATGAGAAACAAACAGTCAAATGGGGGAAACAATAAAAATAACTTCATCAACAACATTTTGTGGCAGCACATGCCATACTAACCATGTAGGTACATCACACACATTGGCAATTACACATGCATTGCTGCCCTAGGTTCACTCTCATCACTTTTTTTGCACTTTTTCATCTTTAGTTTACATGCTCCATCATATTTTTGTCATTTGACACTTTCTCTAGTCCTTCGGTGTGTTTTATACTACAATATTCATGGACATTAGGTACACATCTCTATCTACTTTATGTTACAGAGCTTTCCGCTCACCAACATAGAGTGGGGGAAAATATAGACACAAAATCATCCACTTTAGACATTATTTATCCTCGGTCTTATGCTACTATTTATAAGATTTTTGAGTGAAGAAAGTAATAATTAACCCCCATTTTTTAGCCATCTTACTTTTCTTTCTTTCTTCATTCCTAACCTCTTGCACCCGCATTCCCAGTCATCTTTGACATTTCACATTATTTTAGCCTTGACTGGGGCACCCAAGATAGTACTGGGGCGCCCATGGGTGCCCTGGTGCCACCAGGGATGCCCCAATCCTTTTTGAAGTTCCATACCACCTTTTAGGCACTTTCTAGTTGTTTTAGCTTCCTATCTTTTTGGTGGTTGACCATTTTGGGGTTAATTAAAAAATTAGATCAAGAGAACCCTATAAATATAAAGCTATGATACCATAATGAGGAACCAAGCACTAGTCACTACTATCATCCACCTAGGGTTGCATGCATCTAAGGAATTTGGATATCATTTGCATGTATTAATCTCCATCACAAAGGAAAATGTTGGTTCATCTACATCACACAAGCATAGGAGGGGATTCTATTCTATTCCATCCACCATTCTACTACATTTTAACATCTAGTTATTGTTCACTACTTCACAAAGTGTGACTAACACAAGAGCACCTAGGGTACATAATTCACACACACCAAAACTACATTTTGGTGTGAAATGTAGTGCAACACTCAGTTAGTAAGCCAACTGTTGTGACAGTTGAGGTCAGTCTGACCCATTCATTTGCATTCTTCTTTTTTTTAGGGTTTTGATACTTTTTCTGGTATTTTGTAGGTCTTCTAATACATCTTGGATTATCAACGAAATTTTGTGTGGTACAGTGAACTTGATGTGACAGACAGCAAAGGTCTTACATCCCTTACAGGACCTGTGAAACTTAGTTACGGACCTTTTGCACAGACCAAGGCACCCATTATGTAGACCAAAGCTCCCACACGTGCCCCAGTTCCTCTCCATGCGCTCTAGTCCAGCTAGATAGCTTAGATCCATCCTTTTCGGGGCCTCTGCATAGTCATTCTTGCTTCTTGTTTCTCCAGTCACTTCTGCAACATAGTCCAATAAGATCCTCTAATCATCTGAGTTTATTCTAACTCTCTTAGTACTCTAAGGTTTAGCATTTCCATTTTCATAGCTGTTTGGGTCATTTCCATATTTATTTACTACATTTATTTGTTGTATTTGCATGTCATTCTAGATTAGATTAACTATCACATATTCCAAATTTTAGTTAATCAATCATATGCATTCATAGAATAATAATTAATACCTCTATTTCAAAACCTATAGCTCAATCTTCTAATTTAAACATCCCTTCCCAAGACAATTTTCAGTTATATAACACCCCTTATCTTACCATATATCCAAACTACCAATTTTTCCTATGATATTTTTCACACCCCTCTTTATTTCCACCTCTTCAGTTATGGATTCAATATCTTACAGGTTCATAAAGATTAATTATATTTCTTGTTAAAGAAATTGATTAAATTCATATTAGACTCGAAAATTACAAACCTTCATTTTGCAAAATTTGATGTTTGTATTTCTTTCTATATACACTCAAATTTGAAAATTTACTCTTTTGACACTGCTAACTACAATTTTTCTTCTTGGCTAAGACAAAAATCTACATCCTATTCCAACTCAATTTGTGTTCCTATCTCTTTCATAACTTTATGTTTTTCACACACATATGTATCGAAATTTTTTAAATGTTAATACATAAGACTAGTGCTTAAAATCTACTTTCTAAGATGCAACTTTCATAGTTCATTTATCTCCTCTTTGTCCAAAATCGCACAATTCTATTAGCTATTTTTAATAAAGGAATTTTCCTTACATTGGTCCTATGATCTACGAAATTCATTCTATATGATCTTTCACCACCTTGGAAAATCAGTTTCTTGTCCAATTTTCTATCAACATTGGCAACAAAGTTTGATATGCTTAAATGTTTAAATTTCGTCAAGATTCTAGTGAACACATCAGTGATTATGTTTTCCAATATAATACTAGGCCTACTAGAATTAATAATTCCTTAAATGATAGTGAACTTCAAGATCTCTTTACAAACATTTGTTCATGAGGTATATTGAAATTGATGTAAGACACAGAGATTGTTACATGCCAATATGAGCTACCTTAGTTCCTTATATTATTCTTTTGGAGGATCCATCCAAACTATCCAAGTGTTATTATTTCATTATATTACCTTTGTATTTCCTCATCAAACTCAATAACATATATTGTGTACTGTAGTGCCCACATTTTTATAGCCTTGGTTATCTATTGACTTCTTTATTCATAGACATGATTTGACATGGATTTGATATATGTTGGAAAGTATGTTATGATATTTGAACTTCTTGAACATGTATGGATATTTGCACACGTAGCGCCAATTTGATTTGATTAGTATGTTGACAACATTTTCATTTGATGTTGCAAATACTAGCTTATTTCGATGATGGTTAGACCTAATTGAGATATGTTAGATACTTAGTTATTTGTATGCTTGGATTGTATGGATGTGTGTCACTTTTATTTATCTCTAGGGCTAACTCATGGTAAATTGTGTTGTAATCATGCATGTTGTCGCATTTTCAATTCCAAGATGATGATATGCTAGCATAGATTTCATTGATTGCTTATTGAGTAGTATATTCACATTGTATCAGACAAGTGCGTTTAATGTGTGCAATGAGTGTGTAGCTGACAGGTCACAGGAGAATATGGGTTTCAGGGCGGCTACACAAATTGTGCACAAGTGGCCCATGGGGCTAAGTCCTAACCGTGTTAACTGTATGAGGCCTTAATATTAGATTTCATTATTTTGGGCACCATGAGTGACCCTCATTTGTAATGTAGTATGTCATGTAATATTAATCTTTTTTAGGATGTTTAGTTTGCTTTGTAAACTTGATTTGGGGACTTAATGTTCCCCACTGGCATTAAGTTTTTTGTTTGGGTAATGGTGTATTTAATTAGAGGGGATTAGGGTCACATGTGAACACTTGGGTGGTCCCCACATCCTCTACACTTGTGCCCAAATGTGACAAACCCGAAATTTGGCTATTTTAGGCATTTTAAGTGACCCCTTTTAAGTTTGGGAGTTTACTTAGCATGAAAATAGGCCCTTGGACCCTACCTAATAGGTAGGGGGATTAATTTCAAGGCATAGAGGGAGTTTCCCTCCCATTTTGTCTCTCTTTGGTCACCATCCATGTAAGATGAATTAGTATGTGTGTTTGTTAAAAGTTGCACAAGTTTGTTTTGTTTTTCATTTTGGGTAATTTGGGAGAAGAGTGTTAAAATCTAGTTTATCTTTTCTTATTTTTATTTTAAGAATCTTTGACTTGGAGGGAAGAGAGAGGTGACACATTTCACCCCCTTATTTGAGAGGAAATTTGTCGTCTTCTCTTCAAATTTTCCCTCATGGGGGAAGCAGAGAACTTTATTTTGGGTGGAGCTTTTGCTTGGTGGCTTGTGAATTTTGGTGCTAAAGCTTGCTTGGATAAGGAAGTGGAAAAAGCTAGTGTTGGAGAGATTTTGGAGGTAGGCTCCTTGGGCTCATTTTATGTTTTATGTTATGTTCGATTTTATCCTTGATTGTTTAAAATGTGTGTTATTTCTTGTGTGTGGCTATTATTGAGTATGCTTTGTGTTGTTTTATTTTTCTCCATCCATCATATGGCATGATGGATTTTGGAATTTATGGGGGAAGAGAGAGGGATTTTCCCTCTCAAATCTCATGGCTTGATGGGCAAGCCATGTAGGGTATTTTTACTCCCCTCATTTGGTTTGAGGTGGGGAAGGTGGTGCATATGGTTTGAACCCCCTTCCCCATTCTTGGAGAGGAAACCCAATGGGTTTGAAAATCCTCCCAAGAAGGATTTTGGTGAATGGGTGGAGAAATAAGGAGGATTTGATGATTTAGAGGAATAAGGAGGTTATGAAGATTCTTGATTATGTGCATCCATTATTGGACCACACTTTTGGCACCTTGGATATCTCTTCTTCTCTTCCCCATTTTGGAGGGAGAACATGGGTTCTCCTCTTTTCTTTCCTTGCAAAATTTGGTGTTCTTCTTAGTGTTTGGATTTTCTTGAATGTGAAAAGTATAATGTTGTTATGTCTCCCTTTATCTTTTGCAAAATTTGTGGAGGCTAGCTCTCCTATGGGCTTGGGGGAAACTAGCATGTCTTCCAACCTTGGAAAGGCATGTAGTGATGCCTAAAGGTTGGGTGGTTAAACAAGTTTTTTTCTCCTTGCGTTGGGCTTTTGAAAACATTTGAAGTTGGAGCTCAAGTGGAGGATATTTGGATTCTCTTGTCAACTTGGATTCTCTTTTCCTTTTTCTTCTTTTGCGGACATCATTATCATTGTATCTTGAAGACTATGGCTATGTGGAAGCTTTTATTTCCTTGTAAAATTCTCCTCTTTATCTTTAGTATTATTTGTAAACTTGTGTCATGATTGTTTGAGCAATCTCTATTCAACCTTGTAAAGAAGTTTTGTAATGGGTTTATTTGAGAAGTTATGTATTTTGGAAAAATGTTGCATATTGAGGTTAAAACTCTTGGAAATGAAATAATGTAGAAAAATATTTTCTCTAATAAGAACTTAATGTAACTCTTATCTTTTGAATGAAAGTGGTTTTAATGGAAATAAGATTAGCCATGGAATAGGATACTTTCTTACAAAATTTGGTGGTTTTATACAAGAGATGAATTTAGTTTACACTCTATGTTTTCATGTGAAAACCTATTAGGTGTTTGCATTAGAAATTCAATTTTAAGATGTATATTCATTGTAGCAACTTATTTGACATATTCAAGTTTTTTATCTTGATTGAAATACAACACTACATGCCTTCTTTTCGTATAAAGAAATAAATTATTTTAACCTAGATTTGATTTCAAAAAAAAACTTATTAAATTTCATAGTCCATGTTGACAACAACCCAAGTTTATTATTCTTTTTTTTTTTGAAATTGTGACATTACCTTTTTCCTAGAGTACCATATAAAATATTTAAGCAAATGTCATTTAATTATATTTTAGAAAACAATTATCTTATGTTCTTACATGTTAAATTGCTATATAAAAATCATCATTGTATTAAATACTTTATTGTAATATGAAAAAAAAAATTGATATATCATACTATAGATATATATATATATAGATATATATATCTATAGAATATATATATATATGTATATATATATATGTATATATATAATACAAAATGTATTAATTATTATAAAAGTTATATTGTTGTATAACTTACCAGGAGTAAAATAAACCGGTATAATATTTTATATTATAATATATTATGTATATGTATATATAACATATTTGTAGATATATATAATGTATAATAATCTGTTAACTTTTATTACGAAATGCAAATCTAAATAAAGAAATTTGAATAATAACCAATTCGGTGGAAGTATTTTGTTGTTTTTACATTAAACAAAACAAAATAAAGTGAAATGAATTATGGAGAGGGTCAAACCCCTCCCCAACTCTGCGCTTCATTCTCCGCGGCCACCACACCTACAACACCGTCCACTCTCCCCTCCACTGCACACCCCCACACCCCATCCCCCCTCCCCACACTGTACCCTTCCCCCATCTCCACGCGGTCTCCACCTCCACAGTCACGCAGACCCTTATATCTTCGAACCAACTCCCTCCCTATCCTCCTTACCCCTAGCCAACCACCTCTCCCATTACCGCCGCCACATACCCACATTCTTTGATGTCGTGTTCATCTTAAAATTCGTGGGTTAGGGAAACTTGGGTATTTCAGTCATTCTTTTTTTATTGTTACATTTGGTAATATATATATATATATATATATATATATATATATATATATATATATATATATATATCATGGAAAATGTGCCTCTGCATTAGAATAAATAACTAGAATGACTATGTGACTATGAATGGAATGTTCAATCTGAGAAGATCCCACTTGCTATAGGTATACAAAATAAATAATAATGAAATATTATAAGGATCCTCCTCATCAAGAGATAAATCCCATGAATCCTTCTCTTCCTTAGCTCCTCCACAAGCTATACATTCAAATGTCAACACAAAACAAAATGAGAAAAGGAATAGAGAGAGGGAAAGCAAAACATAGAGATGTTTAGGGAAACTTTAGGGTAAATTTCAAAATCTAGGGTCCAAATTTGATCCATCCTAGGGCTAACTTTCATTCCTACACTCCTTAAGTCATGAACATTTCATGGGAATGGGAAATAAAATAAAGAAGGGTGTGTGGGCAAGTTAATAAACAAAATGTGGAAACAAGTTACGTTATAAGGTGTGTAGACTTATTATGGTGACCCTAGTAACTTATTATAGAATAAAATAATCAAATTATTTTTGGGCCAATGTTTATTTAAGTTTGGGTAAATTAAATTAGAATAAATTAATTATTAATGGGAAATAGTGAAGAATGCACTAGTATTATTTAGTTTCAAATTAAAAAAAAAATTACCCAAAATTTTAGTCTTATTTCAGTAGTGGTTTTCCGGTGTCCCGAGGCGGGGCATTACATGTACATGTTATTACTCGAAGCAATTGGACTAACACATGTCTTATGTAGATTTCACATATCTTGTTTCATTTGCTCTCTTTTTGCTTACTACTTTTATCACTATTTAGTGTTATCATTTGATATATATGTTTTCTAGTTTACTTTGTTAATATTTTTTTGCTTCATTGTATGTGGCATGAGTTCCTTGTTTGTCTTTTGACATCCTGAGTGTTGAACATGTTTTTGGCTCTATGCCTTTCTCATGAGGCATTGTTTCTCTTGTATGTGGCCTAAGTTCCTTGATTGTCTTGTGACACTGTGTGTGTCATATGTTTACAGCTCTCTTCCTAGATGTGACACTACTTTGCATGCTCTTTCTTATGTTTTCTCACTTGATCATTGTTTTGTCTATATCCTAGTTATATTACATCTTCGTTGTTACTACTGCTATTATTCTTATTCTATCACTACTATTGTTGCTCTTGTTTCTATGGTTTTTTCTCCTTGGACATCATGATTTCCACCATGTATAATCCCTTTTGCAAGTACGAGTTCTCAAAGGTGGCCACCTATTCAACATTTTACACTCTCCTACAGATTCTCAAACACATAATTGCATGGGTATAAATCTATTCTTTTGAGCCATGTGCTCAAATAATTTGTCACCGGGCCTCAAAAGAGAGAGCATTCATAACGATATATTTTACACTTAAATGTATAATCATAGGTTTAGACACAGGGAAAATGTACTAAAAAACAATTCTAGATATCAAAATTTGGTAGAAAACACACAAGGTCAAAACTATACATAAGGGTTAACATCATACAAATGGTCTTGACCATATCATCAGGTATTTGACATCATCTCATACTCAGTTGGAATAGTTCATATTAGTTTATAGGGGTCATTAATGTCTCACTACTTCACTTCAATACTCAATTACAGTTACAAAATAAGGATCTTTAGGGCATGGGTGTCATTCTCCATTGATATTTTAACAGATTACATACTCTTACTTAGTAATACGACACATGGGAAGATCATGGGGACATTCATTCTCTTTATACCTTATGTGTATGTATCCATACATTGAACCTATATCTCTCTATAACAGTGTGGCCCATGGAGCTATGGAAAGTATCAAAGGAGATAAGTTCTTCGTAGGTAGTATTTCCTCTCCTCATTATTAAAGGGGAATATATTAGAGTTACTAGCGGATTTGATACATAGTCTTATTCCTTCATAGGGTACATTAGTACTTATTTCTTCTTCTCACTCTACCTTTCATTCCATGGTGGCTTACATGTACTCAATACTATAGATTCTCCTTTAGCAAAATTAGGCATTGAACCCCCTCAATTATTTCGAACATTTCATTAACAATAATTTAATTTCCAACTACAAGCAAGGAATGGGAAGATATTCCCTTTATAAAACAAATAGGTGTACTCTTTCCATGTTTACATCTCTTCATTTCACTTTATGCAAATTCAAATTCTACAACTATATTGAATTACAATTCAGTTTATACTATTGACATTGACTACACTCTTTGGTTGTAGGTATCCATCCATGGAGTGTGCAACACCAACATATCTAGACAATAAAAACTCGAAGTGAAGACAAACTCTATCTAAAACATAGGTATCTTAATTTAAGAATTGAATGTTCATTTCATACTCAAGGGGCAAATTTAGGCACCGAAGTTGAAATTTAACCCTTTTTGACTTACAACTCAAATTGTGTTTTTTCCCTTTCCTAAGCCAAAAATCGACATCCCCTCCCCACTTAGTGCTTTTGTCATCTCTTTCCAATTTCACTCTTTTCATACACTTATGTTGTCGACAATATGAATGTTAATACATAAGAATAGTTCTCAATTTCCTTTCTTTTGAAGATGCAACTTTCA